>OAMR01001141.1:89039-109477 GCA_900205405.1 Echinochloa crus-galli
CGCCAAGCGCGCCAAGAAGGGCCCCCTCAAGGAGTAGAAGATGGAGGAGGACGAGGAGGAGGCGGGGGCGGAGAGCAAGCCCGCCGCTTCCGCTCTCGCTCTCGTCCCCTCGCCGCGCGGCAAGGTGGAGCGCTGGTCGGCGTGGCGGTACGCGGCGGGCGAGGTGGCGCTGCTGGACATCCTGCGAGCGCGCCGCGCCACCGCCGGCAAGCCCGCGCCGCGCGCCGAGCTGCGGGCGCAGGCGCGCCGCCACATCGGGGACACCGGCCTGCTCGACCACCTCCTCCGCCACGTCGCCGACAAGGTCCCGGCCGGCAGCGCCGAGCGGGTGCGCCGCCGGTACAACCCCGCCGGCGGCCTGGAGTACTGGCTGGAGCCGGCCGAGCTGGCGGCCATGCGGCGGGAGGCCGGCGTGGATGACCCGTTCTGGGTGCCGCCGCTCGGGTGGAAGCCCGGTGACCCCGTGTCGCCGGAGGCCCGCGCGCTCGAGGTGCAGAAGCAGGTGGAGGAGCTCACCGGGGAGCTTGATGTTGTAAACAGGTATAAAATTTCTCTTCTTTCCCTCTCCTCACTTCAATTGCACATTCTTTTTCTTGCAGTACTGATGAATGATGATGCTACTCTGATTGGATTCTTGAATTCAGCAAGTGGAGATACTAGTTTCATCACTTCATGCTGAAATTGATTTGTGATTTCTGTGAACTGAAGGCAAATGAAGCAGCTGGATTCCAATCTGGTGCAAGTGAGCAAGGAGGCCTACATCTCAAGGAAGGTGATTGCATTATACCCTGACATGAATCCCGTTGCTTTCTTACATTGTCCAGCTTCAGTAAACTTCTAGTGTGAAACTGAAAATGGGATATCCATGTCACCATTTGTGACACTCAAGAATGTTGGTATTTGATTTGGATTTTGTTCGCTTTATCTACATTTGTACTCTGCATTAAAAAGAGGCAGACCAGTAGGATCAGAGTTTGCTTTGCATTGGTCTACTTGTGTCTCTCTGAAGTTTGAAGGCACTACAATGATACTGATACATGAACTTTCATCACACTAACATATAAGTGCTTTGATTGTTACATTTCTTCATTGGGCTTAAAGTGGATGGATGTCTTGACAGAGTGCCTTACTAATCTGAAATTCTCCACATACACTGGAATAACATTTTTGCCTATATCCGCTCCATTAGTTTTTGGAAGAACTTGAATAATTCACAGCAACTTGGAAAAAATCTGCTGCACGACATGCCTTCTTGTGAATCAAGTTCCTGTCTGACATTGTTTATTTCTGTTGGGATTTTTAGTGTGGACTTAAAATGAGATACTGTATGGAACTCTCTCACTTGTAGTTATGGTGTGCAGATGTCTAGTTCTTGGTTGATGTTGTAGTTCTCATGAGTTGCAAGTCTAGATTTGAATTTTATGAGGTACATTGTGTTGTGCATAAAACATTGGTGTGGTAGCAGCAGCAGATTTTGCTTTGCCGTAGTCCATTTTGTATCTCTGTGTCTGAATGCAATGCATGAACATGTAGGATAATCTGTGCTTTGCTTCTCATCGATTCATCAATCCCCTTTTAATAAGTGATTCTGCACCTACACTGGAGGATCACTAGTAGGAAGATAGTATTACTATGCCTTTCTGTTTCCATCAGTACTGACAGAACTTGGATAAGTTCATATTTTTCTGTTCAGTATAGCCGCCCTGTTCGTTTGGCTGGTTGCTGGTGGCTGACGCTGGTTTTTGCTGAGAGAAAAACACTGCTGGCTGGTTGGTGGCTGGTGGCTGGCGCTGGTTTCACTGAGAGAAAAACACTGTTGGCTCGCTGGAAACAATCCAAACGAACAGGGCGAGCATTTTGATGTAGATAGTAGAAGCTACCCTTCTTGGAGTACATATGTTCAGGAATCATGATGATCTTGTTTGCAGGGGTATGACTGTATGGTGAAGGCCAATGGCAAGCTGGAAAAGGAGGTGATGTCCTTGGAGGTATGCTTTATCCTGCTTCCTTAGTTTAATTTGATTGGTGCAAGGTTTATCTTTCTGATCCATCAAATATTTAGTCTACCCCAACTTGTTTGGGACTAAAAGGCTGTTTTATTGTTGTTGTATCTATTAATTATTTGCTAGCTTAATTTGATCATGGCATGGCTTGTTGTGGGTTTCCTTCTTCAGGAGAAGTACGAGAACGCGACACAGGTGAACGGCGAGCTGAAAGAGCTGCTGCTGTTACTGAAGGTACAACACTACATTCTTCACAATTTGTGCCTCATCAAACTAATGGATTGTGCTATGTATTTAACAGTGCTACCTTCTTGTATATATCTTCTGATAGCATTTGGTAGCTGTGTTAATGATCAAGTATTGATCTGAAATTCTGGATCTGTTTTCCAGGACAAGTATGAGACTGTGCTTGAGAAGATATATACAAGAAGGTAGCACTGTTAAATACATAGCACAATCCATTAGTTTGATGAGGCACAAATTGTGAAGAATGTAGTGTTGTACCTTCAGTAACAGCAGCAGCTCTTTCAGCTCGCCGTTCACCTGTGTCGCGTTCTCGTACTTCTCCTGAAAAAGGAAACCCACAACAAGCCATGCCATGATCAAATTAAGCTAGCAAATAATTAATAGATACAACAACAATAAAAAAGCCTTTTAGTCCCAAACAAGTTGGGGTAGACTATTGCTTAATTCCTAGTTTGTAGTTATGCTTGGAGATAAATGATCTGCCACTCTTGTTAAGTCGATCACACTCGTGCTGCTGTTGATCGGTCTTGATCTCGTGATGAATTGCTCACCGTTTCTGGATTTGAATATGGGAGATCAAGTTGTGCAACTGGTTGATTGCCAAGGGAACATGGAGCTCTGCCAGTCCAGCATTCCGTCGAACAGCATGCTCGCGCGCGGTTGCCGCTGTCAGCCTTGACGTATCCGTATATTGTCCACTAGCTCCCACAGAGTTACAAACTCCGCCACTTCATCCACCGTGTTCATACGCCAAAGGCCTCTAGTCAAATTGTGGTTTGTTAGATCTTCTAGTCAAATTGTGGTTTGTTAGCTCCTCTCTGACCGCTTTGTTTTCCCCCTCCAAGCAAATTTGTAGAGGCTGTAAGAGAATAACAACAACACAAATTAATTCACGGGAATGAAAAGAATGACACCTGTAGTCGGCCGCACATCTTACTATTACTAATTGGAGGCTCGTTTTGGAGGCTCACGTTAATTCTCACCAGAAGCGCTAGAAAAAAAGATAAATCCTAGAAATTTTCACAATAATCAGAAATATCTGGCTATCAAATGCTCAAGATTGTTAATAATAGCCATTGGATCAAATTCAATTTTCTAAAAAATTACCCACTCCTGCCATTATAAAAAATAACCTAAAATAACCCCCTAAATTTACAAATAAATTACCCACCTCTACCATTTTTAAAAATAAATGTCATATATATCTATCTAACAAAAAAAAGAAATTCACTAATCCCTCGATCTGCAATCCTGCTCTGCTCCTCGGGTAATTTGGAGGCTCCACGTTAATTCTCACCAGACGCACTAGAAAAAAAGATAAATCCTAGAAATTTCCACAATAATCAGAAACATCTGGCCATCAAATGCTCAAGATTGCTAATAATAGCCACCGGATCAAATTCAATTTTCTAAAAAATTACCCACTTCTGCCATTATAAAAAGTAACCTAAAATAACCCCCTAAATTTACAAATAAATTACCCACCTCTACTATTTTAAAAAATAAATGCCATATATATCTATCTAGCAAAAAAAAGAAATCCACCAATCCCTCGATCTGCAATCCTGCTCTGCTCCTCGGGGATCCAATCCCCTCAGAATTTTTTTTATTTTAACCCCTTTAAATCTAATATTTCAAAAATAACTCGTCACAGACTAAAATTTTAATAACTAGCCCTTTTGGTCGCGCCACGGCTTTTGGCGCGACTCCCCATTGAGTCACGCCACATGCAATGGCGCGACAGAGTCGCCATGTCGGCACAACGACCACGGTGGCCGCTGATGTGTCAACTGAGTCACGTCGGAGTCTCTGGCGCGACTCAGCTGCACATCAATTACAGATTCGAACTTGGTGCTCCATTATAAATATTAAAAATTATATTTTTATGAAGTTGGACTAGTCCAAAATATTCACCAAAGATTATACTTTCCAATTTGCATTATCTAGACCAAAATTGATATATAATTTTTTTCAAAAATTTGGCTTAATTTTGGATAATCATCACTCTCTGGAGCGACTCAGCTGCACATCAATTACATATTCGAATTTGGTGCTCCATTGTAAATATTAAAAATTATATTTTTATGAAGTGGGACTAGTCCAAAGTATTCACCAAAGATCTTACTTTCCAATCTGCATTATCTAGTCAAAAATTTATATATAAAACATTTTAAAATTTTGGCTCAATTTTGAATAATCATCACTATTTTCAGGACTTGTTGTTTAAAATTTGAAATTTGACCCTTAAACATACCAAAACTTCAACTTGATATCCTTCTATGTTGAAGAGCATAACGTGTACTAAAACTTTTCTATAAATTGGAGGTTCAATTGTTAGAAAAAATCTAAAATACCAAGCTCCTAAACATCATTAGTGATTATTATGTGAAATAGTAGGAAAATTTGGCCAAGTGTTCTATTTGATTTATATTGGATCTTTGACCACTCAAATTCAAATATTTGGTTCCCAAACTTCAGCTTTCATATTGACACTTTTCAAACTTTAACTTTCATATTTGTTTAAATTTCAACTATTTTCAAAAGGGCTACTTCTTAAAATTTTAGTCTGAGAGGAGTTATTTTTAAAATATTAGATTTAAAGGGGTTAAAATAAAAAAAAACATCCCCTCATGCCCTCACCCACGTGACCTCTAACCCTAGCTATCATCAAGAGGCTAAACGAGCAGTCCGCAGACATCCCCTGCACGGCTGCTCTGCGACCTTGATGATAGAGGGCAAACCCATTGTGCTGCTGAAGCTGGTGGAGCTGATCAGCTGGCCGTAGCAGCCTGGAGAGGAACATGCTGTGAGAGACAACGGTGGCTACGCGGGACCGGCTTGCATGAGGGGCAGCGAGAGCGGCAGCTGGGCTGCATGCAGGTATTGTAGTTGTTGAGAGCGCAGGCGCGCAGCAGACGTGATGCCTGAAACGAGTTTGGCGTGGACGTACTCCCTTTGCTGGAAGGAATGTATTTCACTACTGCAGAAAACGTCATCACAAACGGACTCATCACAAACGGTTTGAAAAACCGTTTGTGATACCCCCATCACAAACTGTTTTGTGATGGGGGCCAAACCGTTTGTGATGGGTTGCGGTTTGTAATACAAACCATTTGTGATGGCCTCACATCACAAACGGTTTGTGGTTTGTATTAAAAACCGTTTGTGATGTGTATGGTACATTCAAACCACATTTTGAAGTAGTAAAACACTTCAAATAAAAAACTGTTGAACTACAAAGTTTTATGGCTTCTCAAGATGTACAACTTTCACTTTGGTCATTTCTTCATTTGACAAATTCATATGAAAATTGTTCATAAAATCCATCTCTCTCATAGAGTTATAGTTTCTAGAACTATAAGAGAGACCTATAAGATTTGTAAACAATGTTACTCTCACTACATCGTATGGAAAAACGGTCAATATTAAAGTTGTAGATCTTCAGAAGTTATGAAACTTTGTAGTTGACAACTTGTTTTACTAATGAAAAGTACGTTTGTACTCAAAATTTAAAATTTCAGTTTTTTTCAAACGACCTCGGATGGAGAAACAGTCAAAATGAAAGTTGTAGATTTCAACAAGTCATGAAACTTTGTAGTTGACAACTTTATCATTTGAAGTCATCTAGTTAGCTAGATCTAAGTTTGAATGTTCTCAAATTTGAAATTCAAATTTTGTAAACGGCCTCGGATGAAAAAACGGTCAACATGAAAGTTGTAGGCTTCAAAAAGTTAGAAAACTTTGTAGTTGAACACTTTTTGATTTGAAGTCGTTTAAGGCCTCAAACAAGCAATTTAAACTCGGTCTGGTATAATATGATAGGAGTCGGAACGGCTTCTAGTCACAGGTGACGAAGTGGTGCAGTGGCAGAGGAGTGCCGCACGAGGGAGAGGTCGCGGGTTCGAACCCGACCGGCCATGGAGTACGCGATTTATGCACGAAAATATGCCCAAAAGAAAATAATTTTTTTCCTAATGTTTTCGTATTTTATTGGGGTTTATTTCGAAAAATTATTATTGTTATTTTTTAAGAGCACATGTAGACATGCAAGGTGATTGCCTGATTGGTTAATAGAGTTGAGATCTATCAAATCCTAATAATTCATAATAGAAAAATGTCAGTTAGTTTAATGTGCTAACATAAAAAGGAGAAGTGAGTTGCCAAAAAGAAAATGAAGAAACATGGAAGGACATGGATTAATATCATATTATCTGAAAATGTATGTATACTAACATTTGAGGTGTGAAAAGGCCAAATACTATTATCTCAACATTTAGATTATGTGAAAAATTAATTTGGTCAGCCAATAGTTTGTATGCTGTTAATAGTTAATTAATTGACCCATGCCAGTCAACTTTTCAAAAAATTCAATATAACTACATGTTCGACCATCACTATATGCAAAGTTATCAACAAATATTCTCAACAAAATCATTTACAAAAGTTTTGCATATAAGATTTCAAGGAAAATTTTTAATAAAAAGTTTTTAAGACAATTTATGAAAAATATACTTATAGTAGTTTTTCTTTTAGATATATTTTTAGTGGTACGCGATTTATGCACGAAAATATGCCCAAAAGAAAATAATTTTTTTCCTAATGTTTTCGTATTTTATTGGGGTTTATTTTTGAAAAATTATATGAATAATGTTTGGTAATAAATTTTTGTAAAACTTATTAAGTAAAATTATCTAATAAAATTATTTATAGAGAACTTTGTTCAAAATGCGATATGGTAAATTTGTGCATAGAAGTTGTATAGAAACGTTTTCTAAAGAACTTGTTATATAAAAGAGTTATAGTTTTACTGTATGAAATTTTGATACAAGTTTTTCAAAAATAATTGTTTCTGTATATATTTATAGGACAGAACATTTATTGACAATTTTTTTTGCAATATAACTTTTTGATTGCCCACATGTTACTTGGAATATTTTAGCTTCAAACTTTTTGACCCAAATTAGACGTCTTTTTATTGTAGCTTGCGTTGCTAACTTTTTAGACCCAAAAATTACATCAACATTTTTTTCGTTTTTTTTCTAATTTGAAACTGACTTTTATTTTGACTTCCCCACCCATCAAATACCACTATGTCCCACAGCCCAGAATGTTTTTTTGCACGTAAAAAGAGAATGAGTTTGCACGCTAAAAGAAAATGGGAAGAGGCGTGGAAAGAGGCGTGCGGGAAAATGCTGGGTGCGAGAAGAAGACAGCTCATGCACGGATTCCCAAAAGGGAATGGTTTGGCGTGCTGCTGGCGGTCCTCCTTTCCATTTGCGCGCTGTCGGAGATAGACCGCACGGAGCGTTCCGTGCGGTCGACCGCAAAGTAGAGGTTAGGGTCTGTTTGGCTCATGCTGTGAGATTGCCACGCCGAGCTGATGGCCGCGCCAAACCTGTGGCGGACGTTTCGTTCGCCACACCTTCGGCACGCTGTGGCTGCTAAAATGAACTAGCTCCTCTCAATAACTCAGTGGCATGCCTAAACTGCGGTGGCAAGCAAACACCAACCGCACAGGTGCCGCAGTTCTGGCGTATGAGGTTAGGCATAGTGACAGCATGAACCAAACGCACCCTTACTCCGTACCGTATCACACATCTTTATCTCTATCTAATTATAAAGCAAGGATTCATTCAGCGGTACGTCATAATTTTGTAGAAAACCCCTATTACTTTTTTTAAATTAACTAGCAAATATGTCCGTGCGTTGCTACGGATGCAAGGGACTTCGTGAGCCAAGGCATGCGAGAGCCATAAACGTTGTCGATTGAGAAGCATGATAAAGAAGATACCATCAGTGGACGTTATACCCCCAACATTGAGCATGCGAAATTGACATCACACAATCTCTGAAATTGGCATATTCAGCGAAATATGATACACTTTCGGTTTTGAGTATCCATTCTTTACTTTATAGTTCTAGACAATTTTTTATCCTAATCTGAAGAAGCCAAATAGGTCGAAAGGGACTTAGGAAAAGAATAGGATAGAAGTTTGCTAAGGTTAAAACAAATAATGTACGCCAGTCGCATCCTCAAGTGGGGAACTGTGTTTCCTATATGTGGAGCGGTCATATTCATGGATGGTACAGGAGGAGATAGGAGATAGCTGGTGCGTACCAGAAGCCGCGACAAAGGCTCCTCTCACGATTGAAAAGGTGACGAATACAGGCGGCGGCGCCGTGGCCACCGGACTCGACGCCGACGACATCCTCATGCGAAATTGGGAGCACTCCGTGGTCGCCGTGCCGTGTACCAATCAAGTCCGTCTCCTTTTTTATTCTTCAATCAAGTTTTGATTCGATGATTTTCCGCGCGTTGAAGTAGGAGTATGATTAGAGTTTATTTATCGATTTGATTGATGCTGAATTGGATTCACGATGGACACTGATGGGCAAGCAGAGGGTTAACGGGGTTGTGCACGGGTGTTTCATGCACGGACACGGAGACACGGAGTTTCACAATTTGTGCGTAGTCTACATATTCGAATCGTGAGAAGGGATGCTGAAAATGATCCACTAGGGATGCAGATAAATTAGCCCAATTTTCAGTCCGGAGTGAGTGTGTCACATTATTGGAATGCGTACAATGCTAAGCTATTTCCACATACAAATGTACTCCCTCCGTACTAAAATAAATGTTCAGTGAAAAGTAACATTGCCTAGCTAAACTATTTGATTGGATCTATGTTTCTCTACGTACTTTTGTATTAATATGTGCATGTCTAAAAGCTAAATGAACACTTTTGCGAGACAAATTTTAAATGCTACAGTATATAAACACTTATTTTAGGACGGAATGAGTACAATTTTAACCTCTAAGAAATGGGTCAGTCCAAGACACGAACAGGACCCCACCAAGTCATCCAGAGCCCCCCTTTATCCTTTCCCCCTCGTCTCTTATGAGTGGTCGGGGTGTGGTTTGTTGCTCGATCCCACGGACGTCGTTTCCAACGGAAACTACTAGCAGTGTGAGCGGGGAAGACTGGTCTATTTCCGTGACAAAATACTGTCAGTTTGCGTTCCTTGGAGTATATATATATATATAGGACGCGTTTTATCTACACGCGCGTGTAGTTACTCCTATCATCAGTATACCATGGTACGTATGTCCGCATACTCATTTATCATTTTAAGTATGTTCGTATACTAATTCTAAGATACTTCAAAGCGATTTACACGAAAAAATTTCAAAATCAACCCTATTTTTTAATATATTTTGATTTATACCTTTATAATACTATATAAAATAGTATGTCCATATACTCGATATATGCTTACATACCAAGGTATATATCATCCCAGATGGTCTAATATCATCGCATACTACGTATATATACTCTTCGTTGGATCAGATTCATCGTGTATCATGAGATATATAGGTAGGAGTAGCTACACGCGCGTGTAAAATGCATATATATATATATATATATATATATATATATATATATATATATTTTAGGGTCCAGGGGGGAGAGCATCCCCACCTGAATATTTCATTTCATGGGCTTTGGGGAAGCCAAATGCAGTTACATCTCATTGTTCAGCAAGAAAAACGTAACAGGGGAGGAGAGGGAAACACAAACACCAGATAAAACAACCACACAACTAGAGTACTCCTATGATATAAGCATGTTGTTGACCACTGAGCAATGACACCGCCGGGCGTCTGAACTCCAACGACCTCCACTCCACAGGCGACTGCAAAGCACCGAGTCAAATTGACAGACGACAGTCGTGATTTCATTGTCTTTAGAGCACATCCGGGATCCAATTGACGTCCGCCAACGCCCTCGAAGGGAAGGAAGCCTCAGAGGAGGGAGGACCGACAAAAGGAGAACGGGGAGGTCCAAGAGAGGGGACCGTTGTGACATCCCTGTTTTTACTAATCTCTAAACAATGGTTAGCACAAGATTCAACCCAAAGGATGAATTAAAGAGTTACCAGTCAAAATTTTTCCAAGAGAAACAAATTTGAAGAAATTCAAGTTTGAAATGCAAATTTGGATAAAATTTGGCAAAAATATGGAAAACAAGTATAATGTGCCAAACTCAAAGGAAATATTAGTTTCGAAGTATTTGATGCCAGTTGGACTGTAAAAACATGAGGAAGTTTCAATTTGGGGGAAATTGGTAATATGAATTTTTGGATCAAAATGGTGTCATGATGCCATCTTGGAGTCAAAAATTGGAGGGATTTTGTAGATAAATTTTGGTCGAGTACTAGCAAAATGGAAAGTAGAAATCTTGTACTACACCATGGAGTACTTTATGATCCAAGGAAAAGACTATTGCTATTTATTCTAGAGGATCAAAGAGTGAGTGTTGCACTGTTTTGGTCAGCTCTCTAACTGACGAAACTGAACCCAATGTTCAGTAAAAACGCCTAAGTTCAGAGCTCAAGAACTCTCCAAACATAGAGTTTTGGATCCAACATCTTATATCAAACTTAAAGCTGCATGTCTAGGCTACAAATTCTCTTTAGAACTTGAGGTGACATGGCACATAAAAGGACGACCTTTGCATCAAGATTCAGAGCAAGGAAAAGAAGGGAAGGAGGAAGAACAGAGGGAGGAGAGCAGAGCGGGCACGACAGAGCCGCCGTGGTTTCGCACCGACTTGACCGCGACGATTTTCAACCCAGCCACGAGCCGACGTGCAAGCAAGACAGCACACCAGCGGTGAACAAGATCAACACGGTGAAATTTCAAATATATACCGAGCCGTCGCCGAATTCCTTCCGCCACCGCCTCCACGTTCGTCTTCCGCCGTCTCTGCCTCGCCCCGAAATTCGCCACCGTGGCTGCGTCGATGTGCGATTCCTTCCACCCACAGCACCACCACCTCCGCAGCTACATCGCCGACCCGCTCATGTCCAGCCACCAGCCCCACCGGCGCCGTACGTTGTCGTCTTCAACCTTCCGCCGCTGCCGACCATTTTCAAGGTGAGCTCCGAGGGGAAATAGGCTAGCGCGTCTTTGGGCTCGGGTTAGGCTCGCAGATAGGTTCGCTAGGTCCTTGCGGTGCTCTAGGGCTAGCTCTTGGTCTGGGAGCACGCGCTGCCGAGCCGAAACGCCGGCGCCGCCGTAGAGCGCGGCCGCGCCATGGGGACCGCCGTGGGGAGCTATGCTCCGGCTCTCTAGCTCTTCTTGTTGCCAGCGCTTCACGATTAGGAGGTCTTGGTGATGCTCTAGGGTCAGTAGAAGTCGTGAAAGGAGTCGTCGTCTGTTACCGGCCCAAGTGGTACTTCCGGCCAGGACGGCCCAAGTCAAGACTCTGCTGCGGAGCCCAGCAACGACGACGGAGGAAAGCGAAAGAGAAAGCCCAATCCCAAGGTGTCCGGCCCACAGTGGGTAAAGTAGGCGTGTGTTGGGAGTATATGAGAGAAGCGCTCCTGCGAGAGCGGCATGATAACAGAATCGTAACAACTATTCTCAAAAAGCTACTGTTCCTCCGTCATCTACCTCTGAATTCTCTCTGTTCTAGCTATTCTTCTATCTTCTCTTCCGATTTCTATCCAGTTCCCTAACATTGTCTCGCCGGAACGTCGCCGCCGCTGTGTGCCGCCGCGCCATGGCTGCCGTCAAGGAAAGCTGTGCCTCGGCCATGGATCTCGGCTTGACGCTAGTATATAGGATAGAGGAGGTGAAGGCAAAGCTGTAGGAGCAGTTCAAGTCGCCGGACTCGCCGCCGTTTCACCGGCCGATGAGCCCGAGCGGAACGCCACCACTGTCGCTGTGGAGCGCCACCGTCCGGCCACTGTTGTAAGGGGTTCGACCCATGGGTGGACTCATCATGACAAGCTGAATCTTTTGGTGCACTTCTCGCCGCCGGAGACCTCGCCGCCGGCGAGATCGAGCCGACCGCCCGCCGCCGGATTAAGTTTAAGGCCGGGAGGGCCTATTTGCTAAGATTAGAAAGTTCAGGGGGTTATTAGAGAAAAGGCCAGGTCTGAGCGCGGGAGGACCTGTTTTGTGAATGTTTAATTCTTCCAGGGGGTTATTTGCAAAGCTATTTTGTTTAATTGATTTCTTTTGTTTTAAAAAGCTATAATCTAAAATTGTAGGAGTATTCAAAATTAGTGAAACTAATTTTGTTAGCTTTGTTAGATTTTTCTCTATGCTTTAAAAATGATAAACTTTACAAAAGTTTATATAAAAATTTAGGTTATTTAAATGTTTTTCTTTAAAACATTTAAATAGGGTAATAGAGTTTCTAAATAAATAAAATTATGTTAAAGTATTTTAAAAAATTAAAAATAATTTATAATAATTAGGAAAATGCTATTTCTAGTATAAAATAATTTAAGTAATTCTTTTATGAGTTTTTAAAATGCTTTTAAAGGTTTTAAATATAAGAAATATACTAATAAGATTTAGATGGGTATTTTAATGTTGGCTTGCAACTTTATCGTGAAGGAAAGTTGTATAGCTAGCTTTTCTAAACTTGCATATTGCATTCATGGCATGTAGATACCGAATTTATAGAGCCGAAATACATCAAGCTTCACCTGGAGGAAACTCGAAATACGAGAAGGTGATCGTGGTGAATCTGAAGCCTGAAGCTACTACTGACAATCCTAACCTTGTTATAAATCTAGGCAAGCACCGGAGCATCTACACCTATTATTTTACCTATTATTTCATGTGTCCAAATTATTTCAGTATATGCATTACGTCTAGGAATTGTTATGAAACCCTTTGTATGCATGACATCCTTGATTAAGGACAACTTTGCCACCTCTTCAAAAAGATTATAAAACTTGCTTAGCCAAGCTTAGTATTGATTCACCATGCAATTGTCATATCAATCTCTATGATAACAACACATAAAATATGGAACCTTGCAAATATGGAGATTTGCTTGGTAAGTTAGACGAGGGATTAAAAGGTTTGATTTTGAATAAGTTTATTGGATAGCCTCGTCTGACTTGTGCAATTTGTCAAGGATTCAATAGTTGTTGACATGCTGGTCAAGTTTTGAACGTACTAACCACATGCTGTGGGATGGGGCCAGTAAACCGACGTGACTCAATCACACCAGGATTGGAACTATGGCTTGCTCGGTCGGTGAGTGGCAGTAGGAGGGAGTGTAGTCTGAAACCCATATGGTGGTCAGGCCAGATGTGGGGCCACATATGGGGATGCACTTCTGGATTTTGGCATGAATAGTTTCGATCGCTGGAAGTGATGTGAGCGAAAGGTTGCCACGTGCGGTTATCGCGGACGCGCACGTGTCGTGTGATTAGGTATTTACCCTGCAGGATGTACAATTGATCATGATCGTCGCACTTCTCGATATGAATACCGCTTGATCACTGATTAGCAACTTAGTAATTTAATTATGAGGAATGGTTGAAGAAGGGATGATGTGATGGAAAGCATCATATGAGATCTTGTTTGAAAAGGTTGTGTTTTCCAACTTAGGTTCTATAAACTCAACTATAATATGACTAAAATAATGAAAGCATAAGGACTCATTTTAGTAAGCTTTTATTGCAAAATTATCAACTACCAGTCCACTAAGTAGCCTTGCATGCCTGAGTCTTGATATATTATTATACTGGTTAGTCGGGTAAGTCTTGCTGAGTACCCTTGTACTCAAGATACTATCTATGATGCAGAGGAGGAATTTGAACAGGCATTGAAGACTCTCAAGACCAAGAGACACGGAGGGCCTACGTGGTCTCTTGACGGAAAACTTTTATTTTCAAATGACCTGTATAAGTTAAGTACATGTACGACCTACTTAATTTTCAAAACTCTTAGCGTTGTTAACCTGCATTTAAGTTATTTAAGTTTCATGCTGTACAGTTTACAATAACCCGTACCTCTAAGTATTTTGTAAAGTTTGTAGTGTCTGTTGAAAGCTTCCTATACGAACGATCCTGTATGCATGGACTCGATTTTGGTATTGTGGTGTTTCGGGTAGTCTACAGACACCTGACGGATCTGGGTTTACACTGTTTCAAGTGCATTAAGTCCTGAACCGTCCTTAGATGGTGATTAATGCATTTGAGCCAGTTTAAACTGAACGGTTCTGCCACAACCATGGTCTCGCTAACCCGGCATTTGGTGAGACGATGCAATCAAGGAACCTGGTTGACGCGGAGCAAGACACTGACGAGGACCACTGGCTAGCAGATCACTTTGTGCGAACATCAAGGGGATGAGAGAAATGGTGGAAGCAAGGTTAAATGACAACCTAATGTGCGAATACCGCCAAAGACGACATCTTCAAGAAGGTAACGACATCAACAAATGCCGCCATCGCCCATCCGAAACAACGGATTTGGGTTTTCACCGAGAGACTCGACACAAAAGGAAGCAAAAGTTCTTCGGATTGTAGCGCACCGTAGCACTTTTCGTTTGTTTGTGGTAATTGTTGTCCTATCGTGGCTTAACTAGGCTCAAAAGATTCGTCTCGTCGTGTACATCAAAACTATATAATTAGTTTATTTATTTACCTATATTTAATACTCTATGCATGAGGTTGAGAGATTTGATGTGATGAGATGTGACTTTTTGCAAAATAGAATGCAAAAAGGCTACTTCACCCCCCAACCTATGAGGGGTGGAATACATCACCCCCAACCTATAAAAATGGATTTTTTACCCCCTAAACTTTCTAAAACCTGACAAATCATCCTCTAAAGCAGTTTTGAAAAATCATAATAAATCACAGAAAAATCGTAAAATAGAAAATCAAATTGTGTTGGACTTAAAATTAGTAGTTCTATCCAGTGAACATATAATACGGAATGCTTTAGTACATTTTTTTCCTGTAACTTTAGATCTATATTTTTCTTCATAGCTGTAAAAAAAATGTACTAAAGAATACCATATTATATGTTCACTGCGTAGATCTACTCAATTGGAGTCCAACACAATTTAATTTTCTGTTTTATGATTTTTCTGTGATTTATTATGATTTTTCAAAACTGCTTGAGGGGGTGATTTGTCCAATTTTAGAAAGTTCGGGGGGTAAAAAATCTATTTTCATAGGTTGGGGGTGATGTGTTCCACCCCTTATAGGTTGGGGTGAAGTAGACTTTTTCCTAATAGAATTTTGGGTGGGATTTTGGGAATTAAACACAGCCAGCAACTGAACACACACAAAAAAAAAAAAGGAAAACTAGCCGTAAGCGAAAAGTAGTCGCCGAACCCGGCCGAGGGAGGAGAAACCGAGGAAGTCAATGCCGTACCAGTAGCTTTCCACATGGGGGAGCAGGTCAACAACCTTTGCTCCTGACGATCTCACGGACTTCAACCTCGAGTTCTTGATCTGCTTTTCCCCCAGCGCACACGTTCGCTTCGGCCCTTGGATGATCAAGGCATGGGAGGCCCCTCCTGGCCGGACTTGCACTGCCTGGTGCGGCGGAAGCCGGCGGCCGCGAGCTCCGCTGGCGGGGCCGAGGCGGCCGGGCAGCGCCTCGCCAAGACGCTTACCATTCCCCACCTCGCCGCCATAGGTACCCGCCCCATTCTCTCCTGGCCTTTCCATCGCTAATTAGGAGTAGAGTAGCTAATCCAATCGCATTTCATTACATTTTAGCCATCTGTGAAATGCTATTCACTTTTTTTATTTACATTAACTTAAGATGGTCACAATATGAATGTCGCGGGATTAATTTGCCGTCTCTCTAGTTAGCTGACTGCTGCTGCATTTCACGCAAAGCTGCAATTGAGGTAACTGATAAAGTGTGCATAGTCGCATTGGTATGAAATGACAATTGCTGAAACAAATCTTAAAAGCTATTTCTTTCTGAACAACATGAGAGTGTAATCAATACCATGACACGAAAATAGCATGTTCCTGGTGTCCAACCCAACTCTGACGCAGGTCTTTTGGGTTCAGAGTGTCTCTGGTGTGTGGGTTTATTTGCCTCCACTGAATCTATTTTCAGCTCCAGGCAGGACAACAAATGCCAATTTCGATGTCTCACTTCTAGTGGTGATCAGGTGTTGGTTCGACGATTGGCGCTGGCATCTACGTCCTTGTTGGAACTGTGGCTCGTGAGCACACAGGACCAGGCCTGACAGTGTCCTTTCTGATTGCTGGCGTCGCTGCGGCCCTTTCAGCGTTGTGCTATGCTGAGCTCTCCTGCCGATTCCCTTCGGCAGGGAGTGCCTACCACTACTCATACATCTGCATTGGAGAGAGGTACGTGTACAAATGCACATTCACGAGCATCCATCATAAGGTGCAACTATGGGTTCCTTGCTCACCTTTCCTTTGTTTCTCATCTTCGAAAATTGTGGCCAGTGTTGCTTGGTTGATTGGGTGGGCTTTGATCCTTGAGTACACGATCGGGGGATCATCAGTGGCACGTGGCATATCGCCAAACTTGGTAATGTTGTCTGTTAAGTTCTCTCTTCAAATGAGTGGACCTTTAATAACCAGGTCTTTTTTTTTCAGGCTCTATTTTTTGGTGGACAAGACAAGTTGCCCTTCTTTCTAGCACAAATCCATGTCAAAGGGCTTGACACCCCAGTTGATCCTTGTGCTGCTATTCTCGTCTTGATAGTTACTGCATTACTCTGTCTGGGAATCAAAGAGGTACTAAGCACTAAGGAGTAAGGAGCAACTTGTTTCAGACATTTTGTTCTCTTCTATAACTACGAAAAATGATTATTCCCTTAAATTGCGTTAGGATATTATAGACTCAAAGATGTTGAAAATTCTTGTATGGTAAAAATAAATTATTGTTTGTAAAATCTGCAGAGTTTTATTTGCTTTCTCTTTCACCATCATTTCTGCTCTGCTTACACTTGGTTTTCTAAGTTAAAAAACTGTGGCTACTTTCATGATTTAAATTAAAATTTCAGTCTTAAAGTATAAATTGTCTCCTCCAGAGCTCATTTGTGGAAGGCATAATCACAACTGCAAATATCGTAGTCACGCTCTTTGTCATCTGTGCCGGTGGATGGTTAGGGTTCAGGAATGGCTGGGCTGGTTATAAAGGGCCAGATGGGTAAAGTTAAAATTCTTGCTTCATATACCCAAATCAATTTGTTAACCCCCAATTTCTAAAAAAAATGTTAACCCCCAATTGGATTTTGAAACTTCCTCGCTGGTACACAGTTACTTCCCTAACGGTGTTGGTGGAATCCTTTCCGGATCAGCAACCCTCTTCTTTGCGTTCATTGGTTTTGACACAGTTGCTAGCACAGCCGAGGAGGTCAGCTTGCATTCCACCTGTACAGAATTTTATTTGTGTTCCTCTAGATGTCACTACAGTTTTGTGCAGTGACATGATCACTTTTTATTTGGTTTGTCAAATTCCAGGTGAAGAATCCTCAGCGGGACCTTCCACTAGGGATGGGCCTGACCCTGTCCCTTTGCTGCTTCCTCTACATGATGGTATCTGCTGTTGTGGTCGGTCTGGTCCCGTATCGCGCAATTGATCCAGACACCCCTATTTCTTCTGCATTTGCACAATACGGGATGCACTGGGCTGAGTGAGTGGTTCCCTTCCAGCTGAAATGCTGAACAATCCAGCTGTGATGGAGATTATTTGCACCATCTGTCTAGCATGTGTCAGTTATTGAGCATTTTTACTCTGATGAAATGCAGGTATGCTGTTTCCAGTGGGGCTATTCTTGCGCTCATCGCATCCTTGATAGGTGGCATTCTTCCCCAGGTATGCATATGAGACTTGTGAGAACTTGTGCATTATCAAGTTCCCATTTCATTTCAGAACTTTCATACTTTAATGAGGAACAATATGTGGTTGAGTAGAACTTCCAAAAAACTACCGTTTTGAAATATGTTGGAGAAATGCAATATATGAGGTTGAAAAGGACCTTCTAGAAAGTCACAAAGAGGACTGGATAAGCCTATTTTCAGAGGCTTTGAGTGAAGCAACTGAGCGATGAAGATCGTGTTGTGTGCGTGATGGCTTGGCTGGAACGCAGGAGAGTTATTCACTTCTTGAATGCCTTCATGAACAAGGAGTTTGATCCTAGGAGGGTTGCCATGTTCTGCCAGTCGACTTTGCCAACTATGGAAGAGGCTATCTCTGCCATGGTTCAGGAGGAGAATCGGCTGAGAGCGACGAGGGACAGCAAGCCTGGGAGGTCAATGTGTTCCAGAGCTGATGGCAGGAAATGCTACAATTGTGAGCAGAAAGGACACTTGAGCTACAACTGCCCTTTCCCACGGAATAGTGGTGGCCAATGTGGAGCTTGCGGAGGTTCTGGTGGTGGTGGCTATAGAGGAGACCGTAATGGTTGTGACGGTGGAGGAAATTATTGAAGTTGCAGTGGAGGTGAAGGTAGTTCCAGGACTAATGTGACCATGATGGATGAGAGCCTGGTTGCAGAACTGGTGTTCGGAAATGACATGTGCTCCTGCATTGCAATAAGAAATCGACAGTCACCATTGAAAACGATCCTGTGCAACATGATCTCACCAAAGACATTGAGATCAATTTCTTCACCAGAAGCTAGATAGTGTGGAATCAGGCTAGATTCTAGAATATGAAGTCTAGTGAACAATTGCCTGAATACTCGCAAAAAAAAATGCCTGAATGTTTTGCTTTGGGGTTAGGTCTGAATAATGTGATGAATCGATATGTAAGAAGACATGCATGGTTGATATATTTTCCTATCTTGAGGGGAGGTTCTGTTGTAGTATGTGAAATTATTTATGAATTCCTGTCAAATTCAGTTAAACAAAGAGTGGTATGTTGTCAGAGAAGGCTACAACCAATTTTCCCAAACAAACAAACACTAAAAACAAAATAATCAATAGGAAGGTAGGAATGTAACTGCTCATTGTATATTCCATTTAAGGAAGAAATGTTTATCCAAAATTAAACCATGACTGGCTGATCCTTAGTGTTTACATGATCCTTTTGGTCAGCCAAGAATTATAATGGCTATGGCTAGAGATGGATTGCTTCCACCATTGTTCTCAGCAGTTAATCAACAAACCCAAGTGCCAATCTTGAGCACAATCTTGACTGGAACGTGTGCTGCTCTCCTGGCTTTTTTCATGGACGTCTCACAATTGGCAGGGATGGTAATATGCTAATTATTATGTAAAAATTGTAGCATTGCTGATTTGCTGTATGCAGAGATGCTCCAGGTGATAATACTTTCCTGTTTGTTCAGGTAAGCGTTGGAACCTTATTGGCATTCACTGTGGTTGCTGTTTCTGTTTTAATAGTGAGATATGCTCCTCCAAATGAGATGCCAATGGAAGTGGCTCTTGCAGGAACACCTGAGTCACTAACTTCATACTCTGGGCACTCAGAGCAGGATGAGAAAAATATGGAAGATCCTTTTGGCAATGGTAATGATCAGATTAGTTTTCTGGGAGAAGGAAAGAAAAATGTCCACCCCCTCTCCCCCTCCCCCTCCCGGCGCGCCCCTCTCCACCAGCCCCACGCCGGCGTCCACCCCGGGCCCGGCGGCCAGCCCCAAGGACGCGGCCTCCCGCTCGACGTCTGCCCCCACCTCCCCTGCGCCAGGGACCCCGTTTGCCTCGCCGGTCTCGTCCGCCTCCGCCTTCGCCACCGTGGGGCGTTCCAAGGCGCAGCGGTGGAGCTGCGACTCGCCGCCCTCTGGGAAATCGGGTGGCGGCGTTTCGACGTACATGGAGGTCCTGCTCTCGAGCACACAGCCGTGGGTTGTGACGCCTGTCTCCCCTTCTCCGGCGACCTCGCAGGCCTTGGGCGCTGGGCGTCCAGTGGCCTCGGTCGCTGACGGCGGTGCCGCCGCGAGGGTGGGGCCTCGCATTGTCCTACGGGAGGATGGGCGCAGTCCCAAGGCGGCGGCGCACAATCCTGGTCCCGACGGATGGTCGCAAGTTGTGAGCCGCCGCCAGCGTCAAGCGTGTAGAAGCCAGGAGCTTTGCCCGCGCCGGCCGGTTCCGGTGGACCTCCGTGGAAGATGCTTCAATTGCTTCTCGCCTGGACATCGCGCGGCGAGCTGCAAGCTGAAGACTCGATGTTTCCGCTGCCGGGGCCTTGGGCATCGCCTCTCTGACTGCCGCCGGCAATCCATTGGTCGCCGCCCTGAGGTGCTTCTACCCCAGCGGCTGGTGTGGCAGCCGAAGCCGTCGCTGGCCGGAGGTGATGCTCCCTCTGCTGCTGCGGCTCAGCAAGACGTGGTGCCGGCGGGCTCGCACGGCCGCAAGAGGAGGCGCAGATCTGTCTCTTATACACATCTTAACGTGCGGCAATGTC
>OAMR01001141.1:111038-127933 GCA_900205405.1 Echinochloa crus-galli
AACAACTTTGTCATTTTTGGAAGACGTTATGTAACGGAAATCTATTTGTAGAAGTTTGGTTCTGGACATCTGGTAGCTTCCTTGGGCCAACCGGCCAATGTTCCTTTAAAAAAAACGGACAATGTCGCACGCAATACTTTGCTTTTATTAAATCATGTGTGATAAAGAATTATAACAAGACTGAATTGGCGGATTACAAAGCTGGCTAGCTGCAACTTAGCCGAAAAAAAGGGACCCAAACAACTGGGAAGAGAGACTCAAACCGCATGCCTTTTGTTCTTGCAAAATTTTCGCAACAACTAATAAAATAATCTGAAAGAGAACGACCCAAAAAAGGTAACCAAATGAAACAAAATGAGATGCTAATCAGTACCCGGAAGAAAAAAAACTCTGCACTTTTGCAGGAAATACTCAGCAGCATAATACAGACACCAAACACTTGTGTAAATGCTCTCGAGTCTCGATCGTCAACCAGGCACCTCCAAATTTCGTGTGACAAATCTGAAGCCGTTCGGTTTCAGGACTTCTGCACCAAACTAAAGCCCCCAACATTTCGGAGGGGGGTTCCCGGTCAGAGGAAGCAGAAGAGACAGAGCAGGTTAGTGCGCAACAGAGCAAGGAATGATCAGGCAAACCAAGATCTTCCCTCGCGCCTAGAGCCGCCTACCACTCAAGAAACACCAGCGATCCGCCGGCGCACACGTACGTAACTCCTTGTTGTGAAGAGAATAAAAAAAAACCCACCTTTGGGGAGGAAAAGGGAAGAAGCAGAAGCGGGCGATGATTTGCGATTACCTTCTGGCCTCTCTCGATGAACTTGACGGCGAAGAGCTCCTTGGTCCCGACGTCCCGCACCAGCTTGGCCACCCCGAAGTTGCCGGACCCGATGTCCCTCATCACCTCGTACCGCTCCATCGCCGCGCAAGATCGAACAGGGGGACAGCCAGGTTGAGCGGAGAGCGGCAGCTAGCGGAAGACGAAGAAGGCCAACGGTGTGGGGGGTGGGCGATGGGGATGGGGGAGTGGGAAGAGGAAGAGGAAGAAGAATGGGGCGGGGGGAGGTCGGCTAGGGGAGAGAGTTGAGTTTGAGGTGGCGAGCGAGGAGAAAGAGACGTACCCTTGTACCCCGACCATGTGTCGCCGCCGGTGCCGTCCGGGGTTGCCCACCCGCCCGCCGGGTCGCCGTCCAAAGCAGGGCCGTAGGTATAAGCATTTTACAGTTATCTCCCAATTTTTTTTCCTTGGGTGTGTTTAGATCTCTGAAAAGTTAGTCGAAAAGCCACATCGGACACTGTAACGCACTATAGCAATTTTCGTTTGTTTGATATCATTATTATCTTATCATGACCTAAATAGGAAAGAATATGCGAAAAGGCCTCAACTCTCTGATCATTCTGGTAGCTTGGGAGATTTGGAAACACCGGAATGCATGTGTATTTGATAATGCCAGGCCAAAAGTTCAAGATGTTATTGACTCAGTCAGGAATGAAGGCAGTCTTTGGTGCAACGCTGGAGCAAGTAAGCTCCAGGAGCTGTGGTCAAGTACCTGAGGCTGGGTAGCTTAGGGTGGGTCTTTAGGACCTATTCCTTGGTCATGGTGCTGCTTGGAGTGGCACATGGGGGTCTTGTTTATAGTTAGTGGGTGTGTGCGTTTGTAATAAGTGGGATCTGTCCCACTTTTTGTTTTTCTTCTACCTTAATGAAATGACACGCAGTTCTCCTGCGTGGTTCGAGAAAAAAAATCACAAATATAAATGGTTTTCGGTTTCTTGGTCCTTCCTACTTGAAGTGTTGAGCCACATTGGTTTTGGTCAGAGATGGATTGATCTCATGTGTCTGTTGCTGTCCACTTCATCTACTCAGGTCCTGGTCAATGGGGAGCCAGGGAGAACTATCCTTTATCGACGAGGTTTAAGGCAGGGAGACCCGCTGTCGCCAATGCTTTTTATTGTGGTCATGAATGTTCTCAACTCAATGGTGGAGTTTGCAACAAGAGAACAGCTACTTCAACCATTAGCTTTCCAGCGGGTGCAGCACCGGGTTTCTTTTTATACTGATGATGCAGTAATTTTTCTAAGGCCAATCAGAGAGGACATAATGGTAATCAAGCAGATTTTGGACATTTTTGGACATGCCTCTGGACTCCAGACCAATCTGTCCAAAAGTTCTATCTCCCCCATCCATTGCTCCATTGATGATCTGAATATGACAGCAAACATTCTCTCCTGCTCAGTGAAGGATTTCCCTTGCACTTACCTTGGGCTCCCTCTCACAATTGGGAAGCCCACCAAGGAGACCCTGCTGCCACTGATTGATAAGGTGGCTGATTACCTGCCAGGATGGAAAGCCTCCCTGATGAGCATGGCCGGCAGATTGGTGATGGTTAGAGTAGTTCTGACTGCTGCTCCCATCTATCTGCTGATTGCAATGGATCTGCCCAAATGGGTATTGAAGGCTATTGATAAGAAAAGGAGAGGTTTTCTTTGGAAAGGACAGGAGCAGGCTAAGGGAGGCCATTGTTTAGTCTCTTGGGACAGGGTCCAGCGGCCTCTTGAATATGGGGGCCTTGGAATACATAATCTGGAGCTCCTGGGCTGTGCGTTGAGAATTCGTTGGTTATGGGCTGAAAGAACCGACCCATCGAGACTATGGGCAGGACTTCCTGTACAAGTCCCTCGCAATGCTCAAGCTCTATTTAACATTGCGGTGGATGCCATTGTAGGGAATGGTGAGCAGATTCTGTTTTGGACAGATAGATGGTTGGATGGCCACACTTTGTCTGAGTTAGCACCCAACCTATTCAGGGCTATCCCCAAACGCATTACCAAGAGAAGGACGGTGGCTCAGGCAATTCAGCACCGCAAATGGGTAAATGACATCAAAGGGGCGCTTACGGTCCAGGTCCTCCTTGAATATCTACAAGTTTGGGACATGACAGATGGGCTAATCTTACAGCCTGAGCAACCTGACCAATATGTGTGGAAATTTTCTTCTTCTGGCCTCTACACAAGTAAATCGGCATATAGTGCCTTCTTCGTGGGCACCATTAAATTTGGGCCCTGGAGAAGAATATGGAAAAGCTGGGCACCCCCCCGCTGTAAATTTTTTATTTGGCTGGTCTTCCACAATCGTTGTTGGACTGCTGATCGCCTCGCCAAGAGGGGACTGCCCCATCCCGTGGCATGCCCTCTCTGTGATCAGGATGAGGAAACTATCCATCATCTGCTAGTTGGCTGCGTTTTTGCCCGGCAAGTATGGACTGGAATCCTCCATCAAGTGGGTCTCCTAGCCCTGGCGCCAACCACAATGACTGGCCGTTTCTCCAAATGGTGGTGGACAGCAATTTCTGCTGTCTCAAAGAATATGCGAAAAGGCCTCAACTCTCTGATCATTCTGGTAGCTTGGGAGATTTGGAAACACCGGAATGCCTGTGTATTTGATAATGCCAGGCCAAAAGTTCAAGATGTTATTGACTCAGTCAGGAATGAAGGCAGTCTTTGGTGCAACGCTGGAGCAAGTAAGCTCCAGGAGCTGTGGTCAAGTACCTGAGGCTGGGTAGCTTAGGGTGGGTCTTTAGGACCTATTCCTTGGTCATGGTGCTGCTTGGAGTGGCACATGGGGGTCTTGTTTATAGTTAGTGGGTGTGTGCGTTTGTAATAAGTGGGATCTGTCCCACTTTTTGTTTTTCTTCTACCTTAATGAAATGACACGCAGTTCTCCTGCGTGGTTCGAGAAAAAAAAAGACAGCGATAGGGTAAAGATACTTCTTTAGTTTTCTGTTAACTATAAAGTTCAAGTTATAGAAGGAATTCTACTTGCCATTTTTAGCTGGCATTCAAACTGCGATGAGGTGCTGGCTGACAAGTTAGCTCCACTTCATTGATATCTTCTTTTTATAATTATTTGTATTTTGCATATCAAATGCTTGCAAGTTATCCATGCAGCAGCCCAGTACTTCAGACATCATATTATAGCATTCCTACTTTATCTTCATGATTACTGCGATGCTCTAATTTCTATTCTGACCTTTTTTTTCCTTTATGTATCTGGAATTGGTTCTAGAAGCACCTGCCTACAGTGACATAGCCAGCAAAGTAAGGCGGCAGAAAGCCATAAGAAGCATACTATTGATATGCCTTGGGGCCATCATCTTTGTTTCTGCGGCTTCTTTCTCCTTTTTACCATTGTAAGTTATAGGTCTCCACCACCTATATCTTAGTGGGCGCTCTTTCAGTATCTGGTTCTACAATGTTCAAACAAAACCGGACATTGTTCCTGGGAGAGGAGCATGGCCAGAATTGCATGTTGTTGTTGTTGCTGCTGCTGTTTTCAAGGAAAAGTTAACATCATCTGATCCTGTTTTGCTTTATACAGTTTTGTGCGAATGACTGCATGCACCATAGGTGGGCTGCTGTTGTTGAGTTCTAGTATTGTGCTTTTGTGCATTGGACAAGACAAGAGCTCTTTCGGACAAACTGGAGGTACAAGCTAAGGGACACGGACGTTTAGTAGTTCTGCAAATTTTGGTTAAATCTGAGTGAGAAATCTAGTATTGCAATTCAGTACAATCTCAAATTGCCTCTTTGTTTCTCCTAGGTTTTATGTGCCCGTTGGTTCCATTTCTTCCAATTTGTTGCATCATCGTCAATGGATACCTGCTTATGAACCTTGGGTAAGAAATATGGCTTTGTGGGAATCCTGAAGATAATCTTTGACCTCACGTTTCAACTCAAATGATTGCAGGATTCACACATGGATTCGTGTTTCCATATGGATGGTGGCTGGTGCGCTCGTATACTTCTTCTACGGCCTGAGGCATAGTTCACTGGCAGGCATGGCCTACCATCGCATAACACCTTCGTAGTTCAACATTGGGTAGGGTTCTTTTGCATTTTGATAGCAGAGAAATGAGCCCATATGGTGGCTTCGGCACCTGTTTCACATAACATAAATGGTTGGGGTTTCTTACCAAAGCAGGTTTGAAGAAGGAACTGGAGAGTCTGAATTCCAAAACCCTAGCCATTAAGAGTGAAGATAGATAGATTCATGTATGAAAGAGGCACACACAATGTGCAGTCTCGTATGTGCCATTTTTTCCTCTGGCAATTTCACAAACTACACTGTAAATTTCTGATTCTTTTGGTACAAGAGGGGAATTACGAGAGGCATTCACTATTTGACAAGAATAATTTTTCTACTATTGATGAAGCCCTTGTTCATGCATCATATCCCTTGTTTGTGGCTTTGTTGGGTTTCAGCTCTAACCTGAACACGCGTTGTTGGCTTTGTTGTTGTAGCAGCTCTTGCCGTCATACATTAATCTCTTTTTTCAGGATAAAAAGTGGGAAAAAATGGTTGGTCGATGAGGAAATCCCTTTCAGAAGGAAATTATGCATGGATTTTTGAGTTTCAGGATAAAAAGTTTTTTTTTTAGTTTCTTCATGGATTTTCCTTTTTTTAGTGAGAGGAAATGGTGCATGGGCGGGTAGTTCCCTGGGCCCTGGGCCTATAGTCACAGGGGGAGTAGGGAGCGGAAATGGGCCGGCCGGGTCGAAACAAACTTACGTGGGCTCGACTGGCCTTCTTCCTAGTGGCCTCCTCTCCCTTCTTATCCCTCTTTGCTTATCCAACGCACCCATTCCATTCCGTCCATCCATCCGCCATGGCGACCGCCACGCTGCTGACCTCCTCCTTCGCCATGCCCGCCGCCGCCCGGAGGGCCGCCTCCTCTTCCTCCACCTCCCTGGGCTTCGCCACCTCGCAGCTCGCCGGCCTCTCCCTCTCCGCCGCCGCTCCCACTTCAGCCGCCGGCGCCCCCCTCACCAAGAGGCTCCAGCCCATCGTCGTTCGTACGTCTTTGATTTCTTTCTTGTTCGTTTGTTTCCCTTACTACCATCGAATCTTCAGCTGTGTGGTTTTCTCCATTCTTCTGTGCTAATAGATTCAGCTAATTCCCCAGCGGCATTGTTCATGCCTAGCTGCCCCGCTCATTTCAATTTCAACCCTCTTACCAAAAAATTCCCATCCATCGGTTTTGACCTGCATCTGTTGCTGTTCAACGGGCAGGGTAACAATTAAGCTAATTTTCTCCCGATTGACAATATTATGAAGTTTCCTGTGGTTTTCTTGGTTCAGGCCGGGTGTGCCCCTTCACTGACAAGAAGACGAACCGGGCGAACAAGGTGTCCTTCTCCAACCACAAGACGAAGAAGCAGCAGTTCGTGAACCTGCAGTACAAGAAGCTGTGGTGGGAGGCCGGCAAGCGCTTCGTCAAGCTGCGCCTCTCCACCAAGGCCCTCAAGACCATCGAGAAGCACGGACTCGACGCCGTCGCGCGCAAGGCCGGCATCGACCTCAACAAGAAGTGAGGCCAGCTTGAGTAGTCACGCCGGTGGTGGCGGTATGGTACGGTCAGCCCGAGCAATGTCTGCTGCTGCTGTTCATTCAGTCATACAGTATATTTCCTTTCCTTTCCTCCCTACTTTGATTTGCATCCAACCAATGTAGGCAGATAAATGTTGCATATATTTTTGTTCTCATGGAGAGAATTGAGTTTTCCTCCTCTTGATCAATCTTGTCTCCATTTCATACTTGTGATCCATTCGCACAAAGTTAACTGACCTCATCTGATCGCTGATCGATTCGCCGAAGTAGAAATGGAATGAGGTTTCAGTGAGTTGTTAACTTGTTATGCATGCTGTCCTAGATTGGAGATGATCACCCATGCATTGTGTCTGCACTTGTTTGCACCTACATTGCATTCCATCTCATCACGCATCATATGCAAACTATCCTTAGTCCGATGGTTGGAATGAGGTTTCAGTGAGTTGTTAACTTGTTATGCATGCTGTCCTCGTGCGAGCGAATTTTCAGGCCATTTTTAAAAAAAAAAAATCCCCCTTGCCGGCGCCAGTTTGCTGGGCTCGGACGATTAGTTGATGTTGAGGAGAGATCCTATGCCCCATATCTAATGGCTGCATCACATTAGTTGAGGTGTAAGAAACGGGATGCTACAGCTATATACACCGTCGCCTTGTTCGTCTAGATGGTTTCTAGCCAGCCAGCAGTATTTTTCTCTCAGCAGAAACCAGCACCAGCCACCAACCAGCCAGCAGTGTTTTTTTCTCAGCAAAACCAACACCAGCCACCAGACAAACGAACAGGGCGCGTGTGTGGTTGCAGAGGCTGGAACGTTTTCCTTCGTCTAAAAAAAGAAACAGGATGCTTGCTGGTGGGAAAATACTGTAGTGACTGAATAAAACCAGAATAAAACAGCCCCAAATCTCTAGTTTAATTTCTAGCCTCCTTCTAAAGTTGAGACTGAAGCGTTACACTATGACTGGAATAGGTTGTAAGATGCAAGGGAGGTTGAAGGTTTCTATTTGTGTTTTGATCATCTGGTGATATGCCTTTGGTGGACTGCCTTCGGCAAACCTTACACTTCGAGTTAAAAAGAAACTCAAATGGCACCTCATTAAACTTATGGATGGTTGGGGCATTCTGATTCCGACAGGATTTCACAAGCAACAGAGGAGTCTAATCTCTCAAGATGTGATTATGTGAAGATAGGCAGACTTATCTTTTTTTTTAAAAAAATAGAGTTATCCACAACAGGAGTAGCAATGCACCGTGCAACCGCGCAAGGTTTGTCCTCATTTGGAGATGGCACAAACCTGTGGTGCCAGAGGGAACTCACACTGTCACACAGGAGGTACTTACCTGTTTGGCAATGGCTGCCCTTCTGAGCCTCTTGCTCATCGATCCAACATGTTTTGTCAACTGCGCAAAGTGAACTAGTGAAGTCATACAACATTCCAACCCAATCTGCTGCGCCCTCGTCAATGTGATCTGAGCAACCGACAGCCCTGAAGGATCGATACGGCAACCAGAGAGGAGAGTAAATGGGAGCCGATAAAAATTTCCTCTCGAAATTCGGTCTTTGTCCCAAAAATCACTTCCAAGGATCTCTCACGAGCTTGCCAAGGTAGCGTAGTCACAACGGACCTACCAACCCCAGGAACAAGTTAGAACAACACAACAAAGCGGAAGCGAACCAAAATCTAGACTGCCTGGTCACGGCGGACTGTCCGCTACAATACCGGCGGACTGTCCGGGGGGTCCAGACTGTCCGAGGGAGAACGGGCGGACTGTCCGCGAAACACGTCGCGAAAACAGAACGAACAGCACCAGAACGTCTGCGAGAGACTCCCAACTTAACTCCAATCGATCTCGCGATTTGTCCCACGGATTCAAACGAAACTTTGGGGGAAGGGGAGATACATCATGAACTAGTCATGGCTCGAAAATCTTCCCAAAGCTCGCACTAAATCGGGAGAAATCGAAGATCTACGAACCAACCAACCTTTCACGAGTTCATCCAAAGAACATCAAATTGAGAGCGATTCAAGAGGTTTCGGAGGGAGAGATCACCAAGCAAAGAGTCACTAGGAACTCATACGTGATTCCCTCAAAGAAATCCCGAAGAAGAACCTCTCAAATCGGACGAACAAGAAATCCACAAAAATAGCTCCGAAAAGGAAAAACGAAGAACACAAAGGGATTGAAGAAATCCTTCGATTAAATCACGAGGACAACATCTATACAAGGCTAGAAAGCCGCCCTCATCCTCCCACCCTTGTAGGAAATTCGAGACAAAGAGTAACCACTCTCTTCTACCTCTCATCCCTCTCACATGAAGCACACCCTAGCCTAAGAGAAACAACAAGCAAATGAACTAGGGTTCCAAGAGGTTAGTTGACATCCCCCTCTACCCCTATATATATTAAGTCACCTGGAGATGGCAAAAGACCAAACTACCCTTACAAACTTAAAACAAGATACACACCCCTCAGGGGCAATTTTGGAATAAATCAGATATTTTTTCCGACTGGGCACGTCGTCCATCCGGCCTTGCTTCCCTCCGACGCAAGCTCCCGGATCCCGCCGCGTGTCCCCCGCTTCGAAGCTTCCCGAACGCGCCCGGATCACCGTCTCCGTCACGTTGGGCCTTCGGGCTCGGTTTTGAGGCCCAAACCGAAAAACCCTCCTCCGATGGTTTTGTGGCCCAACCATCAAACCCTGCGTACAAGCTTCGGTCGTCAGCCGCTACCTTGCACCGGCTCCAAGTCTTCGACTTCGTCTTACTTTTCTTGCACCATGCCGACCGCACTCGATCTCGTCTGGCCACCGGGTCCCTCGAACCAAGCCTACTCGTCTCCACTCCTCGGAGACCTTTCGCGCTTGTTCTTCACCTGCACCAACGCAAATCCAGTCGCATCGAACACCTGCAATTCTCAGCCAAGAGTCAGTCCACACAACGTTGTCAATCACTCATCATTAAGAAGCGACCATCCATCGTTCCTCGGACACATATGGTCCTCAAGCCCAGATGGAGGGCCGTGGAGCAGGTAGCACTGGACTCCCTCGATTGCGTGTCCCGAAGAAGAAAATATAACATGTGAAGCGGCGGAACGAGCTCGACGTCGTAGCGAAAAAGATCCTGCTTGATTTATAACGAATCAGCATAAGCCACCAGCCGAGCATAACCCACCAGCCAACAGTATTTTCCTCTCACAACGAATCAGTATAAGCCATCAGCATAAGTCAAGCGAACAAGCCAAAATTCAGAGTGGAGTGCACTCCATTTCGTAACAAATGTTTGGCTCGACTGAATTATCATTCTCCCTTCGAGAAGAAAAATGTCGGTTGGTCTATCCATTCTGCTCAAAAAGATTGGCCACGGCATTCACCTGTCGCAAAACAATTGCCGCAGTCGCGTTTTCTTTGTTACTTGTCCTTGGGTTGGAATGAAATGATTGCCAACCCAATCTAAAGACACACCAATTCATACAGCCTCTATGAATCATGCAGCCTGTATGAATCGGTGTGTGCAGGGAATTTATAGTCAAAACTTAAAAGTTAAGGTCAGGAACACCAAGTTTCTTATACGAATGGGTGTGTGTATACTTATAGGATGAAGATTTGACCAAGCACCGGTGAAATATTTTCACTACAAGGTTGTATATGCTTTTCAAGTGTTGTTTTTGCAATATAAAATAGAACAAATCCATGCTTAGGAGACTGAAAGATTGCATATTTCTTGTTCGCGTATAGACTGAAACCTAGCTAGCCGAGCCAACTAGGTTTCGGGTGGGTAGTTGGAACGTAGGGTCTCTAACGGGTAAGTTACGAGAGATAGCCGAGGTAGCAATTAGGAGGCGTGTAAATATTCTATGCGTTCAGGAGACTAAATGAAAGGGCCAGAAGGCGAGGGAAGTAGAGGGTACTGGCTCCAAGCTTTGGTATACGGGGGCAACTTCGGGAAGGAATGGTGTAGGCATCTTGATCGATAAGAGCCTTAAGAATGGAGTTGTTGATGTTAGGAGGCAAGGCGATCGAATTATCCTAGTTCGGTTGGTAGTGGAATAAGCTAAAGTCTCCTATGGTGACAAGGTCACCTGTGGTGACAGGATCTCCCATGATGAGGTTGGTTGTCTCTCCTGTTGTGATGGGGCCAAGGTTGCCGGCAATACACAACTTGCGAAGCTCTCCAGCAGTACACAGCCCGCGAAGCTCTCCAGTAGTACACAGCCCACGAAGCTCTCCGACAATAGAGAGGTCTCCTTGCCCCACTGCATCACCATTACCTTCCTTTGATCAACAAACTAGACCAACAAATGATCTTGGTAATTACAAAGAACCCTTTTCTGTGCTCATTTCTGTTGTAGATTGCCTCATGTCATGTACAAATGGTAGAAGCATCTTTTTGAGAAGTATGTTGCATGAGATATATACTGATATTTCTCTTACGTCAATGCTTAGGCTACACTTCTACCCAAATTCAACCACGTAAATTGAGATCTGACATATGGAAGGACATGGATCCTATTTATCATGCTGGAAAACTTCTCCAAGCCCGATGTCAGCACTGCAATGAGGTATTTCCTGCTGCACGCAATTCAGGAAACAATCATATTCGTAGGCATCTGGGTGTATGTGAACCAAGACTTAGAATGCATGATATGGTTGATCAGTTGCAATCCTCAGTACTCTCAACAGAGACAGCTATTCTAAGCATATGGAAATTTGATCATAAAATCACACGGTGTGAGCTAGTTAGACTTATATGTCTTCATGAGCTACCTTTCTCCTTTGTTGAATATGATGGATTCCGTAGCCACTCACTCAGCTTGAACCCACTCGCTGAATTGATTTCTAGGACAACAATAAAAGAAAACTGTATGGAGGCTTATAAAAATCAGAGATCATCATTGAGGGATTTTTTTGTGAGTTGCAATTGTAAATTTTCGTTAACAGCTGATCTCTGGACATCTAATCAAAACATGGGCTATATGGTTGTCACTTGCCACTACATTGATAATGATTGGAGGGTTCAGAAAAGGATTATAAGATTTTGCGTGGTTAATACACCACACGATGGATTTAATCTATATAATGTAATGATGAAGACTATTCGATATTATGAAATCGAAGACAAGCTGTTTAGCATTACATTGGATAATGCTAGTGCTAACAAAACAATGATAGATCTCGCACAACATCAGTCTGCGCTGCAAGTCAACACTATCCATATCCTACTCCTGCATTTCACTGCACAATCTTGCAAGATGCCCCAAAGAATTTCTTTTTTTCCAGTCACTATGTTATTCTTCTGACCAACCAGATTGGAACAAAATATGTTCAATGTGAAAGTTCCATACGGCAGATTGCATTTTGACATGACTTCAAGGGTTACTGTTTCTTGTGAAAAAATGATTTTACAACCCCCAGAATAAGGATATTAACATGGTTTCACCTCTAGCCTACCCCAACTTGCTTGGGACAAAAGGCTATGTTGTTGTTGTTCAAATTACTAGCGTAAGTATGGATAAAGTTTGAATAACCCCCCAAAGTATGTTTTGGTTCATTTTACACTCATAATTATCTCAATCAATGCAATCTACTCCTTTGTAAGATTTGTATTTTTTGTTCCTCCATGCACAGGTGGGGTTTTAAATTAAAATTTTGTGGGATGATATAGGGCCACATATATTTTTTTTAAAAAAATACAATACGAATTTGTCATCTTTATTTCTCATAAAATTCCATATCAATATGTTTAATTTATTATTATATACCATAGGCTTTCAAAATAATGATAAATAAATCATAATGTATTTTTTAAAAATAATTTATGATTGCCTCAATTATACCACAAACTTTCAACTTAAAACAACATTTGTTGCATGGAGAAACAAAAAAGACAATCTTACGAAGGATCGATTAAGATAGTTGCTGGTGCAAACTGAACCAAAACATATTTAGGGGGTTATCCAGACTTTGTCCATACTTGAGGGTGGGAATTTGGAGTTTTTCCTTTATTAGCTTATAATTTAATCTTTTCTAGCCTTTATCTTTAATTATTTTACTTATAACATTCTTCCTTCCTCTTTCCAATGGCCATGCACAACATCAGTCTGCGCTGCAAGTCAACACTATCCATATCCTACTCCTGCATTTCACTGCACAATCTTGCAAGATGCCCCAAAGAATTTCTTTTTTTCCAGTCACTATGTTATTCTTCTGACCAACCAGATTGGAACAAAATATGTTCAATGTGAAAGTTCCATACGGCAGATTGCATTTTGACATGACTTCAAGGGTTACTGTTTCTTGTGAAAAAATGATTTTACAACCCCCAGAATAAGGATATTAACATGGTTTCACCTCTAGCCTACCCCAACTAGCTTGGGACAAAAGGCTATGTTGTTGTTGTTGTTGTATAGGGATGAGCGGTCATTCGTATAGAGTGTTGTGAAGCCTCGAAATAAAAGTCTGTTGCTGATACGAGAGTGAAGTGCACAAAGGCTGTACCTGACGTAGATGCAGAAGCTGATGAGGACGAGCACCAGGCCGAGCACGGTGGTTGCCATCCTCCGGTCATGGATCCGGAAATTATCCAATCACTTTCATCCCTATGGGGCATGTAAAGATGCTCATGAAGAAGCTAACATAATTAGACTTATATTTTTATCTTTATTTACGATTTTATATAATTTTTCAAAGTTTCAGCCATTTTAAGTACGCCACGTCAGCGAAACCGCCGTCTAAACCGTCTAGGGATGTAAAATGCACGGTTTTGAAACTTGGAGGATCAAAAATTTCTGGTTTTGTACTTAGAGGACGAAAAGTGAACGACGGCTAAACGTGAGGGACGTAAAATAGACTTTTTTCGTTCGAATTTCCAATCTACTATCTCATTCTAAATTAGTATTGTTGACTTTTTTCTTTATCAATATATAATTATCATTTACTTTATTTACAATTTATTTTATCATTTATTTTTTATATATTTAGACTAAATGTTTAAATAAGACAAAAAATCAAACAAATTTGAAATGGACGGAGTATCTTTCTATTCTAAGATTTTAGACTCCAAGCCTTACTTGTTTGAGTCCACGTTACATTATGATTCCGTTTTTTTAGTGCGAATATGGATTTGAATGAACCATGTGATGAGAGAAATGGAACCCTCTTGCTGTTCCAGGAAAGCCTCGTCGGCATCAGCGAGCGAATATTAAGTTCCATAGCACGCTCATGAAATTCCGTAAACCTGCAAACCTTTTCATTCCACCCCAGCAATTTGGGATTGGGAAACACTAAATCATCTACAGAATATGCACGAATATCAAAGAGCTGAACATAAGCATCCCCTAATTAGAAATACAACAAAACTATTCGAGAAACCGATGAGATATTTTCTCTGCTATCTTCTACTCCCCTGTACGAAAGCCTCTCACTGAGCGAGCTCAGTAGCCAGATGAACTAGAAGCCACTTAAGAAAGCATGATGGTACCAGTTAATCTGTTCTCTCCGCCATTTACCCACTTCCAGGAAAAAGGCTCTTTCCTTGTGTTCGTCCAGGAAGTAGACCTAGAATTTGCATTTGATGCTATCTAGGATCTGGCAACAACAATTTTGGTTCAGCATGAGGCGTGCAGCGCAGACAGCTGTGTGAAGCATCAAAAAAATTCAGTGGCTACGACAAGGGAAATGAACTTCTGGTCAGCAGAAGGCAACTATCAACAGCTTCTCGTCACCACTTCACCACTGATACTTGGCAGCAACAAGAACTTCCTCATAGAGTTTAGCAGCATTATCCCAGCTTAGATCTTGCATCATCCCTCTCCTTTGGATGCCTTCCCAACTGCTCCTGTAATTCTTGTATGTGTTCAGGCAGTGCCCTAGCGCGTCAATCATTCTGTTGGCCTCTGCTTTTTCAAAAGTCCAACCAACTCCAACCTCCTCATATGGATTATAATGCTGCACTGTGTCTCGGAGACCTCCAACCGCATGAACCACCGGGACAGTACCATACATCATAGCATATAGCTGGTTCAGGCCACATGGCTCAAACCTTGATGGCATCAAGAGTATATCAGCTCCGGCAGTCATACGGTGAGCCAACCGGACAGAAAAACCAACCCAGCCCCTAACCTTGTCATAGTGCTGGCTCTCAAGTCGTCTCAATGTATCTTCAAGGTCTTGTCTTCCAGTACCCAACATAATTACTTGTACATCTTGGCCAGCAATCCATGGCATTGCTTCTGCTATCAGGTCTACACCTTTCTGATGGTCTAACCGTCCAATGAAAGCAATGACAGGAACATCTCGTCGTACTGGGAGGCCAAGCTCTTTCTGCAATGCTTCCTTACATTGTGATTTACCTGTCTGAACCGTTTCTAGAGAATAGTTGGTGTACCCATCAGATTGTAGGTGGACATCATGCCTGGGATTCCAATCTGTTGTATCAATACCATTTACAATACCCTGGAATTTCCAATCATTTTCACTAATAATACTATGAAGGCCCCAACCACCATCAGGTGTTCTGAGCTCCCATGCATACCCATGGCTAACAGTAAGCAAGCGGTCAGCAGCTTTAATACCAGCTGCAAAAATGTTTAGATGATCACCTCCAAATGGGTCATAGAGTTTGAACTGATCCATGTAATGACCTGGCAAATCCAGGTAATTGAAGTCATCTATTGGACCCCGACCCTGGAAAGAGAAATTGAAATTAACTCAGAACAGATAGCATACTGAGAGAACTTCCTACTCATATTACAATCGAAGTCATCTGAATGGATAAAATATTTATAGAGTAATAACATCAGCGCTAACATAAACAGGTTATAGAGTATAGCAAATACTATGTAGTTTTTTTTCTGTAAAAATATCTTAATAGTGACACATAAACCACTCAATACTTCTGCAATCTTCTATCGGAAGTACCATGTTCTGGATCTCTATAAGTTTTGTTATGTTTGCTGGAGCTGTGACCATATTTTGTTCAAGCATTCTAGTATATCCAATTATTTTGTATTGCAAAACTACAAATATGCAAAGTGTTGACAGCCAAAATTGGCAGTCACCGGGACAAACCGGTCTGACCGGTTTGCCCAACCGGTCAGACCCACACTACCCATTCCTAGAATTCCTATCTGAGACCATGCTAACCATCATATCCATTTATTTACATATCATCATGTCCATTTCTTACATACTAATGTCTGCCATGATATTACATGAGTTATGATGCATTGAAAGGCTCTAATTGTCATATGGTTTACCTATGTGGAAATAAAATCCGCTTAAATATTTGATAGGAAGCGCAAGAAGTATGTCACCTATTCATGGCATGTTCCCTTGAGGACAAAGGTGCACCATGTGATTGTACCTTACTAGATTCAATATATAGAATGGAATATAGGGATATCAAGTTTAGCCCATTTACCCAATTGCTCGTGGGTTACTGGCTGCTGGAGACTAGTACGTTCTCGTTTTCATGACTCTGGGAATGTTCCACCCCCACCCATGCTTGTCACCCATTCACCCATATATTGGATCCAGCCCAATACATATAAACCCTAATCCTCTAGGCAACAAAACTCATAACTCAGCACCTTTCCTCACTTTTCCTCTCTCCACCCCACTACACACACATCCAGGAAAGAAGTATCCCCACTCTCCTAGCTCCATCCACTTACCGCCTTGGCGCATTCATTGATTGCATCTTACCTGCGGCTTTCCAACCACTTGATGCCCCCTCTGGGCTCCAGTCCAACATAAAGGAAGCTTCTACATTTCAAGGCCTCTCGATCCGCGAAACCCCAGGTCAAAGATGATATTCTAGAGTCTAGATAGCTTTCCAATCTGAGCACCCAGCCTAAAATGTATGAGGCATCGTCACAAGGACTAGCAGCAGGTAAGGGTGTTGTTACATGATTTATGTTGTTTGTTGGTTCAGAATATTTTTCCTGGTACTTAATTTTTTCAGACTTTTTTTTGGTGTTCTCATTGTAACTCGTTCGTAACTTGGATTCTTTTTTAATATGATTTTGGACTTCTTTTCTCTTGATATTTTTACTACTTCTGCTCACATAACCGACTAAAGTGGGGGCTTTGCATCATAGTTTTCATCTGTACAAATGTAAAACTGTAAAATATCTTCTGTCTGGCCACTCTTTTGAGACAATATTTGGCAGGAAAAAGGGCATGCGCACAGTTGAGGCATAGACAAAGGTACTGGCATGCATGCACATGGGCAGAAATTACCTTGCAGGTAATGGCATGGTTGTTTACCTTTTCCCACTGGACCTAACTGTCATCCCTACTCCCTAGAGAATGGTGTTGAATATGATCCAAATTATAATGTGAGTCTCGTGGGGACGCCTGGAGGGCCCACAGTTCGGGTTATGTGTTTAGCGGATTTGTTTCCGTATTTGACTGCAGTCAGATTAGTCCACCCTATATATACATCTGTAAGCCGCACGGGAAGGGAAGACGACTCATTGTATTCCCTGCGTTGTGACTCTCTCATTATAGTGAAGATC
>OAMR01001141.1:130680-143525 GCA_900205405.1 Echinochloa crus-galli
AGGAGTTGGGCCTGTCTCTTATACACATCTAGATGTGTATAAGAGACAGATAGCATACTGAGAGAACTTCCTACTCATATTACAATCGAAGTCATCTGAATGGATAAAATATTTATAGAGTAATAACATCAGCGCTAACATAAACAGGTTATAGAGTATAGCAAATACTATGTACAATGTTGAACCTGCATCCAAATATGGGATTATAGTAATATAAAGAGCAGAAAAACAGGTTTTTTTTCTGTAAAAATATCTTAATAGTGACACATAAACCACTCAATACTTCTGCAATCTTCTATCGGAAGTACCATGTTCTGGATCTCTATAAGTTTTGTTATGTTTGCTGGAGCTGTGACCATATTTTGTTCAAGCATTCTAGTATATCCAATTATTTTGTATTGCAAAACTACAAATATGCAAAGTGTTGACAGCCAAAATTGGCAGTCACCGGGACAAACCGGTCTGACCGGTTTGCCCAACCGGTCAGACCCACACTACCCATTCCTAGAATTCCTATCTGAGACCATGCTAACCATCATATCCATTTATTTACATATCATCATGTCCATTTCTTACATACTAATGTCTGCCATGATATTACATGAGTTATGATGCATTGAAAGGCTCTAATTGTCATATGGTTTACCTATGTGGAAATAAAATCCTCTTAAATATTTGATAGGAAACGCAAGAAGTATGCCACCTCAAATATTCATGGCATGTTCCCTTGAGGACAAAGGTACACCATGTGATTGTACCTTACTAGATTCAATATATAGAATGGAATATAGGGATATCAAGTTTAGCCCATTTACCCAATTGCTCGTGGGTTACTGGCTGCTGGAGACTAGTACGTTCTCGTTTTCATGACTCTGGGAATGTTCCACCCCCACCCATGCTTGTCACCCATTCACCCATATATTGGATCCAGCCCAATACATATAAACCCTAATCCTCTAGGCAACAAAACTCATAACTCAGCACCTTTCCTCACTTTTCCTCTCTCCACCCCACTACACACACATCCAGGAAAGAAGTATCCCCACTCTCCTAGCTCCATCCACTTACCGCCTTGGCGCATTCATTGATTGCCTCTTACCTGCTGCTTTCCAACCACTCGATGCCCCCTCTGGGCTCAAGACCAACATCAAGGAAGCTTCTACATTTTAAGGCCTCTCAATCCGCGAAACCCCAGGTCAAAGATGATATTCTAGACAGCTTTCCAATCTGAGCACCCATCCTAAAATGTATGAGGCATCGCCACAAGGACTAGCAGGTAGCAGCAGGTAAGGGTGTTGTTACATGATTTATGTTGTTTGTTGGTTCAGAATATTTTTCCTGGTACTTAATTTTTTAGACCTTTTTTTTGTGTTCTCATTGTAACTCGTTCGTAACTTGGATTCTTTTTTAATATGATTTTGGACTTCTTTTCTCTTGATATTTTTACTACTTCTGCTCACATAACCGACTAAAGTGGGGGCTTTGCATCATAGTTTTCATCTGTACAAATGTAAAACTGTAAGATGTCTTCTGTCTGGACACTCTTTTGAGACAATATTTGGCAGGCAAAAGGGCATGCATACAGTTGAGGCATAGACAAAGGTACTGGCATGCATGCACATGGGCAGAAATTACCTTGCAGGTAATGGCATGGTTGTTTACCTTTTCCCACTCAAACTAACCGTCATCCCTACTCCGTAGAGAATTGAGTATATAATTTTCCACTAAATACAACAACAATAAATCCTAAACAAGTTGGGGTAGGCTAGCGACAAAACCCAGATCCACCAATAATGAGGACAAAAAAGGTAAAAGGGTATTACTAATAGTAAATATTAGTAATAGCAATATTTCCAATTAACTTCTACAAGTAAAATCCTTGTAAGTATAAAACAATAACTCAGGCAAGAAACAATCTTACCTGATGTGCTATGTTGTGTATCACAAGAACAGAACGGGCATATGTCATAAAACCATTGTCGCGGTAGTATGCCTTCAAATAAACTGGTAGCAGTGCAGTATGCCAATCATTTGCAATGAATACGAGATTTCCATCACCATAGCAAAAGCCACCGCATGGAACATACCATTGAACCTAAAATTACGTTTATTAAGCATATTGCAGCGTACAATGATAGAGAAATAAAAAGGCCACCTATGTAGGCAATACTTTGACTGGAAAAAAATGTATTAGAAATGGCACTCGTACAAGTCAAATGGTAAAGTCATAAACGTAAAGTATCGTTTTAAGACATAAATCTGGATGCGTCTGAAGGACTAGTGAAAAGATAAAACTAAAAAAGAAAGAAGATAATCAACATATAAACTCCTAGATCCCAACTATATAATTCCTCTTTTTTTTCTTTTCTTTTTTTCCTTTTTTTTGCAGCAGACCGTTAACTGTGTAACTAGACATCTTATATGTCCATTTGGAATACAATGTAATAAACAAAGAGAGATTACCTCTACAGCTGCTTTGCACAACAAAACCATTCGTTTCAAAATGTCCTGAAGATAAATGTTAATCTAGTGTTAGTAATAAACAACCCAAAAGGGCAAGAAACAGGCTGCCATAGGATACAAATAACAAGTCTCATCTTAGCTTTTGGTATCAGCAAATGAAGTGGTGGTATACTTACTGTTCGGTTTCCACCATAAATTTCACTCTCAACATGGTGGAAGATAGGGTTGTCGATGAAAACAAAATCCACACCATCTACGTATGCATGATAATACCTTACCTCCATATCCTGTCCAAACAAAGAAGAGGAACTATAATCAATATGACAGTATGCTAAGCTAATATAACATGATAGCAGACGAAAATACCTGCCCTGCAACTTGATACCTCCTTGGCTCTCCTATCTCTTGTGGTTCATCATAGTCACCATATTTTGGAGCTACTACCTATGAAAAACATAAGAAGCAACAATAGTAAGTACTTCCCAAATGTGGCTATCGAAAATTTAGTTTACATTGCGAGCAAAAGACCCAGAAACAGACCGATCATCCCATGATATCTAGGAAATGTTGTACCATGCATTTCTGAATTTCAGCTGACACAATTATTTCCAAATGCAAAGTGCTCAATGTTCCCTCAAAATAAGGGCACGGGTTTGCTTTGGAATCTACTACATGAGTTATTTCCATACTATGCCCTAACCAAGATTTACATTACATAACTTTGTGAGATAACTTACAATGATTCCTAGAGGAAATGCAGTACTTTTTCAAAAGCATTTCTTTCTACTGTTGGAGATAATGAAGGTATCTTTTTCCAGGCCCAATGCAGCGAAAGTTAATAAAGTTAGTAGAGACTCTCATAACTAGATTGACAGTGCAGGCAGCAAAGCACAACAGCCAAAAAAAACTGTCTCTATACTAAAGGCAGAATATGCAGGTGCATTCCTCAGAATTTAGGCCATTTAAGCTGCAGAAACTTGTGATGTGCGTTTTGCTGAAATATTTGAGGCCAACAGCATATGAGTCAATACATCTTAGTATTTTGTGAAGACCCACTTTATGTAAGGATGGTAAATAAAGCAAATAACTACACCACTGGGTACTTATGATTTGTTATTTGTCCATTCACTCAGGGTTATATAGTGGCCACAAATGTCATGGTACCCCCAAACTCTATTGTCAGTTCTATTCAGTTGAACTATGTAACCTTAGGATCCGCCACCAACTAGATGAAAAGGTGATTTTATGAACTTTACACCCATCTTCTTATCTCCAATGTTAAATTGCAGCACTTCCAACTATTAAGAGCTAAGTTAAATCTCTATCCAAAAACTTTGAGATAAGATAGCGCATAGAAAGCACACCATGACGCGATGACCTCTCCTAGCCAAAGCCTTGGGCAAAGCTCCAGCAACATCCCCAAGCCCACCTGCAGGAAATTAGTACAATGTTATTGTACCCTCAGTGAGCAAGGGATTCAAATGATCAGGGTATCCGGTTTAGATATAATGTGCACCCTAAAATAAAGACTAACTCAGGACATCTATAATTTGGGGGATCATGGTTGACTAGCTATACATCATTAAAACCAGTGGTGAATTCATATGGGCACTAGGCAGGCACTAAACCCGCACCCTTGTTAAACAAAGGTTCTTTACATGTATATATATTTACACTAAAGCATCAGAGATGAGATGACGTCATTAAAGTAGATGGGTACAGCAACAGCTAACTTTTAGTTCCCCGCACATTAAGTACACAAATATTAAAAGATCAGCCTGTTCAATTGTACTTGACCCCACAAGTCAGAACATACATCACGCAACCTGCTGACAAGCAATTACACCTTTCCAAAACTGAATAGACCACAAAAATTGTGAAACATGCAAAGTTCCGCAACTCTCTTGTGTATTCAAGAAACATGCAAAGTTCAATCACCTTGACACATCAAACGCAAATTTAATCATGAAAAGGCAAAGATGTAACCCACCTAACCTAAGCTGTTATTCACTTTTGGATTATGAACGATGGCAGAAGTAAGCATGCATGCATGCATAAACACTCAAGTAGGGAGGTACATGACCCAGTTATGTCCAGGCATGAAATGAAACTATAATTCAAGAATCAAGCAATCAAAAGCTGAAACGTTTTTAAAAGGGATAATTAGGGAGTGTAGTGGCTTTCCATAAAGTATTACTTAACACAGTATGTTTGTTTAATTAACGAGTTCCTCCTTCCATCACCAAATATAGGTTGAATGGGATCCTTGTGAGAACAATTTTGAAACCTCTAAGGCTCTAACATGTGTAAGATTATATAGGTTGGCCACATGAAAGTAAGGCCGTTATATTTGTATCGGACTTTATTTTTCATGATGAATATTTTTATTTGTTTTACCAGCATATGTTCCTAAAAACAATCGTAAAGGGCATGCATTGGAATCTGGAAGAACTGTAGGAAGTTTCAAAACAACTTATATTAAACAACAAAATGGGTAGCAAACCTCCTCTCTAAACTCAAGTGATCAATCTTAGTAGGATTTCAACTAAAGCATCTTGCAGTGTCTACAATTCATACTGCAGGTAGTGCTAAAATGCATATAAATGGGTCGTGGGTGCTAAATTTACAAAAAAAGAAAATGGAAGTTAAAATTATACATGCTACGGTCAGCTCTAAGAAGTTCTTGTTGTACTTTCCTCGAGTTGTGGATGAATAACTCAACATTCAATAGATATATGTATGGAAAATAACTCAACGGGCATCATACTTTATTAGGTTGTGGAAAGATAAATGCATAAGCCGTAGCATGCATGATCTTCTTCAACCTAGCACAGGAAGCCAAGTATGAATGGAATTTATTGAGAAAAATAGCAGAAACAGGAAAAGGTTAGCATAGTTTCGTCTAGATATTCTTCTTGATCCACTGAAATCTATCTCAAACATTGCAGCACAGTTGCATGGAGACTCCAGAGCAGTCGCTACATAGTGGAAATTACTCCCGGTAAGCTAGAGTTGGGCTTGAAAATCGTGAGATTAGCTGAATAGCACTTGATTAAGACATATTTAGAGAAATAACAACTATTTCACACTAGAATACCTAATGACACCTCAAACATATGAAACTTTGGAGAATGACACTTGGGTGAAATGGCGGTTTTCACCCTCGTACTGATTTCGAGGTCCATGAAGATAATAGATGGATTCCTCTACCCTGCTAGCCTAACCCAAGAGAAAGGAAGGGCGTTTGCGCCATTTTGATGCATATGCAATGGGATATTCCTCGAGATTGTTCCGAAATTGCCAGCCTTTGCGGAAGCTAGTTCATTGCCATGTTATAATTTTTTCGACCGATTGCAATCTTAGTGAACTAATTATCCCTTTTAAAAAGTCCCAGCTTGTTAGTGTGTGCATCCTTTTCTAAGCTATCACTACCGTCCCGTGTAATGAGATGTATCAAATCACACATGCAAGGAATCAGAACCTTTCAACCCACCCAAACACACCAACAAACACCAACCCACCAACCACAGACACCTATTCCTTGCAGCATTTGATAGGCTGGAAACACCAGATACAGATTGGACAAATAATGTTCATGCTAAGTTTAAACCGCACCCTTACAAGGACATAAGAAATGTAGTTATATCATTTTGTTCTTGCCTGTTTTGGACCAAGGAGCACACTCTGCAGCTACCAATATGATATTCAAAAGATCCACGTCACCCGAAGCAGAAGAATTGTCATTTTCTCCCACGCTAACTGACCGGTCATTTTCTCTTACTTGAGATAGTTGTGCCACATAATGTTGATTCATGCCATTAGCAGCTTCTGGTTGATATACACTGGGACCAGCGCTAGGAAAACTGTCAAACTTATAATTCCCATAGTTGACCTCGCCAAATGATCCACTAAAATCAGTATCTTCGTCTTCTAAACTTTCATAGTATTCACTCTGATCGTCTCCATAAGTTGCCTCAAATTCAGATTGCTGTGCATGCGTAGCAAGGTACGTCTGATGTTCATAGTCAATCTCTTCGCCCTCTGATGCTGCATTCAGGTGTGAAAAGGAATTATCACTCTGACCACTGTGTGGCTCTTGCTCATTATGAATGGAACTTTCCACAAGAACTGAGATGAGCTTCTTCTTTTCTGCTATCTGAATAAGTTACCCACACATCATCATTCAAACCATCATATAGTTCAATAAAAAATATAATATAATACACTGCATGATTCTAGATAGTTAATGTTTAATGCAAGTAACTAGCCAGTAAAATGGATAGTTGAAGTAAATTTCAGATTGTTCCATCAAACATATCGTAGAACATACCACTAGTTAGAAAAGATGTAGGTAATGACTACGGACCAAAATGGCTGTTACGACATTTTTCAAATCGTTTGCAGTGTGACAAAACCTATTCAGTACCGGTAAGAGTATATCAAAAGGACACCTTCCTAGGTGGACTCTGTACATCAGAGGTAGTAAAAGAATGTCATAGCCTCATCAATAAAGGGGGCATCACTCCCAATACCACCACCTTCTTCCCCGAAAATGTAGCACTATTCCTAATTCACAAGTGGTGCAATATAATGTGTGGAATAAAAAAACACTATTCCTAATTCAGAAGTGCAAGGTCTTACAGCTGCTACAAGGATAGCACGAAACCGACTCCACTTGGATGTCTAACATTCTTTTGTAAAATCACATCTCAATGAAATCTGCATTAGGGGCAGTTTGGTTTCTTTACCGGCTAGCCTTGCCTCTCCTCGCTGAGCAAGGCAAGCCTTGCCAACGGAGGAGAGCCAATCCGGCTCGCCCTCAGGAACCAGCAAAAAACTTGCTTTCACAAAAATCGAGACAGCAAACAAGCCATCCAAACACTGAAGACTAGCTCATCTCCCTGCCTGGACAGGCGATGCAAGTTTTGTCAAAATATCCAAACGTGCCCTTAATTGACTCTTCAAAAAACAGGGGAATGTATGTGCACCTAAACTTCATCTACAAAAGGCAAATGACATGCCATGTAATTAATTCGTTACAGCATTCAACTTACTGCAATACAGAACGAGTTTCTATTTGCATTGGTTGTAGCAGCACCTTAGACCAGAGAATGCATCCTCTAAAGGTGAGAAACGCATCTGATTTCATCAACAAAGCACCTAAACCATACCTGCTCAAGTATAATCTTGTGTCTTGCCAAGACTTCTTTGCTCTTTCGGAGGGTGGCACGAAGCGCCTCATTGGTGACACGGGCCATATCCTCGTCGTCGTCACCGACTTGACCTGAAGCATCAGCATCCGTAGCCGCGGCACGTAGACCCTTCTCGAACCTCCTGTTGCTCGATCCCCTGGGCACCACGGGCCACCCAGCGCCAGCATTGACGCACAACCTCACCTAGCAACAGAGAGGGCACAGGTAACCAAATCAGGCAGCTGAACACGAGACATACGCTCCGAGCAACTGGCCCAAAAACCAGGACCGATTTGTCCGCCCCCAAGTCCCAACACAGCGAAACCAATCGACGCGAGCTTGACCCGGGCCGCGGCGCGGGGGCACCGTTGGAGTTTGATCCCGCCCCACTGACTGTAGCTACCAGATTACTAAATCGTCCAGCATTTCTGGTGAACGAGATAATCGATTCGGAAAAGGAGAGGAATAGAGGACAGTGAGGCTCACCGGGTGCGCGGACGACGGGCTGCGGCCGCGAGCCGACGGGCGCGGGATGAGCCCCCCACGCTGAGCGGAGCAACGGCGGCAGCAGCAGCAGCAGGTAGCGGGAGGAGAGGCGCCGCGGGGGCGCAGCAGCGCTGGGGCGACGAGGAAGGTGGATGCCGCCATTGGAGCTGGCAGCGAGGTGGGGGGATGCAGGGGCGGGGCTGGCTGCGCTCCAGCAGCGGAGCTGTGCTGCTCGTCACCCTGCCTGAGGCCCTGAGGTGGGAAGGGGACGCGGAGGAGGAGGTGGCCTCGCCTTCCCCTCTCTCTCTCTCTCTCTCTCTCTCTCTCTCTCTACTCGCGAGGAGGAGACCTCGGTTCGAGCGAGCTCGTGCCCGTTGCAAGTTTCTGTTGCGTTTTTTTGCCTTTTCTGGGGGCGTCTTTTTCCTGCGTTTCGTTGTGAAAGATGCGCGGCGGCGAGGTGCGGCCACGAGAGGAGGCCGTCAGGCCCAGGTGGAGGCCACACCCAACCCAACGTCCCAACGTGTGGCTTGCGTTTGCGTCCATCCTTTTCCTCCCCCCACATTTTTCTTTTGAATCCTCGCCAAGCAAATCATATCATACAAAACTTAGTTTTGGCTTCCCACTGCAGATTTGTCTGAGCTCTCAGCGTGGCACGTCATCGTCGCGTCATCCCACTCAGCCCCGCCGCGCCTCCTGCCTTCCTGCCTTCTTCGTCCGCCGCCGCCCCCTCGCCTCCGCGCCGGCTCCCCTTCCCCGCCCCCTCTCCTTCCCACCGCAGCCATGAAACTCCCGAAGCGAGGGTGAGCTCTACCCCAAGCATGAGTGCCCGACCCACCGGATCTGACCCATCACGCCGCGGCCGGAGTTCCTGCGCAGCCGCGAGATCCTCCTCCGCGTGGCGCCTCAGACGCGGCGGCGGCAGCGTCCCCGGTCTCGCCTGCGCGAATGAGCAACTCGGCTGAGCGCGACGACACCGACGACGAGGAGGACCCTGCGCCCCGAGGCCGGTCAGCGCGGCGCCTGTTTCTCCTCCACCTCGCTGTAGCCTGCTGCTTCTGCCCGGCGCCGGAGTCGCTGGACCTGCCGGTCCACCCGGCACCCGAGTACTCACGAACCTGCTGCTCTGCCCGGCGCCGGAGTACTGGCCGAACTTGCCGCTCCCGCTCCCACTCTTACCCGGTGCCCTCCCAGCCCTCCAGCAGGAGCACAAATATCCAAGATAAATCGATTTCACGTTCGATTTCAGACCTAGCAGCACAAAGATCCAAGATAAATAGATTTTTACTTTTGATTTTCTTTTTTTACATCGTCTGTCAGGAAGCACACTCTTATTTGTTTTCCTTCACCACATACTTGCATTCAGTCCAAAGCTGAAATACTGAATTTGGATTCTAATTTGTTTGGCTTCTATTTTGCAGATTAATTGCTCTGGTGATCTTTGTGGTATTTGTGGCGATCTAGAAATGATTTCAGGTTTAATAATAGAAAAAAGGAGCATCAGCAAGCTGTGTCATGAAGTAAAAGCAGATATTCACACTTCCAAGTTCTTCACCGCCCAGTTTTTCAATGATTTCAGAACTGCTCAGCTTCATTCTGATGGTCACATGGAGTTCCCTTAAGAAGTCCTAGATTCTCATTTAACTCTTTTACAGCAAATTGAGTATACCCAAAATGGTTCTTTCCCCTTGCCTTTGCAGCTTCATGATGACCTGCCTCCGCAATAACGCATTTGGTTATGCTGTACTGATGCTGCCTTTGCTCCGGATGGCGCAGGGACAAATGTTAGAGTTGCAGGTTTGGGAATTTGTTTTGTTAATGCAGATCAAAGAAATCCTTGCAAACTCCAACTCATAGCAAGGACCAAGGTGGAGTCTATTGTCATGGCGGAGCTAGCAACTTTAGTCTTGGCTGCAAAGGTGCCAATTTCTTTACAGGTGCAGGATGTGCTCTTTGCTTCAGATTGCCAGATTGCAGTTCTTCAATTCAGCAAGAGTTTGGATGACTCATTTTTGGAAGCTTCGACCTTTGATTTCAGAATTCAAACATCTCCAATCTTCATCGTGTTTTTAGGAATCCAAGATTAGCAGATAGGTAAATACTTTGGCTCATTGCCTTGCTGTCAAGGCAAAGTCTGTGTTTTCTCACCACCTGTTCCTTCTCCTGTACAAGTCCCAATAATTTTCCTAGCTGTGTTCTTATCTCAGCTCTTCAAAATCTGCCCTGGGGTCAGTTCGACCTCCTTGATGTTCTCTGCTGCTAAATAAAGTGATAGTTGACATGCCAAATTGGGGGTGAAAGTAGTGAAAATGGGGTTTATTTGAAGGAAGATTCTGAAATGGACGAGCATGAGACAGAAGTGGCAATCGAGTCGATCTCATTGGATTCCAATTCCACCCACACTACCGACATGGAAGATGGCAGTTTAGGATTAGTCTATCAAGAGGATGGGGAGGATCACTCAAATCGATTTGTTCAGTTGAGAAGGCGATGGAATCAGCAAGTGACAAGCTGGATGACAGGGAGTGTTTGGAATATAATAATGCTATATTGAGTAACCCCTTAGTATTTTTTAGGTATTTCCATTAAAACCGAATATAATAACAGATACAATGTCTCCCAACAAATTTTGCAATTTGATTTTGGTCATCAGCAGGTCCTCTGGCTGATTGGTTTGCAGTGACGACGCATGGAAAAAGATAGTCCGTTCACTGCAAATGCATGTTACTTCGTCAATAAACTGCATATTTATGGTCCTATGGTATCTATATGGTTCTCTGCTATCTATTAAATAAAATAAAATTTATAGAACAATTTACCTTTACGTCAAAAGACTAAAAACTTTACAAATGCATCAAATAATTATATAAATTTATGCAAAATATCCCGCAGCAACGCGCGGGGATTTACCTAGTTGTTTCTATAGTTACTCCCTCGGTCCGAGAAAGAATGCAATTCTAGCATTCTACACGCAAACCAATAATATGTAAAATGACGCATATACCCTTGTTAACTTCAAACCGTAAATACCATAAGATTAGGGAAGTCTGGATAGTTCGTCGTGGACAGGCGGTAGAAAATAGAATCACGGTGTTCTCTCTTGCTTCTTCTGAAGTTCTCCGCATATCGTTTTTATTAATGGATCACCAACAGTTGATGGTTCCCACACACTAGCTGGTTGTTGCAGATTTCCATAGCACTTATGAAAGTGGGCAGGTCCGGCGAAAGACCAGGTGTGCCATGTTAGCAGAAAAAATTAACTCCCTTCGATTTTTATTCAATGGTTCTGGTTTCACCGTGGCGTTTCGTCTTCAACTTTGCGTACGTGTCGCCGCTTGGTGGGTTGGAAGGCTCGCGAAGCGCCGCAGGTACCTCACGGTAAATAAAAGATGCGCCCGGTGGACACCTGCTCATCTTCTCCCTTTCCCTTCCGTGGTAAACTTCGTGTAGATTTTTCCCCTTTCTTCTTCCAGCTTTTTTATTGTTTCTCGTTGCTTTCGCATGGAGCTGCAAGTGCTGGTTTCTTTTCATTTTCCCCTTCTTTCTCCCTTCTCTGAAGATGGTTGTCACGGTAGATTTGTGGATCCAGCATGTTTTTTTTACTTTAGTATTTTTTTCCTTTTTCTCTTTCGATATTTATTTAAAGCTTTTCTTTACGTGTTCTTGGTCTTCTGGTTTTTTGAGAGATTTTTTTTAGTTTTTTCCTTCTACATCTGAGATGCTGCTATTCCCCTCTCATCCAGAGATGTGGCTGATGTTTCTTTGTTTTTTGTAGTTTCTTGCTTTTGCTTCTAGATCTGCCATTTCTTCCCCCTTCTCCAATTAATTTTCGCAGTTTCTTGCTTTTGCTTCTAGATATGAGATTCTTCTGCTTTTCATTTCTCTGTTTGCGCCGTCGCTCCTTCTCTATTCCATTTTTTCTTCTTTGCTGTGCTGCTTTGTCGATGCTTCTCCTTCGGCCGTTGCTACCGTAATGCGAGCGATTGGAGGTGCTCGGCCTCCGCCAGCGCGCGGAGTATATGGCGGCGGCCACCGTCGCGAGTATAAGCAGGACGGCCGAAGGAGATGGTGAAGGCAGTGGCCCGCAGGCGGGTGGCAGCTGCGGTCGCACAGGCGAGGTCGCGGCGAACCGGCGACGAAGGCCGTGGCCACCGGGGCGGCGACGGCCGCACCCGCGGTGGACGGCGGCAATGGCCGGAGCGGCGCGCGGGCGACCGCGGATGTGCTCTTTGCTTCAGATTGCCAGATTGCAGTTCTTCAATTAAGCAAGAATTTGGATAAGTCTTTTTGGAAGCTTCGACCTTTGATTTCAGAATTCAAACGTCTCCAATCTTCATCGAGTTTTTAGGAGTCCAAGATTAGCAGACAGGTAAATACTTTGGCTCATTGCCTTGCTGTCAAGGCAAAGTCTGTGATTTATCACCACCTGTTCCTTCTCCTGTACAAGTCCCAATAATTTTCCTAGCTGTGTTCTTATCTCAGCTCTTCAAAATGTGCCCTGGGGTCAGTTCGACCTCCTTGATGTTCTCTGCTGCTAAATAAAGTGATAGTTGACATGCCAAATTGGGGGTGAAAGTAGTGAAAATGGGGTTTATTTGAAGGAAGATTCTGAAATGGACGAGCATGAGACAGAAGTGGCAATCGAGTCGATCTCATTGGATTCCAATTCCACCCACACTACCGACATGGAAGATGGCAGTTTAGGAT
>OAMR01001141.1:161460-172363 GCA_900205405.1 Echinochloa crus-galli
TTCTCCAGGCCCTTTTATGGATGATTGATGACAAAGGGGGAGAAGAGTGGATTAAAGCTTATCTAGTTGATCTTGTAGTCATTTGAAGTGTAATAAATTCGATCTTTATCTCTTTGTGGACTTGAGAACTTGAGGTCCTTTCAATTGGTATCAGAGCTTGGCCTCACATCCAAGCTTAACCGCCGTGAGGAAAGATGTCGACCACTTTCGAGGTAACATATGAGCCACTAGCTAGTGACGGCTCAAATTATTCAATTTGGTCTTGTAATGTGCTTAATGATCTTAGGACTATGAGTCCTATTATTGAGAGAATTGTAGTTGAAGGCACTGATCGTCCGAATGTTGATTGGAGCGTTTCCAATCCAACCGAGGACGAAATGAATTGCTTTCAACTCAATTCTCATGTCGCTAACTTCTTATTTGATGTTGTGAGTGATGAAGTTAGAGAAAAGATTCTAGAAGATGAAGCAACTCTATTCGATGCTCATCTCATTTGGGCTAGAATATGAAAGTGCATCTAGGCACTTATATGTTTTGGTGATTGTGCATGACAACATGATTAGTCATTTAACTTGTTTGCTTAAGTATATGAGCAGGAAATAATGAAGAAAGAAAACATGTGTTAATCATCCCATGTAAGCAATACAAATGACAAGTGAAGTGAAATGACAAATGAGACAAGGAGTTAAGCAAATTGATTGGTCTCATAGATAAGATACTTGTCAAAGATTGTGGGATATGTCATTTGAAGAATTGGAATTTCTTTGGGCTTGTTCCATAGCAATAGTTACATTCAAAGTGAGACATGATTCTATTGATTAGTATATGGTCTCAAGTACATTGATGCTTATGGACAAGATTATCTACCAAAGAAGATATTCAAGCAAATCAAAGACATGGATTTCAATGTGTTATTCATTGATGATGCAATGCAAAGCGAAGCTTAATTTGGCAAGAGAGGATGGAAGGGATCAAGCTAGATGCAAGTGACGTTCCTAGCAAGGTGAAGGGCAAATTGGTTTTGTAGCCGAGGTACCTTGCTTGGTGGAAAGGTCTAGCATTATAGTTTGGGTTCTATACGTCAATCAAGTCATATCAAGTGAAGCAATGCGAAGCATCTAATCTTTTATTGATCATATGATGGAATGGCTTATGAATTGTTCGTGCAATGAAGATTCTAAGTCATGAAGCTCAACATTGGATTAGCTCAAACAAGACATGAATTGTTGAAGCCCTCAAGTTGAAGAATGATCAAGTATGGCATCAAGGAAGATATACAAGCTCAAGTGATAGACTCCATTCATTGTTTTAATCTTGAGTTTAGGAATGCCGTACTATCAAGAGGGATGCAACATTAGTTGTCTTGGTTTACACCAAAAAGTGCTCATTAGATCAACCCATGTGAGATAGCCTTGAGAGAAATACACTTGGAAATTTAGTGTGCTGAAAGACCCCAAACCGGTCTGACCGGTTTGGGAAACCGGTCTGACCGGTTTGAGCTCTGACAGGTGTAACGGCTAGTATAGTTCGTAAACCGGTCTGACCGGTTTGGGAATCCGGTCTGACCGGTTTCCAACGGCTATAACGGCTAGTTTTGGTTGTGTGGGGTATTTATACCCCATACCCCTCTCCTTTGAGGGGTGCTGGTTGCAGTGCCTTTGTGGCTCGTCCAAGCTATTCTAAAGCACCAGCAAGCTCTCCCCAAACCTCTCTTTGTGAGAGTTGATTGATTTTGATCATATCATTGGATTTGGGTTGAGGGATGTATGGGTTGTGAGCAATAGATAGCAATTGATAGTTCATATCAGCTATAGTGAGCATATCCTTAGTGTTGAGCACTTCCGGTGAAGCCAAGCATCCATTGGAGCATTTGTTACTCTTGGAGGTGATCCTCCTAGACGGCTAGGCGTCGCCGGTGAGCTACCTCGTGTGTGGTAAGCCACGGATTGTTTGTAAAGGCTGGCCTTGCCTCCTTCGTGGAAAAGGGTCAAAAGCTAGTGATACCGAGGAAAGTGGCTTGGAGTGGATAAGCCCGCCTTTCGTAGGCCCTCAACGGAGACTAGGATTCATCGTGTCTTTGTGACAGCCTTAGTGGCAGCGGTGAACTCCGAACTTCGGGAAAACAAATCATTGTCTCTTGTTTTACTTCACAAGTTCAATTCTAGCATTTATATTCGCTTCCGCATCGATCTACTTGGGTGTGCTCTACTTGTGTGCAGGGACTTAGTGAACCTGCTAGTTATCATCTACAGGAGCTCATCATCAAGTTTGGTTTGTGCTAGAACTTGTAGAGGGGGTTAATTTACATTGTTGGTTTCCTCTGTGGAAAACCGGTCTGACCGCTTTACCAAAGCGGTCTGACCGCTTCAAGCGGTCTGACCGGTTTTAGGAACCGGTCTGACCGGTTTCAGTGCTGACAGTGTGAAAAAGTTTGTTATTTGCAGAATTCACCTATTCACCCCCCCTCTAGGTGACATCAAGGTCCTTTCAATTGGTATCAGAGCTTGGCCTCACATCCAAGCTTAACCGCCGTGAGGAAAGATGTCGACCACTTGTGAGGTAACATATGAGCCACTAGCTAGTGACGGCTCAAATTATTCAATATGGTCTTGTAATGTGCTTAATGATCTTAGGACTATGAGTCCTATCCTTGAGAGGGTTGTAGTTGAAGGCATTGATCGTCCGAACGTTGATTGGAGCATATCCAACCCAACCGAAGATGAGATGAATTGCTTTCAACTCAACTCTCGTGTCGCTAACTTCTTATTTGATGTTGTGAGTGATGAAGTTAGAGAATTGATTCTAGAAGATGAAGCAACTCTATTCGATGCTCATCTTATTTGGGCTAGAATTGAGAAGCTATTAGGCAACATCAAAAGCGACAAACAAGACCAAACAAGAGCCAAGACACATGAGGAGTGCACTACAACAACAAACACATGCACCAAGCCTCATGTGACAACCACCGTGGAGCCTCAAGTGCAAGAAAGCTCAGCTGCCGCTCTTCTGACGAAACCGGTCCGACCGGTTTCCCAAACCGGTCTGACCGGTTTGGGCAGGAAGCGGGCAGCTGGCCACAAGAAGGGAGGCCGACGCCGTGCGAGCAAAGTTTCAAGCTCACAAGCTATATCATCTTCCAAAGATGATGTACTCATGCTTAACAAGTCCAAAGAAGAAGAGAAGGCGGAAAATTCAAAGGATGAGACTATCCAAGCTCTCATCAAAGAGCTTGAGGAAGTCAAACTTTCAAACGCCGCTTTGGTTTGTAAGTATGATGCAATTGTTGATGATTATGCTTGTGATACTATTCATATGGCTTCCATAGAAAAAGAAAACAAATTGCTCAAGCATAAATTAGAATTGATTGCTAGCAAGCATGAGATGCTACAAGTAAAGCATGATGAACTCTTGTGTTCTCATGAAGAACTTGTAGAATCATATGCTTCATTAAATATTGCTCATGAGATTATGATTAATTCATTAAAATCTATTGAATCTCAAACTCACATTTGCACATGCTCTCAAATTCAATATAATTTATCATGTGCTAACCCATGTTGCTCTCAAGCAAAACGATCTTGGTATGATGAAGTGTGTGTAGAGTCTTGTGATGACCTCCTTGCACAAGAAAATGAAGAACTCAAGCAAGAGGTGAAAAGACTCTCAAAGAACTTGACAACTCTCAAAAAGAAGAGCAATGCACGACCTTTTCAAGATAACCGTGAATCCATGGTGAAGAAGCTTGAGAAGGGATCAACCGTGCAAAGCTCTTGCACAAATCAAGTCAAATCCAACACACGCCAAGAGAGCAAGCCAATTCTCTCCAAAAGACAAAGAAATTTGGAGAAAAGAAGATGCTTCGGTTGCCTTGAGAAAGGGCATCAAATTGCTTCATGCCCAAGCAAAGTGGGACCACACCAAGAGAAGCAATTCTTCAAGCTTAACAAAGGCTTTCTCAAGGCACAAGGAAAATACAAGGAAGAATTGGCCACCGAGCTACACAAGAAGAAAACAATCAACATCAAGCATAAGACATGCTACACATGTCGGGAGAAAGGACACTATGGTAACGATTGTCCCAATGGTAAAACTACTAAACCCGACATTGTCCATTCTATGCATATGAAGCTTGGGGATTCTCCAAATGCCCCTTGTGCCTCTAAGGTGATTTGTTCTCCAAAGAGTGGCACAAGAGGAATTTGGGTTCCTAAGCATATTTGGACTAACAACAACGGACCCAACATGAGTTGGGGACCAAAGCATGCTTGATGAGATTGTAGGGACAAAGAGATGCATTGGTGACTTGGCTTGAATTACAATCTTCAATGATCAACTAGCAAGCCAAGAAAAGTTGCTTCCGCTATATACTCTATACCCAATGACATCTCGGTAACCCTTGTGCTTAATTGATTAGGTTTAAGTCACTAGTGCCTTTTATAGGATCAAGTGTTTCTAAGTGTTGAGCTTGGGACACTTGATAGTCCTCTAGGTGACATCAAGGTCCTTTCAATTGGTATCAGAGCTTGGCCTCACATCCAAGCTTAACCGCCGTGAGGAAAGACTGTCTCCATAAGATACTTGTCAAAGGTTTTGGGATAAAAATATTTGAAGAAATTGGGATTTCTTTGGGCTTGTTCCATAGCAATGGTTACTTTCAAAGTGAGACATGATTCTATTGATTAGTATATGGTCTCAAGTACATTGATGCTTATGGACAAGATTATCTACCAAAGAAGATATTCAAGCAAGTCAAAGACATGGATTTCAATGTGTTATTCATTGATGATGCAATGCAAAGCGAAGCTTAATTTGGCAAGAGAGGATGGAAGGGATCAAGCTAGATGCGAGTGACGTTCCTAGCAAGGTGAAGGGCAAATTGGTTTTGTAGCCGAGGTACCTTGCTTGGTGGAAAGGTCTAGCATTATAGTTTGGGTTCTATACGTCAATCAAGTCATATCAAGTGAAGCAATGCGAAGCATCTAATCTTTTATTGATCATATGATGGAATGGCTTATGAATTGTTCATGCAATGAAAATTCTAAGTCATGAAGCTCAACATTGGATTAGCTCAAACAAGACATGAATTGTTGAAGCCCTCAAGTTGAAGAATGATCAAGTATGGCATCAAGGAAGATATACAAGCTCAAGTGATAGACTCCATTCATTGTTTTAATCTTGAGTTTAGGAATGCCGTACTATCAAGAGGGATGCAACATTAGTTGTCTTGGCATACACCAAAAAGTGCTCATTAGATCAACCCATGTGAGATAGCCTTGAGAGAAATACACTTGGAAATTTAGTGTGCTGAAAGACCCCAAACCGGTCTGACCGGTTTGGGAAACCGGTCTGACCGGTTTGAGCTCTGACAGGTGTAACGGCTAGTATAGTTCGTAAACCGGTCTGACCGGTTTGGGAATCCGGTCTGACCGGTTTCCAACGGCTATAACGGCTAGTTTTGGTTGTGTGGGGTATTTATACCCCATACCCCTCTCCTTTGAGGGGTGCTGGTTGCAGTGCCTTTGTGGCTCGTCCAAGCTATTCTAAAGCACCAGCAAGCTCTCCCCAAACCTCTCTTTGTGAGAGTTGATTGATTTTAATCATATCATTGGATTTGGGTTGAGGGATGTATGGGTTGTGAGCAATAGATAGCAATTGATAGTTCATATCAGCTATAGTGAGCATATCCTTAGTGTTGAGCACTTCCGGTGAAGCCAAGCATCCATTGGAGCATTTGTTACTCTTGGAGGTGATCCTCCTAGACGGCTAGGCGTCGCCGGTGAGCTACCTCGTGTGTGGTAAGCCACGGATTGTTTGTAAAGGCTGGCCTTGCCTCCTTCGTGGAAAAGGGTCAAAAGCTAGTGATACCGAGGAAAGTGGCTTGGAGTGGATAAGCCCGCCTTTCGTAGGCCCTCAACGGAGACTAGGATTCATCGTGTCTTTGTGACAGCCTTAGTGGCAGCGGTGAACTCCGAACTTCGGGAAAACAAATCATTGTCTCTTGTTTTACTTCACAAGTTCAATTCTAGCATTTATATTCGCTTCCGCATCGATCTACTTGGGTGTGCTCTACTTGTGTGCAGGGACTTAGTGAACCTGCTAGTTATCATCTACAGGAGCTCATCATCAAGTTTGGTTTGTGCTAGAACTTGTAGAGGGGGTTAATTTACATTGTTGGTTTCCTCTGTGGAAAACCGGTCTGACCGCTTTACCAAAGCGGTCTGACCGCTTCAAGCGGTCTGACCGGTTTTAGGAACCGGTCTGACCGGTTTCAGTGCTGACAGTGTGAAAAAGTTTGTTATTTGCAGAATTCACCTATTCACCCCCCCTCTAGGTGACATCAAGGTCCTTTCAATTGGTATCAGAGCTTGGCCTCACATCCAAGCTTAACCGCCGTGAGGAAAGATGTCGACCGCTTGTGAGGTAAACTATGAGCCACTAGCTAGAGACGGCTCAAACTATTCAATTTGGTCTTGTAATGTGCTTAATGATCTTAGGACTATGAGTCCTATCCTTGAGAGGGTTGTAGTTGAAGGCATTGATCGTCCGAACGTTGATTGGAGCATATCCAACCCAACCGAAGATGAGATGAATTGCTTTCAACTCAACTCTCGTGTCGCTAACTTCTTATTTGATGTTGTGAGTGATGAAGTTAGAGAATTGATTCTAGAAGATGAAGCAACTCTATTCGATGCTCATCTTATTTGGGCTAGAATTGAGAAGCTATTAGGCAACATCAAAAGCGACAAACAAGACCAAACAAGAGCCAAGACACATGAGGAGTGCACTACAACAACAAACACATGCACCAAGCCTCATGTGACAACCACCGTGGAGCCACAAGAGCAAGACGGCTCAGCTGCCGCTTCTCTGCAGAAACCGGTCCGACCGGTTTCCCAAACCGGTCTGACCGGTTTGGGCAGGAAGCGGGCAGCTGGCCATAAGAAGGGAGGCCGACGCCGTGCAAGCAAAATTTCAAGCTCACAAGCAACATCATCCTCCAATGATGAGGCAATCATATATTACAAATCCAAAGAAGAAGAGAAGGCGGAAAACTCAAAGGATGAGACTATCCTAGCTCTCATCAAAGAGCTTGAGGAAGTCAAACTCACAAACGCCACTTTGGTTTGTAAGTATGATGCAATTGTTGATGATTATGCTTGTGACACTCTTCATATGGCTTCCATTGAAAAGGAAAATAAAATGCTTAAGCAACAACTAGGATTGCTCACTAGTAAGCATGAGAAGCTACAAGTGAAACATGAAGAACTTTTGTGTTCTCATGAAAAACTTGTAGAATCATATGCTTCATTAGATATTGCTCATGAGATTATGATTAATTCATTAAAATCTATTGAATCTCAAACCCACATATGCACATGCTCTCAAATTCAATATAATTTATCATGTGCTAACCCATGTTGCTCTCAAGCAAAACGATCTTGGTATGATGAAGTGTGTGTAGAGTCTTGTGATGACCTCCTTGCACAAGAAAATGAAGAACTCAAGCAAGAGGTGGAAAGACTCTCAAAGAACTTGACAACTCTCAAAAAGAAGAGCAATGCACGACCTTTTCAAGATAACCGTGAATCCATGGTGAAGAAGCTTGAGAAGGGATCAACCGTGCAAAGCTCTTGCACAAATCAAGTCAAGTCCAACACACGCCAAGAGAGCAAGCCAATTCTCTCCAAAAGACAAAGAAATTTGGAGAAAAGAAGATGCTTCGGTTGCCTTGAGAAAGGGCATCAAATTGCTTCATGCCCAAGCAAAGTGGGACCACACCAAGAGAAGCAATTCTTCAAGCTTAACAAAGGCTTTCTCAAGGCACAAGGAAAATACAAGGAAGAATTGGCCACCGAGCTACACAAGAAGAAAACAATCAACATCAAGCATAAGACATGCTACACATGTCGGGAGAAAGGACACTATGGTAACGATTGTCCCAATGGTAAAACTACTAAACCCGACATTGTCCATTCTATGCATATGAAGCTTGGGGATTCTCCAAATGCCCCTTGTGCCTCTAAGGTGATTTGTTCTCCAAAGAGTGGCACAAGAGGAATTTGGGTTCCTAAGCATATTTGGACTAACAACAACGGACCCAACATGAGTTGGGGACCAAAGCATGCTTGATGAGATTGTAGGGACAAAGAGATGCATTGGTGACTTGGCTTGAATTACAATCTTCAATGATCAACTAGCAAGCCAAGAAAAGTTGCTTCCGCTATATACTCTATACCCAATGACATCTCGGTAACCCTTGTGCTTAATTGATTAGGTTTAAGTCACTAGTGCCTTTTATAGGATCAAGTGTTTCTAAGTGTTGAGCTTGGGACACTTGATAGTGACTTAGACTAAATTTATTGAATTCCATTCATATATGCCATGTGATGCTTTTAATGGCTCTCTAGTAGAGCAATATTGTGTTAAAATTGCAGTGGATCAAGTTCCGACGAAGTTTGAATCAAATCTCGGAAATCCACGCCATTTGGTACATGTCTGGCAAAACCGGTCTGACCGGTTTGCCAAACCGGTCTGACCGGTTTGGCCCAGACACTTGCAACTTTAGCACATTCTTGTTAATTGAAGTGTTTAATTAATATTTTAAGCATATGAAATGTGGTATGTTTAATTGCTCTTCTGTGGAGCAAAGTTTGATCATTTTTCAGAGTATACCACACAAGATCCGACACTACCAAACAAGAGCCAAGTCACATGAGGAGTGTACTACAACAGCAAGTACATGCACCAGGACGGAAGGGATCAAGCTAGATGGTAGTGACGTTCCTAACAAGGTGAAGGGCAAGTTGGTCTTGTAGCCGAGGGACTTTGTTGGTGGAAAGGTCTAGCATCTTAGTGTGGGTTCTATACGTCGATCAAGCCATATCAAGTGAAGCAATGTGAAGCATCTAATCTTTATTTGATCATATAGTGGAATGGCTTATGAATTCTTTCATACAATGGGAATTCTAAGTCATTGGCTCAAGATGGATGTGCTCATCAATATGAAGATGTTGAAGCCCTCAAAGTTGAGAATGATCAAGTATGGCATCAATGAAGATTTACAAGCTCAAGTGGTAGATTCTATTTATTGTTTTAATCTTGAGTTTAGGAATGCCGTACTATCAAGAGGGATGCAACATTAGTTGTCTTGGCATACACCAAAAAGTGCTCATAGATCAACCCATGAAAGCCAAGCATCCATTGGAGCATTTGTTACTCTTGGAGGTGATCCTCCTAGACGGCTAGGCGTCGCCGGTGAGCTACCTCGTGTGTGGTAAGCCACGGATTGTTTGTAAAGGCTGGCCTTGCCTCCTTCGTGGAAAAGGGCCATTGTGCTTAAATGGATCATGTTTAAGTCACTAGTACCTTTTGTAGGATCAAGTGTTTCTAAGTGTTTAACTTGTGACACTTGATAGTGACTTAGACTACATTCTTGAGTATTGTTCCACATATGCCATCATATATCTTAGTCATCTAGAGCTTAAATTTCATATCTTTTTGTAAGCTTTAATCATGTTGTCATCAATCACCAAAAAGGGGGAGATTGAAAGTGCATCTAGGCACTTATATGTTTTGGTGATTTTGGATGACAACATGATTAGTCTTTTAACTTGTTTGTCTAAGTGTATGAGCTTGGATGACAGAGGGTCAGCGATATCATGTCACATTTTCTGATTTTGCTTCCATTCTTCGAGTTGGACATGAGAGTGATGACACTGTCCGGCCTTGTGCATCTAGGCCCTTGTCATGCTAGTGTGTGCATGTACATGCAAATGTATTAAGCTCTCATGCGTCCATTATATATTTAGTTAACATCTTCTTGGTGAATGGTGCAAGCTAAGTATGTTAATGTCGTTGTGTGCTTAATATACGTGCATGTGCTTGTGTGACATAGGATAGTTTTTGAAAAATCCAACTAGCTTGCTAAGTTGTGTGATTTTTGAAAATCTTTGTGTCTTTGGTCTTTTGACCTTTGTCGATCTATTTGTGACTATTGTTAAACTTGCTTGATTGATGGCTAGTCACAAATAGTGAGATTTCTCTCAAGTCCATAAAATCCTTTATCTATCTTTTGTCTCCCATTTCTTTCGGAAGAAACGAAAGAAATTTGATTTATTGGAGATCTTATCTTTTCTATGGACAATCTTGAGAAGTTGAAAAACAGTCCTATCATATACACTCTCAGATCAAGTAAACAAGTTTTGGATCTCATTTCCACCATTTTGGACTAGGCTTAGCTGCCTGGGGCAAACCGGTCTGACCGGTTCCCCAAACCGGTCTGACCGGTTTGGGCCCAAGCAGCTGAGTGAAGCTTTCTGTGGAAATTTTTGGATTTTTGAAGGCCAAATTTCACCATAATGGTTTCTAAGTTCAAAGGAGCTTGTCTTGGAACTGTTTTACAGCAAGATCCGACTTTGTGACGGATGATCCGACAGGAAGTTCCGAGTAGCTCTGTCTCGAGTTGGTTCTGGCCCAGAAGATCCGAAGTTCATCAGAAGATCCGACAAATTCTCGGAAAATCCGAAAATCATCAGAAGATCCGACAAATTCTCGGAAGATCCGAAGTTTCTGGCAGATTCCACTCCCCTGGAGCAAACCGGTCTGACCGGTTTGCCAAACCGGTCTGACCGGTTTGGCCCAGGAAGGTGGGCCGTTTGCCAAACCGGTCTGACCGGTTTGCCAAACCGGTCTGACCGGTTTGCCAAACCGGTCTGACCGGTTTGCCAAACCGGTCTGACCGGTTTGCCAAACCGGTCTGACCGGTTTGCCAAACCGGTCTGACCGGTTTGCCAAACCGGTCTGACCGGTTTGCCAAACCGGTATGATTGATTCCCCATCAAGTTGTGCACTCAAATCATCTTCTCTCTCGAGTTCTTGGTTCTCAAGGTATTCAAATCTTCCC
>OAMR01001154.1:1153-75931 GCA_900205405.1 Echinochloa crus-galli
TCTTCTGCCTGGACTGAGCCGTTCTCAAATTCTCTTCGCATCACACATTCACATGCAAGGAAACAATACAACAAATAAGAAACAGTACACCAAACAATTCCAACAGATCAAAATAGTAGCACAAAACTAATCTACATGTTACAACGAACGCGTGAGCGCAAGAATCACTAAAATCGGAGTTAAAACGCAAAAGATATGGCTTTTCTAAGGTTCAGGGACTTGCTGGCAAAGTTTTAAAAGTTCCAGGGGCTTAACTGCGAAAAACCAGGGGCTAAAACATAATTTTGTATAAAAACTCGAGGGTTTTCATGTAAAAGACAAACCTTGGACCTCGGCACAATTTTAAATCTAGCAGGGGTTAAAATATAAGAAAACAGGACCTATTCGTAATTATTTTTGAATTAAATTGGACTGCGGGTTAATTATAGAAATCTTCAGGGGCTCTTTAGCAAATAAGCCTAGGTTGACCGTTACGCGACGGGTTGACTCGGGCTGGATCCATCGTGAACCGTTGGATCTCGATCGGACGGCCGGGAATGACTCGGGCGGAGGGAAAACGCCGGCGACGGCGGCGCCGCTCGACTCCACGGCGGAGGATCGCCGGAGCTGCTTCGGAAACTCGCTACGGGTCTCGGTTTGGGACGCGATCAAGCGCTAAAGCACCAGGAGGAGATGGGGAACTCATTGAGCTAGATCTCGGCGAGAGAAACACCACGACGACGACGGACTGCGACGGCGGCGCCGTGGGCGGCGGTGGAGTTCTCGGGTGAAAGCGAAACCGGCGCTACGGACTTCAACTCGCTACAAGAACTACGCAAGAAGGACGAGGAGATGATGGCGGACTCACCAGAGGTGATCCCGACGAGGATTGGCCGGCGACAGCGTCGGACGACGACGAGCGGCGGCCGGCGGCACTGAAGATTGTCGGCGAGTTAAAATTAGCGAGGTGCACGGCAGGAATCGAAACAAGAACTCGATGGAGAGCTTCGAGATGTCAAGACGAACCTCCAGGGTACTCCTCGGCGAAGAAACGGCGGCGATGGCGTGAATCGACGACGAGCGACGACCGGCGGAAAAACGGCGGCGCAGGCGGCTCAGGATTGCGAAGCTTGGTCGATTTTTCGATGGGAAGAGATCGCGGCGGTGCGCTCTTTAAGTAGGCCGAGGACCGGGGCTTGGAGGGGCGTGACGCGGCCGGAATCGAAGATGGAAGCAGCGGCGGCTCGGACTCGGCCGGGAGAGTCCCTATCGGGGACGAAGAAGCTGACGACCCGGCCCCACGCGACAGCGAGAGCGAGAGAGAGAGCGTGCGGGGGAGACCGGACGGGCCGAAGTGGGCCGAAAGCGGGGAGATGGGCCGGCCGGGGAAAAAGAAAAGGAAACGGAAAAAGAAAACATGGGGCAAACTTGGACTGGGCCGAAAGTTGGAGGGCCGAAATCGAACTCTAACAAAATTAACTTTTCTAAAACTCAAACAAAAGCAAATCAAATTCGAATTTAAACAGAATTTAAATTCCAACTTGATTTACTAGCAACCAAAAATATATAGTGAAATCCTCAAAATTCTCCCAATCTGAGCAGCATTCCGGGTGTAGTTGATGCAATAAAAGAAAGAAAGAAAAACAACAAGTATGAGCACTTTGTGCCAGCGCATCAGTTTGGCATGGTCTTTGTTCCTGAACAAACGCTTCAGACGGGGTATCAGAGGGAAATACCACATCACCTTCGCAGGGAATTTAGGGTGTTATAGCTCTCCCCCAACATCACCAGGGTCATCCCGCCTGATCTTGTATCGTGCGCAGGTGCAAACCGGACAACGATCCAAGTGTTCGTACTGTCCGCGATAGAGGATACAGTCATTAGGACACGCATGTATCTTCTGCACCACCCCTCGACACCCATAAGACGTCTTCGCAACCAATCGGCGAAAGTACTATTGTGCAGACGCTGAATGAAGGCCGCAGACTTTGTTGAGTTTTCGTCCCTGAGAATCTGCATGTGCTCCTCGATGTACGGAGCAACTAAGAGCACCGGGTCTTCTACACCCGGTGCTAAAGGCCCCGTAACTGGCGCCAAACGAAAATTGGGGGCCTTTAGCACCGGATTTTAGATCAACCCGGTGCTAAAGGCCCCAACTTTACGTTTGGCGCCCAGTTTCTAAACGGGCCTTTAGCACCGGGGGCTACTATTTGGGAATCTTATAAATATAGTTTTTAATGTATAGTTATTAATACTTGTTTTAATTCAGTTATTAATACCTATTAAAAATATATATTAAAAAAGAAAATCTTATAAATTACTAGAAAATCTTATAAATTACTAGAAAATCTTATAAATTACTAGAAAATCAATATAAAATGCTAGAAAATCTTATAAATTACTAGAAAATCAATATAAAATGCTAGAAAATCTTATAAATTACTAGAAAATCAATATAAAATGCTAGAAAATCTTATAAATTACTAGAAAATCAATATAAAATGCTAGAAAATCTTATAAATTACTAGAAAATCAATATAAAATGCTAGAAAATCTTATAAATTACTAGAAAATCAATATAAAATGCTAGAAAATCTTATAAATTACTAGAAAATCAATATAAAATGCTAGAAAATCTTATAAATTACTAGAAAATCAATATAAAATGCTAGAAAATCTTATAAATTACTAGAAAATCAATATAAAATGCTAGAAAATCTTATAAATTACTAGAAAATCAATATAAAATGCTAGAAAATCTTATAAATTACTAGAAAATCAATATAAAATGCTAGAAAATCTTATAAATTACTAGAAAATCAATATAAAATGCTAGAAAATCTTATAAATTACTAGAAAATCAATATAAAATGCTAGAAAATCTTATAAATTACTAGAAAATCAATATAAAATGCTAGAAAATCTTATAAATTACTAGAAAATCAATATAAAATGCTAGAAAATCTTATAAATTACTAGAAAATCAATATAAAATGCTAGAAAATCTTATAAATTACTAGATAAGGGGTCAAAATCGATTTGACAGGTGGTTTTACAATCGCTGTATGCGACAGAGCCTGGATTTATTTGGTAGGTGGTAATATTTGAAAAACGATTTTTACAAGCAGTTCCTTTACATCTGGTATTTATATATATTATGAAATAATAATTTTTCCAGGCACTTGAGATTTTGTATAAGTGGTTTTTCTTCAACTATTGTAAATAACTGAAGCGCCACGTGAGATACAGAGAGACAGTGTTACGAACAAAGATGAGAGAGAGAGGTAGATTCATTTTTTTTAGATTTACCAGTATGACACATACGCTCACACACGTACGCACACTCACCCCTATGAATACATGTACGCAAACCCTACCCCACCTCTGAATGACCGAGCACCCGACAGATCTGGAGATTCCCGAAGTCACCATTGGCACCTCATTATCGACCGGAACGCTGCTTACCACTTAATGTGTAGCGCCGATAAATCCTGGGAAAATCCTAGGAAAAGGTAGCTTCAATTTGATAAAACTAAATGTACATTGTTTCTGTGTCGTTGGGTCTAGTTGAGCAACACTTGCTGGGACGGGGCTAACGAGGCCTAGAGGCCCCGGGCGGCTCCTGGTTGTGCCGGCGAATGCCGCCGCGCCGTCGGCGGCTGACCCTGGCACCAGGGCTGGCTGCCAGCCTGCGTCCCAGGCAAGAGCCAAGGGCTAGCTGCTCAGAGAAGAAGTGTTCGGAGGAATACCGGAAGGCAAGGCAGGAGCTTTCGGCAGTAGTGGCAAAGGCTGTCGAGGGCACCCGGCACCGCAGGTCCACGCAGGCCGCACGGGTCATTGACACCTTGATCAAGCGCAAGGGAGTGGGACGTCCGTGGCAGGGCCCCCTTCCTGCTCCTAGGGTCTCGCCGTTGAGGACTCTAGGAGATGCAATTCAGCGAGCGACCGAGCGTCACCTGGGTCTCTCCTCGGACCCGAACGAGGGTCTCTCCTCTCCTCGCCTTTGGCTGCCGCGCCTAGGGCGGCCGTGCGCCTCGATCTGCTGTTGCCGCTGGGGTGTCCCTTCCCTCTCAACTCTATGATCGGAGCTGGGGCGCCCGCCGCGCCACAATGGAGCTACTGGCCAAGGCGCCCGTGCTGGGCTGCACTGGGAACAGGCAGTCCGTGTCCCCCGCAGTGGGCTGCTTCATGAGCGCGCTGGGCTGGTGTGGATCCACGGGGCCGTGCCGCCGCCACCCAGGGTGCAGCTCAGGGATGGCCGGCACGTGGCGTACGGTAGAAGGTCGCCATCATATCTCTCGCCTAGCCTCCCGGCGTTGCGATTTTTGATCGATTACTCCTTTCCTTTCACGCGCGTGGAGAGGTGGAATCTCCCTTGACAGATTTTTGTGAATACGCAATCTGTACGATTAAACGAATGATTCATGGATAGGTTGCACTATCGCCTTCATTCTAGGGGAGGGAGGGAGAGAGAGAGAGTCTGTGCAGCTGGAAAGTCACTGTGATTTAAATTCTGTCGCTCCAATTGAATTGCAATTCTAGCTAATTGCTTCATAGATCTTTCAGAGTTCAGAACATACTTTGAGGAGGCATGGACGATCTTCAGCATTGCCACTGCAGTCTGTTGTCATTAACTCAATAGCCATATAGTAAAGCATGAATTTGATGCATCTAAATAATGAGATGCTTCATACTTTTATTTTGGTTGTGCAGGCCGTGTCAATGGTTGCTGTACACTACTTACAGTGACCAAAGGAAGGAGGCCAGATTATTATGATCATTTAATGAAGTACTGCTGCTAGTTTGCCTGCTTTGGCTTAGGTTGTATTCTTACAGAAATATTGTGGTTAGAAATACAAATTTTGCGCTGGTTAAGTATGTAATTTAACAACTAATGGAGTGTCCATGTTTTCCCATTTTAATTAAGAAAATCATGAATGCTATGAAATAATATGGTGTGCCCAATCTTTGTTTTATACTAGCAAGAACTCACATGCGGGACGCGCGTTTATTGATGACACGTAAATATTGAAACAGTGTCACTTGAGTGGGTCATGGTAAACAGACCAGTCATGTGAAACGATTTTAAAAATATACTTTATATTCGCTCTCTCATGTATAGACAGCTTTAGGTATTCTCAAATTTATCTAGAGGCACATTATTTTTGAGATAGTTGGTATTTATTTATATGCAGAAAAACTCTCAAATCTATGTCTATTAGTAATACGGGATAATTGTGTATAGACGTGGTTTAAAAAAATGCCTCAGAGGATGTTTCACGGTAGAAGAATCGGAGGTTGATTCCTTTCCAAAACAAAAAAAAAGGCTCAGAGGAGGTTTCAGGGTAGAAGAATTGTTTTTTCAGTTCAGAGGTTGTTTTCTTTCCAAAAAAATAGGTGGGTACAAAAAAACACCGGTGGAAAATAGGAGGGCTAAGGGTGAATTCACACAGGGTTTTTCAGTCTGTCAAAAAACTTTTATTAATAATATGTAGGTACTAAAACAGTGTCACTTGAGTCGGCTATAGTAAACAGACCAATCATGCGAAGAGCTTTTAAAAATACTTTATATTCGCTTTCTCATGTCTCATGTATAGAGAGCTTTAGATATTCTTAAATCTAAAGGTACATCATTTTCGAGATAGTTGGTCTTTATTTATATAGAGAAAACCTCTTTAATCTACTATCTATTAGCAATACGGAAGAATAGACATATCTATACTATTAATTTTAATTATCCATTTATATTATTAAAAAATAGAAGAATAAAAAAAAGGCTCAACGTGGAAAAAGGGCTCAATGTGGCCTCGTGGGAAAAAAGGTTAGAATTTCCAAAAAAAAGGGTGGGTATAAAATACATGGGTGACAAAAAATGGGGGGTGAGAGGTCAACTCACATGTATTTTTTCGCTCTACCAATTTTGAAACTGTTGACATGTGGGTCCAGGTGGGTCCAACGTGAGGGGTACGGGGAGTTTTCGTTGGTACAAAAAGTTTTCAAAAGAACTCGTTCCTTTTAGTATAGATTCTGACCTGAGGTTTTAGTACCTAGGCATGTTACAATATCATGAAGAATATTTATAGAAAAATAACCAATAGATTCATGAAATATAGATATGGATCTCTTTATTATTAAATAACTAGAAGGAGCTTGAGATACATGGGAGGTTCGTAAATTGTAACCCGTAGCGTTAGCACAGGCAATGTACTAGTTATCTATAATTAATTAATTATATTTCATGCAATTTTTTGAATCAAGTCAAATTTGAACTACAAATTATTCAAATTATAGAATACAATAAGTAAAAAAATTATATTCATGTTATGTCAAGAAATATGATCACTAACATGTGTCCAAATGATTTTTAAATTCTAAAAAAAAAAATTAAATCTTAAAATCATGAAATTTGTCATGATGTGACGGTATCATACATAGAGACTGTGATAAAAAGTTGAGAAAATTTCGCACATTTTGTCATAACGATGTTTACAAAATCGAAACATCTCACAAGAAGTGTATATGTGATTGTATGTGAGAGAGTTAGTTTATGTATGTTTTGAATACAAAATTTTTTATATGATCCGTATGAAAAAACTTTATGACCCTTTGCCAAGTCATAAAGTCAACGAAATCTAAAATTTTGTAGTTGACAACTTTTCTATTTGAGATTTTTCAATGCCTCAAAACATTATTCTAAGTTATCTAATTTGAAATTTGAAAATTTTCAAATGACCTCAAATGTTAATATGTTCTATATCAATGTTGTAGGTCTCGAAGAGATATAAATGTTTGTAGTTTATAACTTTTTATTTAATATTTTAAATACATTAAAATATTCTTATAATTTATCTAATTTGACATCTTCATTTTTTAAAATTTTCAAATGACCTCGGATGTAAATAGGTTCTACATATATCAAAGTAGTAGCTCTCGAAGAGATGTAAAAGTTTGTAGTTTACAACTTTTATATTTGAAATTGTTTAACCATGTTAAAGTTCGTTATAAGCACCCAAAGTAACACACAAATGTCCACGTCAACGATCCATGTCTTGAAAATCGTGGACTCCCGTTGGTCCAAAACTTGTCTCCCAGATCCCCCTCTCCCAATGCAAATAAAACACCCATCTCTCCCTCGTCTCTCTCTTCCACCTCTGGCGCAGCCGGCGTGGCCGCGTTCGGCTAGAGGCGCGAGCGGGCGACAGGTGGCACGACGGAGCGCGGGCGTGGGCGGCCAGCACGGCATAACAGGCGTGAGCAGGCGGCCAACGCGATGGCGGCTGTTTCTTTTTATTTTTTTTAAAAAAGTTTGCCGAGTGTCAGTCTTGGTACTCGGCAAATTGTTTGCCGAGTGTCCGGCAAAAAAACACTCGGCAAAGTCTCGGTTTGCCGAGTGTTACACTCGGCAATCCTTTGCCAATTATTTTGGGTGCTTTGCCGAGTGTCCATGGCACTTGGCAAAGGGTGTTGTTTCCCGTATCGTCAAAATTCGTGGTTTTCTTTCCAAGACTTGAACAGGGTGATTCTGCACCTATTTATCCAGAAACAAAACAATGGGCCTAATGACATACTATTTGTTACCACCACATTTAAATCAAAGGTTCAAAACCTTGTGCTTACCTAGACGACTTGTATCTAATGATTGGGGCGTTATTACAATATCTCACAGAGATACACAAGTGTGCACGTTTCACACTCATTAACAAACATCCCAAATAATGCATCCATAGCAAAATTGCCATTAATATTACAAGTGTCCTATACAAAAATGTCAATTTGAAAATTTATAAACATTCAACTTACATTGATTTGAAATGTCAGGATATCAATTAATCGAACTAACAAAATTCAAAGTCAATGCAACTAATTACATGATTACATAATCCTGTTACTGTTACAATTCAATTAACGTTTACAGGCCAAGAGATTGACTTGAGGATAAACAACATGCCCACATCCCAAACTTAAATTTCGGTCATAAACAAATGACATCATTAGCCGGTTGATGTCTATGGTTGTATATCTCAGTGGAATTGTGATAAGGGAAACTTCATGTGTGCACGGCATTGTTGCATACGTCACACAGATGAGGTTTTTCATGAAATCAAACAATCCTTCTCCTTTTGCAAGCTAGGTCCTCAAATCTGCTGCTTATTACATCCCAGCTTCCACGTGGAACGAGCCCACATATATCTATTAATGCATTGCACCATCTTTTACATTTTTATCCTTGCTTAGTGTGTAAAAGGATTAATCTGGATGTGTTAGCTGAGGTGGTAGCGGCAGTGATAGGGAGTAGTGGTGCATGCCACATTTTTTAATTTTGAATGAATTATTTGACAGGATATCTCGTCTGATATCCCTAGAAAGAGATGCCCAATTTCTATCTGTGAAAAATAGGAGCGGATGTTGCATCTGCCCTGCAAATGTGGTTTGACCGGCCCTAAAAATAGTTTGTAGTAGCGATACTTGGGTTTCTTTTGTAAAAGAAATAAAAAATATTTACACAAACAATATTTGTAGTAATGTAGTTGTAATAACCGAACCTAATATATATTAGAAATAGTTGTTGGCACTTGTTGCCTGGATGCGGTGGTGGTTTAGTATCACCTCAGAAGTTTAACGGGGTGTGAGGGCCAATTTGTAATCCAGCCTTATCACATATAATATAAGACAATGTATCTTAATTACCGCTACCACCTCAGCCGCCGCTGCAGCCGGCCACCACCTGGCACTGAGAGCAAGGCTCTATAAGACAAAGTATCTCATGAATAGACAAAGATAGTAGACAAGCGGTACAATAAGCTAGTCTCTTCCTTTCTTCTAAATTTTTTTTATTCATGTAGGACCCATTTGCATAGAGAGAGAATACCGTGCGCCTACGCTGGTTCCAGCGACAAGCTGCGCTCTCTCTCCTCACCTCACCTGACCAGCTGGCGCGTCCGGCGCCTCGTATAGTTGCTTACCTGCTCTAAGTAAGGGCGTCCCAGCGTGATGGAGAAGTCATAAGAGCAGGTACAACAATTGTTCCACTCGCCGGACACATCAGCGAGAAAAGTGAGGTGGAGGAGAGAAGCGAGGAGAGAGATCGCAGCTTGTCGCCGGAACCAGCACCAAGCTCAGCACGCTCGCCTATGCGCCTTGATGCACTGCCGCGCTGCTTTGTTGGCTCCGGATTGGTTGGCGCTGCTGCCCAAGTGCCTAAAAAAATAAACGACGTCTGTGGTGGAGAATAAAAAAAGCCGGCTGAACAGTCTAAGAGACAAGAGCTTAACGCCTTACAAAGCTATATACAAAATTGTTGGGTTAATTGGCGAAATCTATCTAATAAGGTCTTTGGCTTATGATTAGAAGATGATTACTGCAGCAGTACTGTAGTAAATCATAAATTAGTTAGGCTCATTAGATTCGTCGCGCAAAGTTACACTCTTCCTTAAAAAAGGTTTTACAAATATACTTCATTTAATACTTCATGCATGCAAGATTCCTCGGAAAAAAAATCAACCCCCAAAGAAACAAGACCTAGAAAACAAACCTGGGAGAAATGATATAGAGTGGCAGAGATATGATCGTATCATGAATTTACGCAGCCGTAAATTTTTCATATGTGATTTATATATAGTGGAGCATCCCAGGAGCAATCCCTTGAAGTAACTTGATTGGGAGGCCCACCGAGTATATTTACAAGAGTAACTTATGGAGTGAGCTGTCCCTAAAATCATTGAGCCGCTCAATAAACCAATGAGCTACTGGTGTAAATATACATTTTCAGGAGCGGCTCGTAACGGGTCCTGTCTATAAATTGGTTTTCAGGAGCAGGCTAGCAAGTTTATGCAGTACACCTGCTACGGAATCATGGCGGATGAACTCTTGATTCTACTATAGTACAAAAAAACTAAACATTTTTTGTAAATTATTTTTGTAGTATTGTGTATGATATTTTGTAATGGTAAAATATTGAAATTAAAATTAAAAGATCTCTTTATTGTCGAATGATCACTTGCTAGTAGATAACATATGAAGGTTGGCTCATGGAACCCGCCCTTTGATTTGCAGTACCGCGGAACTTCTTGTCCGTGACTGAAAATAAAAGAGCTGGGTTAGCTAAACATCATTTCATATGAAAATCGTGCACGTCATCAAAGACTTAGGCACGGTACAGCTCAATAAATATATGCATGCATTCACGTTCAACTGAGTTCGCTAGTGTGTAACCCACTCCTTTTGTTTAATTTGTCTATTTTGCTTCTTCGCCACGATGCACCAGTGGAATCATCCACCGTAGTAAGTTGTTTAACACGCGTAATAGTAATTAATATCCTGTAAGTAATACTAAGTGCCAAACCAACATAAACTCATCGAGAAGTACGTCGAACAAAACAACGGCGGCGAGTGGTCTGAGTACGTGGCTGTCTCAAACAAACGGCTAGAGTGAACACTCCCAGCTCCGGCCAGCTCTTTAATAAAAGGCCAGGCAGGATGCTCAGCATGCATCCACATCAAGAGATCGAGTAGAAACTAGCTCTGACATCTATACTTAGAACGAGTTGCATAGGCTCAATGGCAATGTCGACGGGAGCGTTTCTGTTCGTCATCGCCCTCTCGTTTCTGTTCTTTGCAGCGGCGGCGGGCACTGCCGACGGATCGGCAGAGCACCTGAGAGATGTGCAAAGCTTCCTCAAGCGGGTCAACAAGGTTCCTCTCATGAGCATTCAGGTATTGGCATCTTAATGACAAGAGCCTATACACAATTTCTACTATCGTAGAAATTATCATACGTGCTGGTCTGCTGGATATCCAGCTGACAGTAGAAAGCCCACAGATGACCCGTGGCGGTGAAGGGGCCAATAAGCACTAGTAGAAAAATCGTTTTTAGTCCCGTGCCGAAAATGTCTTTAGTTCCGGAATCGCAACCGGGACCAGGGATCCGGGACTAAAAGTCTCGGCGTTTAGTTCTGGTTGCAGCAAACGGGACTAACGGGGGAGGAGCCGCAACCTTTTCTTTTCATTCTTTTCTTTTCTATATTGTTTTCTCTTTTATTATTTATTCACTACCAGAATGATCGATATCTGCACCGGGTGGGAAAGCCCTTTAGCACCGGGTTTCCCACCCGGTGCAACTAATCCGAAACCCTATTTGTTTCCAGGGTAGCTGGCGGCGGAGGCCTGGACGGCGTGGCCGTCGCCATTGGTGGCGGCGAGGCGGATTCTAGGGGCGGTCGGTAACTCATCTACCGTCCGGGATGGACGGCAAGGATGGATCGCCGCCGATCACTCCCGGTGCTAAAGGCCCTGGGTTTTTTTTTGCCTTTTTCAGTAGCCATGCATGCACGTTTATATACGTATATATATGTTCTAATACGTGTATTCTAATGCGTATTTGGCCGACTCTATTTTCATATTAGCTGCATATCAAATAGAAGACATATATATTACAAATATAAGACATATATCTTACAAAATATATATCGCACTCGAGTTATTGTTTAAACTGTATTTATTACAACTTAGGACGATGTTCCATAACTTTGTGAGCTTGGCACGTCCTCCAATACTGAGACGTGGTATTCTCCTCGAGGATTGACGACCTCGTCCCAGATCCATCCGACGAGCTGTTCTGAAATTGCGTCGATTTAAATTACTAGAAAATCTTATAAATTACTAGAAAATCTTATAAATTACTAGAAAATCTTATAAATTACTAGAAAATCTTATAAATTACTAGAAAATCTTATAAATTACTAGAAAATCTTATAAATTACTAGAAAATCTTATAAATTACTAGAAAATCTTATAAATTACTAGAAAATCTTATAAATTACTAGAAAATCTTATAAATTACTAGAAAATCTTATAAATTACTAGAAAATCTTATAAATTACTAGAAAATCTTATAAATTACTAGAAAATCTTATAAATTACTAGAAAATCTTATAAATTACTAGAAAATCTTATAAATTACTAGAAAATCTTATAAATTACTAGAAAATCTTATAAATTACTAGAAAATCTTATAAATTACTAGAAAATCTTATAAATTACTAGAAAATCTTATAAATTACTAGAAAATCTTATAAATTACTAGAAAATCTTATAAATTACTAGAAAATCTTATAAATTACTAGAAAATCTTATAAATTACTAGAAAATCTTATAAATTACTAGAAAATCTTATAAATTACTAGAAAATCTTATAAATTACTAGAAAATCTTATAAATTACTAGAAAATCTTATAAATTACTAGAAAATCTTATAAATTACTAGAAAATCTTATAAATTACTAGAAAATCTTATAAATTACTAGAAAATCTTATAAATTACTAGAAAATCTTATAAATTACTAGAAAATCTTATAAATTACTAGAAAATCTTATAAATTACTAGAAAATCTTATAAATTACTAGAAAATCTTATAAATTACTAGAAAATCTTATAAATTACTAGAAAATCTTATAAATTACTAGAAAATCTTATAAATTACTAGAAAATCTTATAAATTACTAGAAAATCTTATAAATTACTAGAAAATCTTATAAATTACTAGAAAATCTTATAAATTACTAGAAAATCTTATAAATTACTAGAAAATCTTATAAATTACTAGAAAATCTTATAAATTACTAGAAAATCTTATAAATTACTAGAAAATCTTATAAATTACTAGAAAATCTTATAAATTACTAGAAAATCTTATAAATTACTAGAAAATCTTATAAATTACTAGAAAATCTTATAAATTACTAGAAAATCTTATAAATTACTAGAAAATCTTATAAATTACTAGAAAATCTTATAAATTACTAGAAAATCTTATAAATTACTAGAAAATCTTATAAATTACTAGAAAATCTTATAAATTACTAGAAAATCTTATAAATTACTAGAAAATCTTATAAATTACTAGAAAATCTTATAAATTACTAGAAAATCTTATAAATTACTAGAAAATCTTATAAATTACTAGAAAATCTTATAAATTACTAGAAAATCTTATAAATTACTAGAAAATCTTATAAATTACTAGAAAATCTTATAAATTACTAGAAAATCTTATAAATTACTAGAAAATCTTATAAATTACTAGAAAATCTTATAAATTACTAGAAAATCTTATAAATTACTAGAAAATCTTATAAATTACTAGAAAATCTTATAAATTACTAGAAAATCTTATAAATTACTAGAAAATCTTATAAATTACTAGAAAATCTTATAAATTACTAGAAAATCTTATAAATTACTAGAAAATCTTATAAATTACTAGAAAATCTTATAAATTACTAGAAAATCTTATAAATTACTAGAAAATCTTATAAATTACTAGAAAATCTTATAAATTACTAGAAAATCTTATAAATTACTAGAAAATCTTATAAATTACTAGAAAATCTTATAAATTACTAGAAAATCTTATAAATTACTAGAAAATCTTATAAATTACTAGAAAATCTTATAAATTACTAGAAAATCTTATAAATTACTAGAAAATCTTATAAATTACTAGAAAATCTTATAAATTACTAGAAAATCTTATAAATTACTAGAAAATCTTATAAATTACTAGAAAATCTTATAAATTACTAGAAAATCTTATAAATTACTAGAAAATCTTATAAATTACTAGAAAATCTTATAAATTACTAGAAAATCTTATAAATTACTAGAAAATCTTATAAATTACTAGAAAATCTTATAAATTACTAGAAAATCTTATAAATTACTAGAAAATCTTATAAATTACTAGAAAATCTTATAAATTACTAGAAAATCTTATAAATTACTAGAAAATCTTATAAATTACTAGAAAATCTTATAAATTACTAGAAAATCTTATAAATTACTAGAAAATCTTATAAATTACTAGAAAATCTTATAAATTACTAGAAAATCTTATAAATTACTAGAAAATCTTATAAATTACTAGAAAATCTTATAAATTACTAGAAAATCTTATAAATTACTAGAAAATCTTATAAATTACTAGAAAATCTTATAAATTACTAGAAAATCTTATAAATTACTAGAAAATCTTATAAATTACTAGAAAATCTTATAAATTACTAGAAAATCTTATAAATTACTAGAAAATCTTATAAATTACTAGAAAATCTTATAAATTACTAGAAAATCTTATAAATTACTAGAAAATCTTATAAATTACTAGAAAATCTTATAAATTACTAGAAAATCTTATAAATTACTAGAAAATCTTATAAATTACTAGAAAATCTTATAAATTACTAGAAAATCTTATAAATTACTAGAAAATCTTATAAATTACTAGAAAATCTTATAAATTACTAGAAAATCTTATAAATTACTAGAAAATCTTATAAATTACTAGAAAATCTTATAAATTACTAGAAAATCTTATAAATTACTAGAAAATCTTATAAATTACTAGAAAATCTTATAAATTACTAGAAAATCTTATAAATTACTAGAAAATCTTATAAATTACTAGAAAATCTTATAAATTACTAGAAAATCTTATAAATTACTAGAAAATCTTATAAATTACTAGAAAATCTTATAAATTACTAGAAAATCTTATAAATTACTAGAAAATCTTATAAATTACTAGAAAATCTTATAAATTACTAGAAAATCTTATAAATTACTAGAAAATCTTATAAATTACTAGAAAATCTTATAAATTACTAGAAAATCTTATAAATTACTAGAAAATCTTATAAATTACTAGAAAATCTTATAAATTACTAGAAAATCTTATAAATTACTAGAAAATCTTATAAATTACTAGAAAATCTTATAAATTACTAGAAAATCTTATAAATTACTAGAAAATCTTATAAATTACTAGAAAATCTTATAAATTACTAGAAAATCTTATAAATTACTAGAAAATCTTATAAATTACTAGAAAATCTTATAAATTACTAGAAAATCTTATAAATTACTAGAAAATCTTATAAATTACTAGAAAATCTTATAAATTACTAGAAAATCTTATAAATTACTAGAAAATCTTATAAATTACTAGAAAATCTTATAAATTACTAGAAAATCTTATAAATTACTAGAAAATCTTATAAATTACTAGAAAATCTTATAAATTACTAGAAAATCTTATAAATTACTAGAAAATCTTATAAATTACTAGAAAATCTTATAAATTACTAGAAAATCTTATAAATTACTAGAAAATCTTATAAATTACTAGAAAATCTTATAAATTACTAGAAAATCTTATAAATTACTAGAAAATCTTATAAATTACTAGAAAATCTTATAAATTACTAGAAAATCTTATAAATTACTAGAAAATCTTATAAATTACTAGAAAATCTTATAAATTACTAGAAAATCTTATAAATTACTAGAAAATCTTATAAATTACTAGAAAATCTTATAAATTACTAGAAAATCTTATAAATTACTAGAAAATCTTATAAATTACTAGAAAATCTTATAAATTACTAGAAAATCTTATAAATTACTAGAAAATCTTATAAATTACTAGAAAATCTTATAAATTACTAGAAAATCTTATAAATTACTAGAAAATCTTATAAATTACTAGAAAATCTTATAAATTACTAGAAAATCTTATAAATTACTAGAAAATCTTATAAATTACTAGAAAATCTTATAAATTACTAGAAAATCTTATAAATTACTAGAAAATCTTATAAATTACTAGAAAATCTTATAAATTACTAGAAAATCTTATAAATTACTAGAAAATCTTATAAATTACTAGAAAATCTTATAAATTACTAGAAAATCTTATAAATTACTAGAAAATCTTATAAATTACTAGAAAATCTTATAAATTACTAGAAAATCTTATAAATTACTAGAAAATCTTATAAATTACTAGAAAATCTTATAAATTACTAGAAAATCTTATAAATTACTAGAAAATCTTATAAATTACTAGAAAATCTTATAAATTACTAGAAAATCTTATAAATTACTAGAAAATCTTATAAATTACTAGAAAATCTTATAAATTACTAGAAAATCTTATAAATTACTAGAAAATCTTATAAATTACTAGAAAATCTTATAAATTACTAGAAAATCTTATAAATTACTAGAAAATCTTATAAATTACTAGAAAATCTTATAAATTACTAGAAAATCTTATAAATTACTAGAAAATCTTATAAATTACTAGAAAATCTTATAAATTACTAGAAAATCTTATAAATTACTAGAAAATCTTATAAATTACTAGAAAATCTTATAAATTACTAGAAAATCTTATAAATTACTAGAAAATCTTATAAATTACTAGAAAATCTTATAAATTACTAGAAAATCTTATAAATTACTAGAAAATCTTATAAATTACTAGAAAATCTTATAAATTACTAGAAAATCTTATAAATTACTAGAAAATCTTATAAATTACTAGAAAATCTTATAAATTACTAGAAAATCTTATAAATTACTAGAAAATCTTATAAATTACTAGAAAATCTTATAAATTACTAGAAAATCTTATAAATTACTAGAAAATCTTATAAATTACTAGAAAATCTTATAAATTACTAGAAAATCTTATAAATTACTAGAAAATCTTATAAATTACTAGAAAATCTTATAAATTACTAGAAAATCTTATAAATTACTAGAAAATCTTATAAATTACTAGAAAATCTTATAAATTACTAGAAAATCAATATAAAATGCTAGAAAATCTTATAAATTAATAGAAAATCTTATAAATTACTAGAAAATCTTATAAATTACTAGAAAATCTTATAAATTACTAGAAAATCTTATAAATTACTAGAAAATCTTATAAATTACTAGAAAATCTTATAAATTACTAGAAAATCTTATAAATTACTAGAAAATCTTATAAATTACTAGAAAATCTTATAAATTACTAGAAAATCTTATAAATTACTAGAAAATCTTATAAATTACTAGAAAATCTTATAAATTACTAGAAAATCTTATAAATTACTAGAAAATCTTATAAATTACTAGAAAATCTTATAAATTACTAGAAAATCTTATAAATTACTAGAAAATCTTATAAATTACTAGAAAATCTTATAAATTACTAGAAAATCTTATAAATTACTAGAAAATCTTATAAATTACTAGAAAATCTTATAAATTACTAGAAAATCTTATAAATTACTAGAAAATCTTATAAATTACTAGAAAATCTTATAAATTACTAGAAAATCTTATAAATTACTAGAAAATCTTATAAATTACTAGAAAATCTTATAAATTACTAGAAAATCTTATAAATTACTAGAAAATCTTATAAATTACTAGAAAATCTTATAAATTACTAGAAAATCTTATAAATTACTAGAAAATCTTATAAATTACTAGAAAATCTTATAAATTACTAGAAAATCTTATAAATTACTAGAAAATCTTATAAATTACTAGAAAATCTTATAAATTACTAGAAAATCTTATAAATTACTAGAAAATCTTATAAATTACTAGAAAATCTTATAAATTACTAGAAAATCTTATAAATTACTAGAAAATCTTATAAATTACTAGAAAATCTTATAAATTACTAGAAAATCTTATAAATTACTAGAAAATCTTATAAATTACTAGAAAATCTTATAAATTACTAGAAAATCTTATAAATTACTAGAAAATCTTATAAATTACTAGAAAATCTTATAAATTACTAGAAAATCTTATAAATTACTAGAAAATCTTATAAATTACTAGAAAATCTTATAAATTACTAGAAAATCTTATAAATTACTAGAAAATCTTATAAATTACTAGAAAATCTTATAAATTACTAGAAAATCTTATAAATTACTAGAAAATCTTATAAATTACTAGAAAATCTTATAAATTACTAGAAAATCTTATAAATTACTAGAAAATCTTATAAATTACTAGAAAATCTTATAAATTACTAGAAAATCTTATAAATTACTAGAAAATCTTATAAATTACTAGAAAATCTTATAAATTACTAGAAAATCTTATAAATTACTAGAAAATCTTATAAATTACTAGAAAATCTTATAAATTACTAGAAAATCTTATAAATTACTAGAAAATCTTATAAATTACTAGAAAATCTTATAAATTACTAGAAAATCTTATAAATTACTAGAAAATCTTATAAATTACTAGAAAATCTTATAAATTACTAGAAAATCTTATAAATTACTAGAAAATCTTATAAATTACTAGAAAATCTTATAAATTACTAGAAAATCTTATAAATTACTAGAAAATCTTATAAATTACTAGAAAATCTTATAAATTACTAGAAAATCTTATAAATTACTAGAAAATCTTATAAATTACTAGAAAATCTTATAAATTACTAGAAAATCTTATAAATTACTAGAAAATCTTATAAATTACTAGAAAATCTTATAAATTACTAGAAAATCTTATAAATTACTAGAAAATCTTATAAATTACTAGAAAATCTTATAAATTACTAGAAAATCTTATAAATTACTAGAAAATCTTATAAATTACTAGAAAATCTTATAAATTACTAGAAAATCTTATAAATTACTAGAAAATCTTATAAATTACTAGAAAATCTTATAAATTACTAGAAAATCTTATAAATTACTAGAAAATCTTATAAATTACTAGAAAATCTTATAAATTACTAGAAAATCTTATAAATTACTAGAAAATCTTATAAATTACTAGAAAATCTTATAAATTACTAGAAAATCTTATAAATTACTAGAAAATCTTATAAATTACTAGAAAATCTTATAAATTACTAGAAAATCTTATAAATTACTAGAAAATCTTATAAATTACTAGAAAATCTTATAAATTACTAGAAAATCTTATAAATTACTAGAAAATCTTATAAATTACTAGAAAATCTTATAAATTACTAGAAAATCTTATAAATTACTAGAAAATCTTATAAATTACTAGAAAATCTTATAAATTACTAGAAAATCTTATAAATTACTAGAAAATCTTATAAATTACTAGAAAATCTTATAAATTACTAGAAAATCTTATAAATTACTAGAAAATCTTATAAATTACTAGAAAATCTTATAAATTACTAGAAAATCTTATAAATTACTAGAAAATCTTATAAATTACTAGAAAATCTTATAAATTACTAGAAAATCTTATAAATTACTAGAAAATCTTATAAATTACTAGAAAATCTTATAAATTACTAGAAAATCTTATAAATTACTAGAAAATCTTATAAATTACTAGAAAATCTTATAAATTACTAGAAAATCTTATAAATTACTAGAAAATCTTATAAATTACTAGAAAATCTTATAAATTACTAGAAAATCTTATAAATTACTAGAAAATCTTATAAATTACTAGAAAATCTTATAAATTACTAGAAAATCTTATAAATTACTAGAAAATCTTATAAATTACTAGAAAATCTTATAAATTACTAGAAAATCTTATAAATTACTAGAAAATCTTATAAATTACTAGAAAATCTTATAAATTACTAGAAAATCTTATAAATTACTAGAAAATCTTATAAATTACTAGAAAATCTTATAAATTACTAGAAAATCTTATAAATTACTAGAAAATCTTATAAATTACTAGAAAATCTTATAAATTACTAGAAAATCTTATAAATTACTAGAAAATCTTATAAATTACTAGAAAATCTTATAAATTACTAGAAAATCTTATAAATTACTAGAAAATCTTATAAATTACTAGAAAATCTTATAAATTACTAGAAAATCTTATAAATTACTAGAAAATCTTATAAATTACTAGAAAATCTTATAAATTACTAGAAAATCTTATAAATTACTAGAAAATCTTATAAATTACTAGAAAATCTTATAAATTACTAGAAAATCTTATAAATTACTAGAAAATCTTATAAATTACTAGAAAATCTTATAAATTACTAGAAAATCTTATAAATTACTAGAAAATCTTATAAATTACTAGAAAATCTTATAAATTACTAGAAAATCTTATAAATTACTAGAAAATCTTATAAATTACTAGAAAATCTTATAAATTACTAGAAAATCTTATAAATTACTAGAAAATCTTATAAATTACTAGAAAATCTTATAAATTACTAGAAAATCTTATAAATTACTAGAAAATCTTATAAATTACTAGAAAATCTTATAAATTACTAGAAAATCTTATAAATTACTAGAAAATCTTATAAATTACTAGAAAATCTTATAAATTACTAGAAAATCTTATAAATTACTAGAAAATCTTATAAATTACTAGAAAATCTTATAAATTACTAGAAAATCTTATAAATTACTAGAAAATCTTATAAATTACTAGAAAATCTTATAAATTACTAGAAAATCTTATAAATTACTAGAAAATCTTATAAATTACTAGAAAATCTTATAAATTACTAGAAAATCTTATAAATTACTAGAAAATCTTATAAATTACTAGAAAATCTTATAAATTACTAGAAAATCTTATAAATTACTAGAAAATCTTATAAATTACTAGAAAATCTTATAAATTACTAGAAAATCTTATAAATTACTAGAAAATCTTATAAATTACTAGAAAATCTTATAAATTACTAGAAAATCTTATAAATTACTAGAAAATCTTATAAATTACTAGAAAATCTTATAAATTACTAGAAAATCTTATAAATTACTAGAAAATCTTATAAATTACTAGAAAATCTTATAAATTACTAGAAAATCTTATAAATTACTAGAAAATCTTATAAATTACTAGAAAATCTTATAAATTACTAGAAAATCTTATAAATTACTAGAAAATCTTATAAATTACTAGAAAATCTTATAAATTACTAGAAAATCTTATAAATTACTAGAAAATCTTATAAATTACTAGAAAATCTTATAAATTACTAGAAAATCTTATAAATTACTAGAAAATCTTATAAATTACTAGAAAATCTTATAAATTACTAGAAAATCTTATAAATTACTAGAAAATCTTATAAATTACTAGAAAATCTTATAAATTACTAGAAAATCAATATAAAATGTTAGAAAATCCTATAAATCAATAGAAATTACATGGCATCATCGTTTACTCGGACACTAATAAACTTCCTCTTTACAAATGTTCCTTGATTGTGATCACGCCGTAGATACGGTGTCTCCTCCGCCGCTAACAGGATGCTTGGGTCATCAGCCACTGAGAATGGAGGCCGGCCATCGAGCATATCATAATCTTCATCCGTCTTGTCCTCAACTCCTTTAGCACCGGGTCTTCTACACCCGGTGCTAAAGGCCCCGTAACTGGCGCCAAACGAAAATTGGGGGCCTTTAGCACCGGATTTTAGATCAACCCGGTGCTAAAGGCCCCAACTTTTCGTTTGGCGCCCAGTTTCCAAACGGGCCTTTAGCACCGGGGGCTACTATTTAGGAATCTTATAAATATAGTTTTTAATATATAGTTATTAATACTTGTTTTAATTCAGTTATTAATTCTATACCTATTAAAAATATATATTAAATAAGAAAATCTTATAAATTAATAGAAAATCTTACAAATTAATAGAAAATCTTATAAATTACTAGAAAATCAATATAAAATGCTAGAAAATCTTATAAATTAATAGAAAATCTTATAAATTACTAGAAAATCAATATAAAATGCTAGAAAATCAATATAAAATGCTAGAAAATCAATATAAAATGCTAGAAAATCAATATAAAATGCTAGAAAATCAATATAAAATGCTAGAAAATCAATATAAAATGCTAGAAAATCAATATAAAATGCTAGAAAATCAATATAAAATGCTAGAAAATCAATATAAAATGCTAGAAAATCAATATAAAATGCTAGAAAATCAATATAAAATGCTAGAAAATCAATATAAAATGCTAGAAAATCAATATAAAATGCTAGAAAATCAATATAAAATGCTAGAAAATCAATATAAAATGCTAGAAAATCAATATAAAATGCTAGAAAATCAATATAAAATGCTAGAAAATCAATATAAAATGCTAGAAAATCAATATAAAATGCTAGAAAATCAATATAAAATGCTAGAAAATCAATATAAAATGCTAGAAAATCAATATAAAATGCTAGAAAATCAATATAAAATGCTAGAAAATCAATATAAAATGCTAGAAAATCAATATAAAATGCTAGAAAATCAATATAAAATGCTAGAAAATCAATATAAAATGCTAGAAAATCAATATAAAATGCTAGAAAATCAATATAAAATGCTAGAAAATCAATATAAAATGCTAGAAAATCAATATAAAATGCTAGAAAATCAATATAAAATGCTAGAAAATCAATATAAAATGCTAGAAAATCAATATAAAATGCTAGAAAATCAATATAAAATGCTAGAAAATCAATATAAAATGCTAGAAAATCAATATAAAATGCTAGAAAATCAATATAAAATGCTAGAAAATCAATATAAAATGCTAGAAAATCAATATAAAATGCTAGAAAATCAATATAAAATGCTAGAAAATCAATATAAAATGCTAGAAAATCAATATAAAATGCTAGAAAATCAATATAAAATGCTAGAAAATCAATATAAAATGCTAGAAAATCAATATAAAATGCTAGAAAATCTTATAAATTAATAGAAAATCTTATAAATTACTAGAAAATCAATATAAAATGCTAGAAAATCAATATAAAATGCTAGAAAATCAATATAAAATGCTAGAAAATCAATATAAAATGCTAGAAAATCAATATAAAATGCTAGAAAATCAATATAAAATGCTAGAAAATCAATATAAAATGCTAGAAAATCAATATAAAATGCTAGAAAATCAATATAAAATGCTAGAAAATCAATATAAAATGCTAGAAGCAACATCTTCCTTAGCATCGCCTTCCCGAGCAACATCTTCCTCATCGGCATCACCCATTGCAGCATATGCAAAGGAACCGTAGTATTGAGCCAATAACGGAATGTCGTCATCGTCGTCTTGTGATGGGTCCAATTGCTTACCCCCACCTTTCTTATCCGCCCCTTTCTTCGGTCTGCTAGCCATGTCCTTCACATAAAAAACTTGTGTGACAGCTTTGGCCAGGACGAACGGTTCGTCTAGAAAGCCAATCTTGCTTAGGTCCACTAACGTCATTCCATAGTCCGCTTCAACTTTAACACCTCCTCCAGTCAGCTTCACTCATTGGCACTTGAACAGTGGGATCTTCAAAGGTCCGTACTCTAGTTCCCATATCTCCTCTATGATTCCATAGTATGAGTTTGTATTGCCTTTGGTGTCTGTCGTGTCGATCCGGACACCACTGTTTTGGTTGGTGCTTTTCTTGTCTTGGGCTCTTGTGTAAAATATATACCCATTGATGTCGTATCCTTGGAATGTCAAGATCGTGCTCGATGGACCTCTAGCTACAAAAGCTAGCTGCGCATCAATGCCCTCGACACCCATAAGACGTCTTCGCAACCAATCGGCGAAAGTACTATTGTGCAGACGCTGAATGAAGGCCGCAGACTTTGTTGAGTTTTCGTCCCTGAGAATCTGCATGTGCTCCTCGATGTACGGAGCAACTAAGGTTGATTGTTGCAAAACTGTGAGGTGCGCTTTACGAAATGTCTCAACGTCCTTGATCACCATCGATCTTCTCCCTAGTGTGCCCTTTCCACCAAGTCTCCCCTCGTGATGGGATTCGGGCACACCAATCGGCATAAGATCGTCGACAAAGTCAACACAGAATTCAATGACCTCCTCCGTTTCGTATCCCTTAGCAATGCATCCTTCTGGACGAGAACGATTACGGACATACTTCTTTAGGACAACGAAGAACCTCTCAAATGGGAACATGTTGTGTAGAAATACTGGGCCCAATATACGAATCTCTTTGACGAGGTGAACCAATAGATGTGTCATGATATTGAAGAAGGATGGTGGAAATATCATCTCAAAGCTGACAAGACATTGCACCACGTCGTTCTGTAGCTGATCTAAGTGGTCTGGATTGATCACCTTCTGAGAAATTGCATTGAGGAATGCACATAGCTTCACAATGGCTTTCCGCACGTTAACTGGTAGCACACCCCTGAGTATGACGGGAAGCAGCTGTGTCATCAACACATGGCAGTCGTGAGACTTCAGGTTTGTGAACTTCTTCTCTTTCATATTTATTATTCCCTTAATATTGGAGGAGTAGAGGCCATTTCGCACCGGTTGCTGGCTGCACCCGGTGCTAAAGGGGGCGCATTAGCACCGGGTGAAGGAATCGACGGTGACCCATGTACACAACTTTACGACAATGTTTCAGATACATGCTTTCGGTTTCCTCTAAACAGTGAGTGCATGCTTTATATCCTTTGTTTGATTGTCCTGATAGGTTACTTAGTGCAGGCCAGTCGTTGATGCTTATGAAAAGCAGTGCTCGAAGGTCAAACTGCTCCTGCTTGTCCTCGTCCCACATGCTAACACCTTCATTCTTCCACAGCTGCAAAAGTTCGTCAACCAATGGTCTTAGGTACACATCAATGTCGTTGCCAGGTTGTATACTACTACGTTTTCAAAAGAAAAAAAATAATCTAAATGAAAACTGTAGATCTTGATGAGTTATGAAACTTTAGTATTCACGACTTTTTAAGTTGAAATTATTTAGTGTTCCAAAATCTTACTTTTAGTTATTAAATTTTGAAATTCAAAATTTAGATTATTCAAACTTTGTCACATGAATTAATGAACTAAATAAAGTTTGTAGATCTCGATGAGTTGTACAACTTTGGTATTCATGATTTTTTCATTTGAAATCATTTATTACTCTGAAAAAGTATGTGAATTTTTCAACTTTTGAAATTTCAAATTTAAATAGTTCGATCTAACTCGGACGGAGAAGTGACCAAAACAATAGTTACAGATCTCGAATAGTTTTACAACTATTATATTGACTACTATTGTGTGTATATATGATAATTATTTCCGTGTGTTACTTCACAATATTGCAATAGAAATGAAAAAGAAAATGAAAAATGTAAGCACGGAAGAAATCGAATAAGGCCCAGTTCGGCCCAAAATGGATCAACTATTTCTGGCCGTCCATCTTCAATTCGATGGACCTGATCGCACGTCCATAGTATAAATGAAGATGAAACCCTAGCACCTTCGCTCCCAGCGCCGCTCCCGTGCCAACGCCGCTCCCATCTTCTCGCCGCGCCAGCCTCCTCCCTCCCAACGCCGCTCCCATCCTCCCAGCGCCGCTCCCATCCTCTCCCCTCGTGAGCGGCCGCAGTGAGCCCCTGCCATGCGCTTGGCGCCGAGCACCTCGCCGTCTGCCGTGGCCGTGCGCATCTCTAGGCCGAAGCTCGCTGCCAAAGCCGACGCCTCCCTTCACCTCCCTCTCCCTCCCTCAGATCCGCCCGCCGCCATTCGTCAGCGACGGGGATGACGCGTCTGCAGAGGATGAGGATGCCAAGAAGCCCGCCTCGGCGCCTCGCGTGAGCAGGTCAGCCGGTCACGAGATCTGCGCGTGCTCTCGCTTCGCTACTTAATCTGCATGGCCACTGCTACTAATCTTCGTGGTCGCTTCGCTAATTAATCTTTGTTTGCAGTGGGTGCACGAGCAGCAGTGTGTCGTCGCGAGCTTGTCCCAGGAGAATGCGCATCTCCTCAATGTCAGCACCTCTCATCCTCTTTCCTCCTTGTGAAATTAGTTTTTTTTCAACTGCAAGTGCTGATTCCGTTTGTTAATTTTGTTCCCCTTCCAACCAAACAGCAAATCGAGGAGTACAGAGCTCGGCTGCAGCAGAAGCAACCGCATGGGTGAGGTGACCAGCGCCCCGGATCTGCGCTTAGCTTCTCTATGCTTTTTCATTGTCCAGTAGAGCCATCGAGTGTTGTATGCATAGTGATGAACTGATTGGTGTCGCTGTTTGAAATTATGCCTTGTATTGCTTTCACTTGTCTTTTGTTTTACGTTAAAACCACAATCTGCATTGCTGATTCAACCTTTGTGACTGTAGTGTCTCATTGTATTATTAATTCTGTTAGTGCAGTAGGCATCATATGCCCACACTCCACAACATTAACCAAAAGAACTCTACTCATCAGTGATAAAAAAAACTCCAGGTAGAAATGCATTCTTTTCTCTATTGATCTGACCATATTGTTGTAATTGTAATACATGCTACTGTGTTCTCTTAGTTATTTCTCCAATCAGTTATGCGTTATCTACTAGGTGTCACTTGGAGTGGAGGAAAAATGCTGCTAGCCTGCGCTACTAAGCGCAACAACTAAGCGCTATTTGATTATGTCTTGTGTGTGTAATTGTGGGAGATGTAAATGTAATTATTATGTGTACTCCATAAATCATATATATGCTTCTGTTCAATTTGTTGTGTTAATAAAATTACAGTGCTGTTTGTATGGACTTAATGGCTGGTTTTGGGCCCTGGAATAGTAGGTAAAACAATGGGCTTAAAATGGGCTTCTGAATTTCGTTGGTCTATTGGGCCAAAAAATATTTGGCCCAACTATCGTTCCAGCCTGCTAATAAATGGGCTGTGCTCATTTTAGCCTGTCAATAAATGGGCCACCATGATGATGTCATCATCCATGTCAGCAGCCATGTCATTGTCCAATAAATTCCATGTCATCAAACATGTCAGCAATAATTGCCACGTCATCAGCCATGCTGGCATCCACGTGAGCAGCCACATCACCTTAGTATTTATTCCGTGACGAAGTTTATGACGTTTATTTTCGTCACAATGATTGGGCCTGGGCTAGGCTAAGCGGGCTCAAAGCTAATCTATGACGATTGGAAAACGTCATGGATCACTTCAATCTGTGACGAATTTTGTTAAACCGTCACGCGATTTAATCTATGACGCTCAATCCATGACGTTGTCTGAAAACGTCACAGATACTAGTTAATGACGAATTTTCAATGATCTATGATGAAATTATTCCGTATTAAATAGTTTCTTGTAGTGTATAAATCATGAATAACATTTAAGTCGTTGAGTTTGGAAATGTGAAAATTATATAAATAGATTGGTCTTAAAAATTACTTTCATAAAAATATACATATATAACTTTTCAAGAAATATTTTTATAGAAAAGAGAAGTCAAAATTGTGATTTGGTGACCATATCGCTGTTCTAAAGGTCTTCCTTTACCAAACCAGAGGGAGTACTACTTAGGTCAGTCTCAAGTCTCAACCCAATGATTAGGATGATGTCCATAGCATTAAATGAGGTACCATGTAGGATGAAAGATGAGGTGACAAATGAGTTAATGAAGAAAGAGAAGGAAACCAGGTCTTGCATGAGACATGGTGTCTACACGATAACCAAGACAAGATGCGAGTTGAGTAGCATTAAATTCGAGTGTGTGATAATAGTGTTTGCATTGGGAGAGTAGTGTCCATTACTAGTTTTTTATGATGTGGAGACTATGAAAATCACATGTACTTCCTCTGTTTTTATTTAGATGTCATATTAGAATTTTGCAAAACGTCAGAAATAGATGTCGTATTTGTGCCTGGACTCCTTAGCGCTTTGGTAGAAGAGAAGATGTAATTACTGGCCTTGGGCATTCATTGATGGGATTGGTCACGATTGGTTTATATATCACGCAAAGGACGGAGATGAGTTGGATTTAAATGCCATGCATAGAGGCAGACGGATGGACTTACATGGAGGCATGCAGAATTAATTAGCGGAAGTGCTAAACGAGAAGGATTAAAGGTCTCTTGGTCTGTGTAGCCAAGCTTAAGGGTTTAAATAAAATAAGCTGCTATGGTCATCTATATTTTTTAATTTTTCATTGATACAGCTAAACATGAAGCTTGAGAGATTGGACGCAATAACTAACATGGACAGCTAGATGCATTAAGTAGTATCTCTTAGCTACTGGTAATGCATCAAGCTTTCCCTTAAGGAATTTACTTCCTCCATTTGAAACTAGAATCTGTTAATATATTTACTCCTCTCTAATTTAACCAAGCTCATAAAAATATTAACATCTACAGACCAAATAAATGCACATCAAGGCATATTTTAGGGATATTTAGTGAGACTAAGTTCTTGTTGTAAATTTCATGGTCCGCCGTTATTGTGACGTGCTAGTTCTCTGGTAGTGTTCCGGAAAGTGATTTACAGTTCTCGTTATCCAAACAACCATAGAGTCAAATTAACTATAGAGTCAACTGGACTTCATTCAAATGTGGAGGATGACCATGTTATTATGACTCGGGAGTACAGATCTAGAGGTTCACTCCCATTAAAATGTGGGGAAGTAGTCCTTGAAAACAAGAACCCGGTATTCACGGATCTATAGCACTATACTATGACTGGATTCAAGACTCGGGAAGTGAGCTGTTGAGCTGGAAGTCAGCTCACTAGAGGGGCGGTGGTTGACTTCAGCTAGTTTTAGGCCAGTCTCAATGGGGGTTTCGTGGGGGTTTCATGGCATTAAATGTGTTGATGTGGCATAGGAGAGAGAAGATAGAGTTTCATGGTATGTGAGAGGAGTGTCGTCACCATGAAACTCCTTTGGCACAGTTACCTAGTTTCTGATCTAGGTAACCGTGTAGTGAAACTCTGCACTGAGACTGTCCTTAGTGAGCTGTTGAGCTGTTTGGCTGGCTCTATTTAGACTAAAGACTAGAACCATAAACTGCTTTATTTTCACTTACAAAACTCCAAATCTGACATACATACAGTAGCTAGAGCTGTCCCAAACGAGCCAAGAAGTACGATGGAACAGTTGACTTCACTGGATCAACGATATATTTCAATAGAGGTGTGCCTCTCTTTAACTCCCAACAGTCCAAATCACAACCAAAGTTTTGGGTTCTATGCGGCCAATGATTCTAAACTTTATGGAAAAATGACCAGTAGTACCGGATCGATCTAAACCCCCTTTAGTACCAGTTTTATTTGCAACCGGTACCACGTAATCAGTACCAAATGCAAGACCATTTAGTACCGGGTCATACTCTTTATTTTCACTTACAAACTCATTTAATACCGGGTCATACACTCTATATTTAAACCCTCGATCGGGAATTCGAACCCGATACCTCAAGCCTAGCATGAACCTCTCTTACCATCCCACGTACACACTACATTGGAGAGAGATGCTTTCCTTTTGAAGTAACCCAGGTAAGACCATTTAGTACCGGTTTAAAACATCACCCTTTAGTACCGAGTGGTGTCTTGAACCGGTAGTACCGGGTGATGTTTCGAACCAGTACTAAATGGTCATGGAGCATTAGTATAAGGTCAAAACACCACTAAGTATTGAAAAATGTGAAGTTTTCTAGTGCTAACACATTGATTCATTCTTAATTGTGTAAATTTAGATATTAGAAAAAAATCGACTAGATTTGCATCAAGAAGTCTTTTGGAAAAAATGTCCGTTAATTATGATTTATTAATACACTCCAACAAAAATATGAGTTTAACCCTGTTAAGTTTAATGGGGGTGCATCCTTTCAAAGGAAATATTTGGAGACGTTTTGGTAAGTCTACCCCCGTCCCGCTATACCTACATCAATTTCTATCTCCTTCTTCCTCACATTATCAAGTCTGCATAATCCCAAGGCCAATATTTCTCCTGCGCAGCTTTCGTTCGTTCCGGAGGCGCATCCACTCCTCCCTCGATCTACCCTTCCCTTCTGCGATCTTATAATTGTAGCTCGTTGTTGCTCAGGTCCTAGACATGGCAGTTGGTGTGTCTGACAAGATCATCCATCTTTTAGCCCGTTGACCAGTAACTGCACTTCAGGGTCGTCGTCAAATAGCCTCGAAGGTAACATCTAATTTGAGCATCCATTCTTCGATCTTTTGTTGATTTTGAATGATCCACGTATATATTTAAGTCTAGTTATTACGTTCAAGATCTATTGCTTTCTGAACTCAGTAAAATGTAAGTGGTTACAAAACTCCAAATCTGACATACATACAGTAGCTAGAGCTGTCCCAAACGAGCCAAGAAGTACGATGGAACAGTTGACTTCACTGGATCAACGATATATTTCAATAGAGGTGTGCCTCTCTTTAACTCCCAACAGTCCAAATCACAACCAAAGTTTTGGGTTCTATGCGGCCAATGATTCTAAACTTTATGGAAAAATGACCAGTAGTACCGGATCGATCTAAACCCCCTTTAGTACCAGTTTTATTTGCAACCGGTACCACGTAATCAGTACCAAATGCAAGACCATTTAGTACCGGGTCATACTCTTTATTTTCACTTACAAACTCATTTAATACCGGGTCATACACTCTATATTTAAACCCTCGATCGGGAATTCGAACCCGATACCTCAAGCCTAGCATGAACCTCTCTTACCATCCCACGTACACACTACATTGGAGAGAGATGCTTTCCTTTTGAAGTAACCCAGGTAAGACCATTTAGTACCGGTTTAAAACATCACCCTTTAGTACCGAGTGGTGTCTTGAACCGGTAGTACCGGGTGATGTTTCGAACCAGTACTAAATGGTCATGGAGCATTAGTATAAGGTCAAAACACCACTAAGTATTGAAAAATGTGAAGTTTTCTAGTGCTAACACATTGATTCATTCTTAATTGTGTAAATTTAGATATTAGAAAAAAATCGACTAGATTTGCATCAAGAAGTCTTTTGGAAAAAATGTCCGTTAATTATGATTTATTAATACACTCCAACAAAAATATGAGTTTAACCCTGTTAAGTTTAATGGGGGTGCATCCTTTCAAAGGAAATATTTGGAGACGTTTTGGTAAGTCTACCCCCGTCCCGCTATACCTACATCAATTTCTATCTCCTTCTTCCTCACATTATCAAGTCTGCATAATCCCAAGGCCAATATTTCTCCTGCGCAGCTTTCGTTCGTTCCGGAGGCGCATCCACTCCTCCCTCGATCTACCCTTCCCTTCTGCGATCTTATAATTGTAGCTCGTTGTTGCTCAGGTCCTAGACATGGCAGTTGGTGTGTCTGACAAGATCATCCATCTTTTAGCCCGTTGACCAGTAACTGCACTTCAGGGTCGTCGTCAAATAGCCTCGAAGGTAACATCTAATTTGAGCATCCATTCTTCGATCTTTTGTTGATTTTGAATGATCCACGTATATATTTAAGTCTAGTTATTACGTTCAAGATCTATTGCTTTCTGAACTCAGTAAAATGTAAGTGGTAGGAGAGGATTGTGGTGTCTGCTACATATTTGTAGTTTCTGGATTGGAAACAGCTTATTCTTCTAAAGAATAATATTTTTCTTATATATATGTGAGTGAAATTCCCGCTGTAAGACGTAGGAGAGTACTTGCCTGCACTGCACCTTCAAAGTTTCTGGATATGGAGCAATTTCAACTGGTCTGGTTCCCGTGTCTTCCCATCATCCGCTCCCTGATTCCTCAAATGTTCATCACCATCTTCTACTGACCTCAAAATAAATCTAGACTTGAACTGTACATGAGCTTCCGCTGCCGTTTTTTCTTATGAAATGCACCATGGATAATGAAATCAATCAGTGCCAGCAGGGGAGATATGACTATGAGTGATTCTATTTCCTGAAGAACATTTGATACTCTTACCAATGGCTGCATCATGTTCACAGAAGTACCTAAACCACCTCCAAACCACTGGCTATATCTAAAGTTATGGGTTAAATACCCATCTTTGTAGTAAGGTTTATGTATTTTGTTTTTGTTCTGCATATATTATCAATGGATGGCCTTCTTACAAATTTATTTCTATCGATGAACTGCTGGCAGGCAAAAGACGTAAAGTCGGCTGGTCTACACTCAATATTTTCCAGAAGTTGTAACAGCGGCTGATATTTGCTTCAGACAGAGATCATTTTATTGAAGTGTATGAACAAAGATAAAGAAGATGGACTTGGTTGTCGGTGCTTCAGAAGCCACCATGAAATCTCTGCTTGGCAAGCTGGGTGGCCTTCTCGCCCAGGAGTATGTTCTGGTCAGGGGAGTCCGTGGTGACGTCCAGTACATTTACAATGAACTGGCTACCATGCAGGCCTTCCTCCGTGACCTCAGCTCTGCTCCGGCCGAGCAGGATCACAGGATGAAGGACTGGATGAAGCAGATCCGTGACATGGCCTACGATTGTGAGGACTGTATAGACGACTATGCCCACCGCCTCCCTAATGATTCCAACAGTAGTGATGCCAGGCGCTCTTTCATAATCAGAATGTTATATGATGTCTGGACATGGTGGCCTCGCCGTGAAATTGCTTCCAACATTGCTGACCTCAAGATCAGGGCACAACAGATTGCCGAAAGACGCGGAAGATATGGAGTGGACAACCCATGCAACCGCAATGGGAACAGTTCCGGAGCCCGTTCCATGGCATATGACATTGCTGAGCATCAAGTTGCCAGCCGTCAGCTCATTGGTATGAAGGATCCTGTTGGGGTAACGGCTGACATGAAGGAACTTGAGGAGTGGGTACACAGACCTGATGAGCAGCATGCTGTTCTGTCCATAATCGGATTTGGCGGCGTGGGGAAGACCACCATTGCCACAGCATTGTACCGGAAAGTCATGAACAAATTTGAATGCCGTGCATCGGTCAATGTATCCCAGAACTATGATAAGGATGCATTAGGTTTATTGTTAATTAGTTACCTAGATATGTAACAGCGTAGGTTTAGTCAATGTTATCTAGAGGGAACTAATTATAATTTATGAAATCACAACACATATAAAGAAACACAATGTATCATTGACACTAGTCCATTAATCCTTACCCTTGCATTATTGCACAGATTAGTATTGTAGAGGATTTATAAATACTACTCCCTCGGTCTTTGCATGACACTTTAGAAAAACTCAGAATATTAGCGTAAGCTGAAATGGCCTTATTTTTTCCCCTATCGATCGTAAGTGGTGCTAGTTAAATATTTGGGGTCTATAACCTAGGCAAATTTCTATGGGTGAACCACCTCATTCGTCCTTCATAGCGCACCGTCCATTGGCATGAACCATAGCCCGTCCTTCTCTGCTTGCCAGACACCATACCCGCATCTCATTTGCACATCATGAGTCAAGAGATATATCAAGGAACACACAGTTTCAATCACTCATCACAAGCTAGTAGATCACCCTTGAGCTCTCAAGGCTGAAGGGGATCAACACATAGTGTAGGAAACCCTCGTAAGATCAAGAAACTAAGAAAATACTTACAAAGTAACTTTTTCTGGACAATACACATACTAAATATAAAACACAGCACATCAAACATCTGACTTTGCTCATGATGGATATATGCATATGATGTGGATTTGTTTTTCCTATTTTATTGTTTTTATGCTGAAATTAGAGAAGGCAGGCTTCATAGAACAAAATATCCTGTGAGGACAATGTAAACTTGATTAAGCATGCACTTTTGCATCTCATATGTCATGCATGTTCTCTTTATTTTCTTGTTAGGTATCTCCTCTTAATTGATGACATATGGTCTGCAAAAACATGGGAAAGTATCAGACTTTGTTTACCACTAGAGAACAACAAATGCAGTAGAATAATAGTGACTTCAAGATTTCAAGCTGTTGGTGCGGCGTGCTCAAGTGGCACAAATAATCTTCTGCGCACAATTGAGTTTCTCAGTGTTGTTGAGTCCAAGAATTTATTCTATCAGAGCGTCTCTGAATCTGAAAGCAGAAAATGTAGTGAAAAGGAACAAGCCAAAGTCCCAAATGAGATATGGAAAATATGTGGGGGGCTGCCTTTGGCCATAGTTACCATGGCTGGTCTTGTTGCCTGCAACCCAAGCAAACCCATTGGTGATTGGGATAAAGTTTGCAAATCATTATTTCCGGAGCCAGTGACTGCTCTCTCCCTGGATGGGGTTACAAGGATACTAGATCTCTGTTACAATGATATGCCTGGAGATCTCAAGACATGCGCACTGTATTTAAGCATATTTCCAAAGGGGTCTAAAATTAGTATGAAACGTTTGACCCGGCGACTGATAGCTGAAGGTTTTGTTAGTGACAAGCAAGGGCTAGCAGAGGAGGAAGTTGCAGAGACATACTTTAAACAACTCATGAGAAGGAAGTTAATACGTCCAGTGGAGCACAACAGCAATGGAAAAGTAAAAACATTTCAAGTTCATGACATGGTTCTTGAATACATCGTTGCCAAGTCAAGTGAAGAGAACTTTATTACTGTGGTTGGTGGCCACTGGATGATGCCACCACCCAGCAACAAAGTCCGTCGACTCTCTATGCAAAGCAGCGGTTCCAAGCATGAAAATATGACGAAAAACATAAACTTATCTCAAGTGCGGTCAGTTACTGTTTTTGGAAGCCTGAAGCAACTACCATTTCATTCATTCAATAATGGAATAATACAGGTTCTGGATCTTGAGGGATGGAAGTGTTTGAAACAGAACCATTTCCATGACATATGAAAAATGCTTGTGTTGAAGTATTTGAGCCTCCGACGAACAGAGATGGCAAAAATCCCAAAGAAGATTGGGAAATTGGAGTATCTTGAAACTCTTGACATAAGGGAGACACATGTTGAAGAGCTACTGAAATCTGTAGAGAAGCTAAAACGGATAAGTAGCATACTTGGTGGGAATAAAAATCCACGAAAGGGCTTGAGGTTGCCTCAAGAAAAAATGAAGGAATCACAAAAAAGTACATCGCCTCAGGAAAAAAGTGAGGACCCAAATACAAGTATGTCCGCGGAAGAGAAAAACGAGGGAATGAAAGCACTCCGTGTACTGTCGGGGGTTGAGATTGTTGGGGAATCAACAGCTGTGGATGGTCTTCATCAGATGACAGGGCTAAAAAAGCTTGCCATTTACAAGCTCGTTGTAAAGAAAGATACTAAAACCTTCACACAACTACTTTCCTCTATTGCATACCTTTGCAGCTGTGGTCTGCAGACTCTAGCAATCAATGATGAAGGTTCAGATTTTATCAACTCACTGGACACTATGTCCGCACCTCCAAGATACCTCATCGCCCTTGAACTGTCTGGTAAGTTGGAAAGACCCCCATCTTGGATCTCTAAACTCCATACCCTCAGCAAGTTAACTCTATCTCTGACAGTTCTCCGGACTGATACTCTCATGCTTCTCCAAGATCTGCCATCATTGTTTTCTCTCACCTTTTCCCTTAGTGAAGCAAATCGGAATCAGGACATCATAAAGGACATCCTTGAGAAGAACAAATCAGAGTCCGATGGAGAGATCTTTGTTCCAGCAGGATTCCCAAGTCTTAAGCTGCTTCGCTTCTTTGCACCCCTTGTGCCAAAGCTGGGATTTGGTGACAATGCAATGCCAGCATTAGAGATGATTCAGATGCGGTTTGAAGCCTTCGAAGGTCTATTTGGCATTGACACATTAGAAAAGCTCCAGGAGGTGCACCTCAGAGTTAATGGCCTAGCAGCTCAAGCAATAGAAAGTAATGAAGCAGAAACACAAGGAAAAGAAGCCCCTGAAATAAAAGAAGCTGAAATAACCAGGTTCTTGGTCGAAGATTTGAAGAATTACACTACTGATAAGCTGAAGGTAATCGTTGATTATGTCGTCAATGCTTGAGATAGCAAGATATTTCTGTTGTTTTGTTTGCTAAATAAATAGGGATGGCATGTATATCCATCCCATGGCAGTGTGTATTTCTCATTGTCGTTTGTTTAGTATATTCCTTCCTGTCATGTATAGCTGGAGCTGCTGTGCTGTTCCAGAGTTTGTTGGGTTTGTAATAAAGGAGATATCCTAGAAGGAACTACTGTAACCTTCATGTCCTGTAGTTGTACACTATTTCGTGTTGCTACAATTAAACTCATGCCTTTGTTTACTCTGATGAATTATTGTACGCCCTGAAAGATTGCTTGGCTATTCTAAATTTCTAGTAAACAGCTTCGACATCTCGAGGAGACTGGAGCGTTCATTGTGCGAGGAGAACAAATAAATTAATCACCCGGCAGTTTCAAAAATTTCGTGTGCGAATAAAGTGCCAAACTGGTGTATATATACAGATGAGCTGAAGAAGGAAAACTGAAACTACAGCACAAGAGCAAGTGAGACATTGAGACTGTCATGCTATACACCCGAATTTCATTTGATTATTATTATTACAGAGGTGTGGCAGGACTGAGCGCAGGAAGAGTATTCTCTAAATTACCTTAAGATATATAGTACCTTTTGGCTTTTGTCACCTGACGATCTTCTGAGAGCTAGCTTCAAATAAGATCTTTGATGGCCTCGGCGGCGCCGGCTGGAATTGTCGGCGGCGCTGGTGAGGCTGATCGGAGGCAGGACCTCCATCGCCCGATCTGATCCCATCGTCCACGGAGCAATCCAACTGATGGAGGATAGTTGGGCCGGCCCAACGCGGGCGCTAGGACCCTTAAGCTAGGCCCAAGCCGAATTCGATTATATATATATATATATATATATTATATATATATATATATATATAGTACCTTTTGTGCTTTTGTCACCTGACGATCTTTCATGGCCTCGGCGGCGCCGGCTGGAATTGTTGGCGGCGCCGGTGAGGCTGATCGGATCATCGGAGGCAGCACCTCTTAGCCTAGCCGTTCGGGTAATTCGGGTAGTTCGGGTCGGGTAATTAATATTTCGGATAATCAGGACTAACACCCGAACTCCTCCCGAACTATATGAAAACCCGAACGTTCGGATACCCGACTGTTGACACGAAACCGGTTTCCTAAACCGGTCTGACCGGTTTCCCAGGTGCAGAATCTTCCCGAAGTCATAACTCTCTCATCCGGAGTCCAAAATAGGTGTTCCACATATGCATCTTGATCTTCTCGACGAGAGCTACGCAATGGTGAAGTCCAATTTGTATTTTGACAATGTTTACTAAACCGGTCTGACCGGTTTGTGCATACCGGTCAAACCGGTTTGCACAGCCGTGCCAATTTTGATCGTCAACATATGTCCCCCTATTTTTTGGCAAAGCTTGCGTGCCAAAAAATAAGCTTCTGGACCAAAATCATCTAAGGACGATGATGAAAAAATACACCGGCCATATATTAGTGCTAAGGGCGATAAACATTATCGGCCATAAACTTATTTTTCCCTTTAGCCTTTTCGGCTTGATCCGGCCGAATTAACACTTTTGGATTCATCAATTCAAGTGTATGTACAGGAAAAGGGTTTTCATCAATCTGCATTATATTAACAAACAATCGTCCTTTATTTATGGCCGATTGTATTTGCGGATGGCTTTACATCCTTGATTTTGTTGTGAAGCTTCTTTTGCTTTTGAGCAGCCCCTTTCTTTTTATATTTGACCAGGAGCTCTTCAAAGCTCGGCCTCACTTTGTCTTTGAAGTTCCCATGCTGACCGGTCAGACCGGTTCTAGAACCGGTTAGACCGGTTTGTGTAGAACCGGTGTCTTTGCTCCTGTCTTGCCCCCGAGTGTTTGAGTCTTCAACTTGAACCGAGGGGTCTTTTCTGATGACTCCTTTGAGTCTCTCTTTGATCTCGTAGGCCTTTCTTTACCAATTATCACATTTTTCCCTTTAGCCTTTTCTGCTTGATGCGGCCGAATCAACACTTTCGGATTCACTAATTCAAGTGTGTGCACATGAAAAGGGTTTTCATCAATCTGCATTACATTAATCAACAATCGTCCTTGATTTATGGCCGATTGTATTTGCCTACGGAAAACATTGCAATCATTGGTAGCATGAGAATAAGTATTATGAAACTTGCAATAAGCTCGCCGTTTCAACTCATCATTCGGCGGTATAGTATGAGAAAATTTTAATTTCCCAACCTTTGCAAGCTCATAAAAAATCCTATCACACTTAGATACATCAAAAGTAAATTTAACTTCTTCGTGCCGATTTTTGTGAATCGGCTTGAGAGAAGCACAAGTGCTAGGATTATCTTTAGATGACCATACAAACTCAGCAGCATAAATCTCTTTACCCTCATTGTCTGAAGAATCATAATTGACGACATGCACACCAAAACGATCGGGCTTAGGCTTAACATCTTTACTTCGGCTTTCCTGAGCCAAAGCACGTTGCATCACTTGATTAATGGTTAGAAACTCATAGCCTTCTAATCTTTCTTTGATATGAGATCTCAAACCATTAAGACATAATTCAGCAAGATCCTTTTCAGAAATAACCAAACTATAACATCGGTTTTTTGTATCTCTAAATCTTCTAATATATTCAGAAACAGGCTCATCACTCTTTTGCCTAACCGATGTTAAGTGAGAAAGTCTCAATTCATTATCACTATTGTAAAAGTGTTCATGAAATTTTTTCTCTATTTGATACCATGCATACCATGCATGAATAGAATTAGGAGATAATGCTGAAAACCATGAAAAAGCAGTACCAGATAATGACAAAGGGAACATTCGGATTTTTAAATGATCAAGATTACCATGAATACCCATTTGTGCATTAAATTGGCTAACATGCTCCCATGTAGTTCTACTATCCTCCCTAGTGAATTTAATAAATTCTGGCACCTTAAAATTGTGAGGATATGGTATAGTATCAAAACTCTCAGGATATGGTTTTTGACACACTAGAGTTTTATCTTTAAGCTCTACACCGAAAGTTTCTTTAAACATAATAGCCAAATCTCTTTTATATTTTTCGAACATTTGATCGTAATAAAGATTATTTGGCTTTTGTACACTAGAATTATTCGGCGCATGATGTAGTACCTGGTTCGGCTGTACATACGGCGGTTGCTGCAAGTAAACATTATTTGGCATTGCACCGTATGAATAACCGGAACTTTGGGGAGGCATAGTATAATTTATAGTTGCATATGGAGGAACATAATTACCAGCAAATCCATTTGTTCGGCTAAGATCAGCCTGAACAAGAGGTATACTAGTAATTGGTTCAGGAGATGATTGAACAGCAACTAAAGCACCAGAACCGGTTAGACCGACTGAAGCCGGTCCCTCAGAACCGGTCTGACCGGTTTGTACAACCGGTCTGACCGCATTGTTTGGACTGTATTGTCCTGGAGCTGTTTGACCTTCAAAATAATTCATCGGCATACCAAATTGAGGTATGTGTGCTGCCGATGATTCAGGATGCACAAAATTACATTGTGAAGTACCAGCCACATTAAACTTAGGAGCATTATTATCACTAGCCAAATGCTGTTTTCCTAATGATTTATCAATCATGTTTTGGACAGTAGCAAACATTTGTCTTTGACCATTGACGAATAAGAGATTAATTTGCTCCAAAGTAACAGGTGGTGTTGTAGTACTCACATTGGCTTGTACCTTATCTTGCTCGTCCTCGCTCGAAACGATGACCACCTCCTTGTCCTTGGAGATGTCGCCCTTCCGATTATTGGAGATGTGAGATAAATACCATCGACGTGCTTTTTCATCTTCTTCTGCTTTGCGTTGTGCTTCCTTCTCTTCATGATCCTTCCAGAAGGATTCATAAGCTTGACGATCCTCAGCCGACAATTCATCAACAGTCGGCCTAACGATGTTTTCAGGATCAACTTCACTAGGTTTTGGTAGATTAACCATATTAACAGATCCCTTTGCTTTCTTCCCCAGCAGAGTCGCCAAAATATGTTGACACAAAACCGGGCCAACGAAGTCGCCGCTGCCTTGAAGCGAAACCGGTCAGACCGCCTTATGAAACCGGTCAGATCGCTTTTGATAGTGCGACGGTGAAAACCTAGAACCTCGAGCTCGGGAGGGACCCCGTCGGAGCTTGAGAGTCTAGGGTTGTTCTAGGGTCGGCAGGCCACCTAGAACGCCCTCAAACGTCGTCGAGACGAGAGAAGAACAACAAGTATAAGGTTTGGAAGAGCTAGGGTTTGGAGATAAAAGTAATGCGAAACATAAAAAGATAAAGTATTTTTGATCGATCGGATGATTCTCAATCGGCCTTGGCCCTTTATATTTATAGGGTGGGATGGTCTTACCCCGTTGAGTCGTTTACAATATGGTATAAAACTCAGAGTCCTAAACCTACTCAAATTCAGGTCTAAACCGGTCAGACCGGTTTGGGAAACCGGTCTGACCGGCTTTCCCAGGTGCAGAATCTTCCCGAAGTCATAACTCTCTCATCCGGAGTCCAAAATAGGCGTTACACATATGCATCTTGATCGTCTCGACGAGAGCTACGCAATGGTGAAGTCCAATTTGTATTTTGACAATGTTTACTAAACTGGTCTGACCGGTTTGTGCATACCGGTCAAACCGGTTTGCACAGTCATGCCAATTTTGGTCGTCAACACCAACAATTCGGGTTCGGGTTCGGGTATTCCCAAACAACCCGAATTTCATCTGTACACATACAACTGCAGAGTCAGATCAGCGAGAAAATCCAACAGTCAGATCAGCAAGAAAATAGAGGCAAGTGCTCAACAGAGTCATAAATCCAACACAAGATCACAAGTAGCAAACCGTTGATGTCGTCTTTCAATCGCCGGCGTCCTCCTTGCCCGCCTCGTTCCTCCACATGGAGTCGTGCGTCGGTGATGGGCGGCGGAGCTGGGGGATGGGCGACCGGCGACGGTAGCTGGGGGCAGCACCGCAGCAGCCAGAACCCAGCAGTGCGGGCAGCGGGCGCGTCGTCGCGAGTCGGGGGCAGCGACGTCGGGGGTCGGGCGGGGGCGGAGTCGCGAGTCGGAGGGCGGCGGCGTCGGGGGTCGGGCGGGGGCGGCGTCGTCGCGAGTCGGGAGTCGGGATGCTCTGCGGCCGCGTGCGGGGCGTGGGGCAGAGAGTTAGACTGGGTGCTGTATTTAGGGTTTGATGTTGGGCTGGGCCTAGATATATTATTGGGCCTTAAGGGATCCAAGTAAATATCGGGTATTTCGGGAGTTCGGGTATCGAGGATAAGAACCCGAAATTCCCGAAATAATTTCGGGTTTTCTGACTACTAACCCGAAATACGGTATGGGTAATTCGGATCCGGATAATTCGGGTTTGGGTTCGGGGTTGGGGTTCGGGAAATTGTGCCCACCGTGAAGCACTCCATCGCCTGATCTGTCCCATCCTCGAGCAGTCCAACTAGTGGAGGATAGTTGGGCCGGCCCAACGCGGGCGCTAGGGCCCAAGCCGAATTCGATCCCGCTCCAGGCATCCAGTACCTCTCTCTTCCCTCAAAAAAAAAATCCAGTACCAATTGGTAAGCCTGCAGAGGCTGACATGACAATGGAAGAAGGAGTCCACGCCAACACCCATTAAAAAAAAAGGAGTCCACGTCAGCATCAATTGGTAAGCCTGCGGAGGCTGCCATGAAAATGGAAGAAAGGGCCGCTCGGAGCATGAAACGAAACAATGAACCCCGCTGGCCAGCCAACCGTGGTCTTCAATGCCTTTGCAAGTTATAATTTAGTAACTTTTTTTAAGAAATATCAGTACAAACATAGACATTCACACGCACACACACTCACCCCTATAAATACATGTACGTAAACCCTACCTCTATAAGCACATCTGAGAGACTGGACCGCTAGATTTAATCTTGATATTCATGAAGCCATCATAAGCGTTTAGCTGTAGATGAGCATTGCCTACCACTGAAAAAATAGCACTAATTAATTTATAATATATATAAATAAAAAAATATGACATCCATATCGAGTCGAAGACTCAACTTCGGTGGACAGGAAGTAACGTAATTTGGCCCAGGTTAAATTAGATCCACACTGGTCCTTCGGTTGAGCCAAAGAAGGCCCATGGCACGACTACATCTCGCGCGGCGCATTTTCCAGGCGATGGAAAAAATTCCATCACTGGAGTGATGTATTGTCGCGTTCGGGTAAGATCGCCACACGGCTTTTCATACAGTTTTTTTTTACATGTGAAGATATGATTTTTGTGTAGGGTTTGTGGATTTGGGGAGACTATGGATTTATGTTTTATGGGAGGAAGGATTTCTTCATAATTTCTAATCTCTATCATATTCTGATTTAGAAGCGACGGGTGAATTTGGAGCTATTCTAGATCAGATTCAGACACGATAGACCAAACATTGCTTACTCTAGAAAATAGTAGACACTGAAAAGTTAATTCAAATCTAATTCAACAACTTTTATACGAAAAGTTGAGATATTGTAGTCAAGAGTTCAGCTACTATATTTAAATATTAAAGTACTATATTCAACATTTTGTATTGCAAGATTCAATATCACTTCAAACCTAATCCAACATTTTTCCGAAGTGAGGGGATAGCAACATCTTATTTAATTTAAAGTATCAAAATATTGACAGTGCATTTAAATTTATTTTTTAAATAAATGAATAAAAATATTTTGAGACTTGATCTTTTTATTGATTCTAAACAACTCAAAGAGTTCTAAAAATGGATTAATAGTTTTAGTGAGAAGTCCATTTGAAGTTTGAGCATATTCAATGTTGCAAATAGCCCGCTATAGCTTTTTGAGACAAATGCCGCTACGATATTGCAAATATTACCGCTAATGCCGCTAACTCCGCTACATCATGAAATAGCCCCGCTAAATTCAATAGCTTAGCTCCGCTAACACCGCTATGTTTGACTTATGAACTTATATACTTGTGATTTATGAACATCAAGGTACGATTTATGATATATCTTGTGAATTACGGCTCATTTGCTTATGTATTCACTAATGTTTGCATGCACTTACGAAATATGAGCTAGAAATATTAAAACTGGTAATGTTTAGGGCTATATTTCGATAGTTTTTCGCATATCGCTAAATGCTATAGCGGAAGCTTCCGCTATAGCTGTGCTATAGCCCCTATAACTTTTTTAGAAGTACTCCGCTAAATTCTATAGCCCGCTATTTGCAACATTGATTTGAGGTCTAATAGATTGCTATCCACTTTAAACAACTGAAGATTGACACATATGTTCTTCGCACTCGACTCGCACCTACACTCCGGTCATAGCTGTTTGCTTCGCATGCAAGAATCTCCAATAACATCCGAGGTACTAATAGGCCAGCGAACTCTAATGTATGATGCATGAGAACTTGAGCAATTTTTTTTAATATTTTGATCCAAGGCATATGCTATCCGTTCAAAATAAGAAAGGATAGGAGAGAGGGCACCACGATTAATGGAGAATGTATGGCCACACAACACATTTATGTTGCCACAACATGCCATATAATACATGTACTAGGTAATACCGTAATGAGTACAACTACAACAAACAAGATACAAATAATTGACGAGACGTGGCACGGCCGATACAAACCGTGGTTACTTGGGGCCTGGACGAATAAAAATACTTCATGGAAATCTGAATCAAACACGAAATAGGATGCCCTCTTTCTCCTCTCCTCTTCTCTCCGTTTCAAAACCAATCCCGTTTACAGCCAAATCCCGTTTCAAAACCAATCCCGTTTACACGCTGAGCTGCTCGATCTGCTGCATGAGCTGATCTGGCACGTCGGGGGGAGTCCCCGAGTTTGTCGAGGTCGAGTCCACCGGCGTCAAGTTGACGTTGGTGGAGCTTGAGTCGCTGGAGTCGGCGAAGAAGCTACATCCCGGAAGGTGCTTGGGGCTGCCGCTCACGTCCGCCGGGAAGATGATGTCGGATGGATCTGCCATCAAGCCAACGGTGTTTTCGAATCGAAAAAGCTCACCAATCTACCCCTACCTGGCGCTCCAACTGTCGGACCTTAGGACCGGCAATCCACCTGGGGGTACCCGAGTGGTTGATTTGTAGGCGGCCGATTGATGAACTAGCAGCTCGATGGTACACAGGAGGCACTGATTTAGACAGGTTCGGGCTACCCGGAGGTATAATACCCTACGTCCTGTGTCGGTGGTGTTGTCTTGTATTGCTGGGTACTCGGCCGAGCTTCAGGAAGCCAGGGCGAGCGTATGGTTTACAGGGTGAGTTGCGATGCCCTCGTGGGGGTGCCCTAGGCCGCTTTATATAGGGTAGCGGGCTAGGGTTTACAAGTCGGTTTCCATCTAAACCTACTCGATTCCAACCAGGACTCTAGCCCGGGTCGGTTACAATAGAATATCCCTAGATATCCGGACGAGCCGCTCATCGGGTCTTCATCAAACTTGTCCTCCAAGTCGGGGTGCCTGTGTGGACCGCCTAGGGGTCGGCCCACAAGCCTGTCAGATGTGGGCCCTGGCCGCCGTAGTCTGGTCTGACAGTGGACCCAGGGGTATCCATATCCAACAATTATATCCACACTGGTCCTTCGGTTGGGCCAAAGAAAGCTCATGGCACGACTACATCTCGAGCAATGCATGTTTCAGGAAACAAAAAAAAATTCATCACCGGAGTGATGTATAGTCGCGTCCGGGTAAGACCGCCACACGGCTTTTCATATAGTTTTTTTTACATGTGAAGATATGATTTTTGTGTAGGGTTTGTGGATTTGGGAAGACTATATGGATTTATGGTTTATGGGATGAAGGATTTTCTTCATGATTTCTAATCTCTATCCTATTCTGATTTAGAAACGACGGGTAAATTTGGAGCTATTCTAGATCAGATTCAGACATGATACACCAAACATTGCTTACTCTAGAAAATAGTAGACACTGAAAAGTTAATTCAAATCTAATTCAACAATTTTTGTACGTAAAGTTGAGATATTGTAGTCAAGAGTTCAGCTAGTATATTGAAATATTAAAGTACTATATCAACATTTTGTATTGCAAGATTCAACTTCACTTCAAACGTAATCCAACATTTTTCGGGGCGAGGGGGGTAGCATCATCTTATTTTAATTAAAGTATCAAAATATCGGCAAGCTAAATATTTTGGTGTAAATATAAATTTATTTTTTTAATAACAACAATAAAATATTTTGATACTTGTTCTTTTTATTGATTCTAAACAACCCAAAGAGTTCTAAAAATGGATTAATAGTTTTACTGAGAGTTTGAAGTTTGAGCATATGAGGTCTAATAGATTGCTATCCACCTCAAACAATTGAAGATTGACACATATGTCCTCTCCCACTCTGACTTGCAGCTGCACTTATGGGTGGTAAAGGACCCTCAATTTTGTAGTTTTTGAGCTAAAATTTGATAGGGTCATGTTGGATTGTGAAGGAGACAAAGGGCCATGATCCATTCCCACCCCTACATGCACTCAATGTCCGCCCGGATCAAAATATTGACATGCTAAATATTTTGGTGCAAATGTAAATTTATTTCTTAAAATAAAAGAATAAAAATATTTTGATACTTGATCTTTTTATTGATTCTAAACAACTCAAAGAGTTCTAAAAATGGATTAATATAGTTTTAGTGAGAAGTCCATTTGAAGTTTGAGCATTTGAGGTCTAATATAGATTGCTATCCACTTTAAACAATCGAAGATTGACACATATGTCCTTCGCACTCGACTTGCACCTGCACTCAATGTCCGCTCGGATCATTGTTTTGTTTCAAATGCAAGAAATCTCCGATAACATCCGAGGTACTAATAGGCTAGCGAACTCTAATGTATGATGCATGAGAGCTTGAACAAACATTTTTTTTAATATTTTGATTCAAGGCATATGTTATCCGTTCAAAAATAAGAAAGGACAGGAGAGAGGGCACCATAATTGATGAAGAATGCATTGTCACAGAACACATTGATGCTGCCATAACATGCCATATAATACATGTACTAAGTAATACCGTAATGAGCTTGCTAATTAGGTACAACGCCAAGCAAGATACAAATAATTGACGAAGCATAACACGGCCGTTGCTTGTTTTTGCAAAAAGCCATATTTAACAGCTGTATACAAACCATGGTTACTTGCTAATTAGGTACTTCATGGAAATCTGTATACAAAGCATGGTTACTTGGGGCCTGGACGAATAAAAGTACTTCATGGAAATCTGAATCTGAATCAAACACGAAATAGGATCCCCTCTTTCTCCTCTCCGTTTCAAAACCAATCTCGTTTACAGCCAAATCCACTCCCAGGTTGAAATCGGACGGCTCACGTCGACTGCTGAGCCACCACCACCGAGGGGTTATCCGCAAATAACCAAACAAATCCTTCCCTCTACCATAAAAACGACGAAATCCAAGGTCCAATCAGCAAACACGCCCAAATTAGAAGAGACTAGAGAGAAAGAAAAAAAAAATCGCGTGCCAGCGCAAAGGATTCCTCCCTCCCTCCCTCCCAGTTCGCTTCTCCCCTCCCCCGCGGCCGCTAGGGTTTTATCCTCCCGCCGGAGGAGCCGCCGGAGCCGCCGCGCGTCGCATCCCCCTCCCGGGCCCGTCAATTCCGCCTCCCAATCTGGTATTCCTGGCACCCCCGCCCCGTTGCCCCGCCGATTCGGCCGCGATTTTTCCTCGAATTTGCGTTTTCGAATTCTTGCGGAGGTTTTGCCGCTGGCTGTGTGTCGGGTGCTGGCCGAGATTGGGGTTTGGTGCTTCTGGTGACTTCGATTGACTTTCGGCGCGGTGGTTTTGGGGGTAGGGTTGGATTTCCGCTCGGGATTCGTGGGTGCTTGGGGGTGGTGGCTGTGAGGCCGCCGGAGCCGATTCAGATAGGAAATTTCGCCGCTTAATTATGGTTCGAGGATTATGCGGATTTGGCTGAACCGTTCGCTTGTTTGCAGGGCGATTGCATTATGGTGGTGGCTGCATAGGTAGCAAGGCATTGTGAGGAGGAGGAGGCACTTGCTGGACATGGCGGCTCAGGATGCTGCCGGTGCCGGCGCGGCAGATGCATCCGGGCCTCGGTTCGCCCCCGACGACCCGACGCTCCCCGCGCCGTGGAAAGCGCTGATTGACGGTGCGACGCTGTACTACTGGAATCCGGAGACGAATGTGACGCAGTACGAGAAGCCGGCCGCCGCTGCAGCGGCGCCCCCCTTGCCGGCGGGACCTCCGCCGGCGACCCCGGCGCAGGTTCCGGAACCGGCGCCGGGGGCCTTTTCGCAGCCTGGCATGCAGTTTGGCCAAGTTGGTCAGGCGGCGCACCAGGAGCGGCCTGGCCAGGCAGGTTATCCTCAGGCTGCCCAGCTTGGGCAGCAGCAGCAGCAACAGACTCAGCAGCCAGCCCAGCAGCAGAGTCCGTTTCAGCAGGTGGCTCAACATCAACCTCCGTTTCAGCAAGTGCCGTATCAGCAACAGCAGCAACACATGCCAAATCACCCGCCTCAGTACCCCAACCCACATCCTCAACACATGCCGTACCAGCAGGGTCCTTACATGCAGCCTCAGCAGCAACAGCAAGGCCCACCGTATTCGTATCAGGCAGAGCAGCAGCCACAAATGCCGCAAGCTGCCTATAACCAAGCACAGCAGCCACCAATGCCGCAACCTTCCTACAACCAAGGTCAAGGTCAAGGTCAGCAGCCACCGATGCCACAACCTTCCTACAACCAAGGTCAGCAGCCCGTGATGCCACAATCTGGCTACAATCATGCTCAACAGCCACAAATACCACATGGTGCATATAATCAAAGCCAGCAGCCGCAGGGAATGAGGATCCCTCCGAGTCAAGCGCAACACCCTCAACAATTTCACCACCCTGCCCAGGCTCCACAATTGCCACAAGTTTCTCAATCTCAAGGACATCAAATGCCGTCTCAACAAGGCCAACTGCAGCATGGATTGCAGTTCCCTCAGCATGGAAAACAGCCACTGTTACATGGGCAACAAAGTCCATTGTTGAAGGATGATGATACAGGAGGTCATGAAGGCAAGCGGACTGGCTTTTCATTACCACTTAGTCAGCAGCGTGGTCAAGCTCCTCTTTCAAACCAGCACTTACCTTCTAGTCATCAACATCCCGGAGCCGTTAATCAGCCAAATGTTCCTGGAGTTGGTGGGCCATTATATCCTGCAAAGCACCTTCAAGGTGGATCATCTCCTGCTGAGACTAATAACATTGGTTTTATGAACTCTCCTGCTCAAAGGCATCAAGGTGGAGTGGATGCAAACTACCGGCAACCACCGGTTAGCAGCCATGCAGTTCCAAATCATGTTGGTCCATCACCAGTTCGACCTCCACTGGGTTTCGAGATGGGTAATAGTGATGTTCACTTTGAAAGAGATGACCCTCACTCTTATGGAAGGTTTGATGGAGCAAATACTCTCCAGCAGCAACCAAAGCTTGCTGCTATCCCACCTTCACAAAATCCCCTGGTAATAATATTTGACACTTCTCAAAAAAAAAAAATTGACACAGCAACTTATCTTAATGAAGTCAAATGTTCACTTGTTGTACCATCTGCACTTTCCTGCTACATTATGAAGTCGTATGAAAATTATTTTTCCCCACAATAGTGTTAGATTGGTATTTGAATGAAATAATAATTAGAAAAATGCTGGTAACAGTATTCATTACTGTTGTAATGTATGCATTAAATTCTATCTATGTATTCCGCCCATGCTAGCCTCAATTCTGAATTTCTAACCAAACTCTGTTTTTCAAAAACTTGTACAGCAGGGCATGCGAAATGGCCCACCCTATCCTCAGCCAGACAATTTTGGTGGTTATAACATGGCACCTCCACATTCAGTGCCAAATCCACATAATCATGGTCCATTGCCTATTGGAGCTCCTATGAGGCCACCATCTAGAATGTTTGCTCCCCCAGATTTGCCGGGCATACCTTCAGCTGATGCATACCGTCAACACCATGAAGTTACTGCCATGGTGAGGAGTTGATTGCATGGCTATATTATGTCCAAAAACTAAAGCACAGTTCACAACTTAAAATATTCTCCTAAGGCTTCTCATTGTACAAATATTCTGAAAATGCTGTTCCACATATTCCTTTAACATATATTTGAATAATCTAGTAATTTTTTTGTGTTGTGGAGGTACCGTTCGGTATCTAGCATTTAGAAGAGTTTCTTTTTGTGGCATACATATCTGATATTTCAATCATGATATTATACATCTGTGGTTTATCATGTCCCACTCAAGGAAGCTGGGCAGAGGTATAGATATACCAAAAGCTCAATATTGTGATTGATTTTCTCAATATTCATAGTTCATGAAACATGGGATCTGCTGTTGGCCATACTATAGTATGGCTTGTTCCCTTACGTAGCTCAGTAAATTTTACAGGTTTCAGAATATCTCCTGCTGTTCAGAAGTACTGCCACTTGTTGATTATTTATAGTCGAACTGCTGTACTTAATGTTCTTCCTTTATACTGTCACCTGTTGATTTTGTATAGTTGGACTGATATACCAACACTTTAAGTTGTCTTTCTCTCAATTCCTATAAACTTGTGACATGGTACCTTGTTTATTCAAAATTATCCAGGGTGAAAATGTTCCTGCTCCATTTATGACATTTGAGGCTACTGGATTCCCTCCAGAGATCCTGAGAGAGGTATGTTCTCTTCAGTTGGCTTTCTTGTGGATCCATGGATGCATGATTTACCTTCTCTCTCTCTTGTACTTGTATTTATTAACATAGAAACTATTGACAAGGTTGGCCACTGAAAATGATTTCTTTGAAGTGAAAAATTAGCTTTTCTGGTAGTAGACAGAACATAAGGATTGCTCATTGATATAGCACATGTGGTTGGAGATGCTGAATACCCTAATAAGTAACTAGTTTTCATCTTCTGGGCACTGTAGTGACTAGTGAAATACTTGTGGCTATTTTCTGCTGACAAGTATTGGGAGGATTGATGTTCTTTCAGATTATAAAATGTGGCTGAGGCTTCCTGCTTCTTGTCTCTGCCACTGTGAATCAACAAAGAGCCTCTTCTTCATGCCTTGAGTTGCTTAAGTAAGCAGCCATATTCACTTAGGGTAGAATTTGACCACTTTCTCGTTGTAGGCAGCTAATTTTCACTTACCATGGAAAATACCTATTATTCTGCAGGTGTGCAAGTACTTATGTTGCTTACTCGATTTTTTGTTTAAAATTTCAGATCCATGCAGCTGGCTTTTCAAATCCCACTCCAATTCAAGCTCAAACATGGCCTGTTGCACTGCAAAACCGGGACATAGTAGCTATTGCCAAGACAGGGTCTGGAAAGACTCTGGGTTACCTAATTCCGGCTTTTATACATTTGAGGAGATGCCACAACAATCCGATGTTGGGTCCTACAGTGTTGGTTTTGGCCCCTACTCGTGAGCTTGCTTCACAAATACAAGATGAAGTAGTCAAGTTTGGGCGATCATCTAGAGTCTCCTGCACAGTAAGTTCTAATCTGTTAACAGTCTTTTATTATGCTTTTTATTATCTTCCAGAGAATGGTAAGCAGTTATCCACAGCCAATTGTAGTCCTGGAACTCTGTCTAGTTTTTGTCTTTTGAGAAAATGCATAATAGTTATTTGATATCAAAAGTTAATGTATTCTGTTGGCTTTAAAACTTGACTAAAGTCTGGTTCTTCACAAAGTTTATATTAGCTTCACCTTTCAAAAAAGTCAGCGTGGCTTGGGCGCCTATCATGGCACTAGGCTAGCCTGTGCCACCTGCCTAGACCTAGTGCCTTTTAAAATACGGCAATAGTGCACTTAGCTCTTGAAATCTAGTGTTGTTCTGTACAAAATTGCTGTTGGCTCTATAAGGTAGTGTTTGGTTTGGCGGCAGGACGTGATTATCCCATCCCAATATGTCCCAGAACCAAACACTACCTAAATCTATTGTTGCTCTGAACAAAATTGCTGTTGGCTCTATAAGGTATTGTTTGGTTTGGCGGCAGTAAGTGATTATCCCATCCCAATATATCCCAAAACCAAACACTACCTAAGTCCTTGGAATTGCGTTTATTGAACTTGTGCCTCAATCAAGAATTCTGCATCTAAATGCCTTGCAGAATATGTGCATTATTTCTGGTACTATGTTGCTCATGTCACATTCCTTACACTGAAATCATCATTGATACATTTTCTCTCAGTGCCTATATGGTGGAGCTTCAAAGGGTCCTCAGCTAAGAGAACTTGAGCGTGGAGCAGATATTGTGGTTGCAACACCAGGACGTCTTAATGATATCCTGGAGATGAAGAAGATTAGCCTCCATCAGGTTTCATTACTTGTGCTTGATGAAGCTGACCGTATGCTTGACATGGGTTTTGAGCCACAGATACGGAAGATTGTGGATGAGATTCCTCGTACTAGACAGACTCTGATGTACACCGCCACTTGGCCCAAGGAGGTTACAAAAATAGCAGGAGATTTACTGAGAGATCCTGTGCAAGTCAATATTGGAAGCATTGATGAACTTGTTGCCAACAAATCCATCACTCAGGTATTCTGGTGCAATGCATACGCTTGTTTCTTTTTTTTACTGGATGCGCTTGCTTTCATTTTTTTTGAGCAAATGCTTGCTTTCATTTGGGATGCAAACTCTTCTCTCCTTAAGCGCCACTGCTGACTTGTCTCAGAACTCTATGCTTGTTCTGTAGTTTGGAAAGGCATTCTTTGGCATCCAATTTCAATGTGTTGGCCTCTATCTGTTGTATTATGTGATCTTATTTAGAATGGTCCATCTAAAGCCTCCCTGTATGCATGCAGTATGTAGAAGTGGTTCCACCTATGGATAAGCAGCGACGCCTAGAGCAGATCCTTAGAGATCAAGAAAAGGGTTCAAAAATCATCATATTCTGCGCAACTAAGAAAATGTGTGATCAGCTTGCTCGTGACATTGGTCGCAGTTTTAATGCTCTAAGCATTCATGGTGATAAGTCGCAAGCTGAAAGAGATAGTGTTCTCAATCAGTTTCGAACTGGCAGGGCTCCAATATTAGTAGCCACGGATGTTGCTGCTCGTGGACTTGATATTAAAGATATCAGGTGAGGATTTTTTTTAAAAAATATCTGATGGTTAATATTACCTTGCTGAACACTCAAATTCTTTCTGACATGCTTATTTTTTTGGTTGTCTTTCTGTTGCTCATTGCTACTGCGCATTTTTTTCAGAGTGGTAATCAATTATGACTTTCCAACTGGGATAGAGGACTATGTGCATCGAATAGGGCGTACAGGAAGAGCTGGGGCAACTGGAGTCTCATACACATTCTTCTCTGAACAAGATTGGAAATATGCAGGTGACTTGGTGAAACTCTTGGAAGGTGCTAACCAGCATGTTCCTCCACAGCTGCTGGATATGGCTGCACGAGGTGCTACTGGAGGTCCAAGAAACCAGGCTGCTGGAATGAGCCGCTGGGATGGGCCTGTTGTTGGTCGTTTTGAACCAGGTGTTGGTGGCCCTGTTGGTTATGGCCCAGTTAGGGAGGGCCCTGGAGGCTTTGGCGGTCGTGAGGGCCCTGGAGGCTTTGGTGGTCCTGAGGGCCCAGGTGGATTTGGTGGTCGAGAAAGCCCAGGTGGCTTTGGTGGCCGGGAAGGTCCTGATGGCTTTGGTGGTAGTAGGGAGGGTCCTGGTGGTTTTGGCGGAAGGGAGGGTCCTGGTGGATTTGGTGGCAGAAAGGGCCCAGGTGGCTTTGGTGGACGGGATGGCCCTGGGTCCAGTGGTTTTGGAGGTAGAGGGGGGCGTGGATCTGGTGGTTTTGGTGGTAGAGGCGGAGCAAGCCCTGGTGGCTTTGGTGGTCGCGGCGGCAGGGGTGATTCTCCTGGTTTTGGTGGCCGTGGCAGGGGTGATTTCTCCGGTTTTGGTGGGCGCGGTAGGGGTGATTCTCCTGGTTTTGGTGGACGAGGTAGGGGAGATTTCTCTGGTGGACGTGGTGGCAGGGGTCGTGGATTTGGCGGGAGGGGACGTTCTGACCGAGGCCCACATGACCGCTATGTCTCAGATGGACGAGGAAGATATGATAACCGTCGAGGATTTGGCGACAAGGGTAGGGATCGGAGCTACAGCCGCAGCCCGGATAGAGGCCGATCACGAGGCTATGACAGAAGAAGTGATAGCCGGAGCCTCAGTAGGAGCAGAAGCCGCAGCAGGAGCTGGTCACGTAGCAGGAGCCGCAGCAGGAGCTGGAGTCGTAGTCGGAGCAGAAGCCGCAGCAGTCGGAGTCGCAGCAGGAGCAGGAGCCGTGACCATGGTGCAGCACCGGAACGCAGACCTCGAGCAAGATCCGGATTTGATGTGCTGCCACCAGCAACTGGAGCAGCTGGACCTGCTTTAACCGGTCCTTCACCTGCCCCTGTACCTGCACCAGCTGTATCTCCCGTTCCTTCACTGCCACCTGCACAATCACTCACAGATACATCTGCAATGTCGCCAATGTCACCGGGTGGACTTGTCCAGCCTGCTTCTGCACCATCGAACGGCATGAACGATGGTCACTTTAGCGGTCCACAGGCTGGCCATCCTTTCCATGGGACAGACGCTGCAATGCCCAGTTTTCCTGCTGCCGAAACATTTCCAGTGTCGGCAGTTCAGCAGGCAGCTCCTGATGTATAATCAGACTAATATTCACTATTGTACTGCCTTTTCACTTTTTAATTCGGTGTACAATGAGGAATGAGTTTCTTGCTGAACAGGGGTAGTTTCGATGACTTGATGTTTCCTGGAGATGACATGGTTTTGTATGCGCTCTTGTTTGTGCTGAGGAGAAGCAAAAGAAGTCGTCTACTGCAACCGTAATCTGTTGAAAGTCTTTATTTGCATACTCATCTGTTGGTTTGGAGAAATTATATTTCGTTTTAATTATTTTGAATTCAGTCGATTTTTATTACAAACTGTCTGAGCTTATTCATCGCTGTTACTACCATTGGTTGGAGTCGGACTATGGCTCAGGGAAGAACACATGACGCTAGCAACGAGTGCTGACCATGAGATGGCCAGCAATACCAGCGCGAGCGAATTTTTGGAGCAGCCATTCGATCTATAGCAGCAATATGTTTGCCTCTACTATGTGATATATATACAAGTGCCTTCAGTCATTCTTAATTTGCCATGACAATTTTTAAGGCTCCTATTCAACCGGTCTATTTGCCATTCACCCATATCATCTTTACGATCACATCAGCGGCAGCGGACAAAGGTGTAGACTTGACTTGCTCTTAAGAGTTTCCAACTTGCAAAAAACATGGACACAATCAGGGAGGGTGCATGCATATGCATGAAGAATCAGTCATGCTTTCTAATGCCATGACCTGATGGCTTTCATTTTATCGTCTACTCCAGCTACTATACCCGTCGGGAAAAATTCAGTCCTGGAACTGGCCTGCTCCCTCGATCTGTACAAAAAACTGTCGTTAAACTTGTCTTAAGTCAAAGTATCTTAAGTTTGATCAAATTTGTAGAGAACATATCAACATTTATGATATCAAATAGGTATACTCTGAAAATATATTTCATGATAAATCTAATGTTATTTATAAGTAATCAGAAACATTGGTATTTGTTTATACAAACTTTGTAAATTTAGAAAGATTTTACTTAGAATAAACAAAAACAACACTGTTTTTGTGACGGAGGGAATACATGATTAGTGAAAGGCACGGTTGTGGTTCTTCATGTTGGAAGATAGTTCTAGAAGTACTGAATCTAGTGGAGCGTGTCCTCTAGAAGAGGGTGAGTGTTGACAGTCAAAATTGGCTTTGGCCCGGCCAAACCGGTCTGACCGGCTGTAATTCGAGTAGGATTAGGATTCGAGTAAGACTTCCCCGGCCTATAAATATAAAGGCTAAGGCCGATTGAGATGTATTCCAATCGAATCAAACACGTTTATCCTTTACTTTTTTATCTCTCAAACCCTAATCTTTTCCAACCTCCATATTCTGTTCTTTGCTCGTCTCTACGGCGTTTAAGGGCGTTCTAGGTGGCCTGCCGACCCTAGAGCAACCCTAGCTTGCTTGAGCTCCGACGGGGTCCCTCCCGAGCTCGAGTTTCTAGGTCTTCACGATCTCCCGCCTGGAAGCGGAGCAACCCTAGCTTGCTTGAGCTCCGACGGGGTCCCTCCCGAGCTCGAGTTTCTATGTCTTCACGAGTTCCTGCTTGAAAGCGGTCAGACCGGTTCTTGAAACCGGTCAGACCGGTTTGCCCGAGGAGCTCAGGAGTTGGCCGTTGTGACGGCCGTGCCGCGCGTTCGATCGATCTCAAGTTTGTTGGCGTGTTTTCGTGTCAACATACTTTTTTGGCGACTCCGCTGGGGACAGATTAATCTGGTTTAAAGACCGATTCAATCTACTCCAATGATGTCTGGATCAACATGCGACCTTGACAAAGACAACATCATAACCGCGACGATGGAAGAGCTCACAGACGAGGAGCGGAAGCGGTACCTGATCGCCGAGGAGCACTTCAAGGCGCAATTCTTGAAGGGCTTCAAAAAAGATCGCGGTGGTCTTGTCAAGAGAGTGGAGGAATTCGTCATGCCGGCTTTCAAGCTGTCGAATGGCCAAGTTGAAGAACTTCCAAAGGTAACTGGCGAATCCTCTGATTTAATGCAGCAAATTACTCATATGGTTGATGATAAATTGCTTGCTGCACAAACTGTTACTAGTGAGTTGATTGCTAGTATGTCGGGTAATTCTGATAAAGGTAAAAATAATGTAAAATCTAATGAATTAACTAATCCAGATCCTAGCTCATCAGGCGTGCCAGAACATGTTTTAGGTCCTAATTTAGGCATGCCGATGAATTTCTATGCGGGACAACCACCTCACCCTAGTTCGGTCCACGAACCGGTCAGACAAGTTTTCACAACCGGTCAGACCGGTTTGGCATCCTCTGGCGGTCAGACCGGTTCCATGGGTGCAGGGGCACCGGATGCGATGGTTTTATCTAGTACGGTTGCTTCTGGTCCTGTTTACACTACTCCACGCACTACGGTTGTGGGAAGTATACCCCACGGATCTGGCGCATCTCACGGGCCGATTCCGAATACTTCTCAAAGTGCGATGTATAATGTTCCCCGTTTTCCACAAAATAGAGGTGATGGGAACTATCAAGCTGAGTTAGCTAAGTTTAAAGAAGATATAGCTAATACACTTAGAACAAGACTCGGGCGAAGTTGAAGTTGTCCATTGTTACACATCTTCCTTTTATTTTAAAAGATTTAAAGATGTTAAGAACCGATGTTTTAACATAACTGTTTCTGAAAAAGATTTAGCAGATTTAGCTTTTGCGGGCTTACGGTCTCATTTCAAGGAAGAGGTAGAGGGTTATGATTTCCTTACTATTAATCACTTGCAAATGAAGGCTATGAGTCTAGAGCTTAAGTTTAAAAATTCAAAAGAATCTGCTAAACCTCATCGTTCGAATGTGCATATTGTTGATAATGATTCTGATAGTTCGGACGATGATAAAGAAATTTATGATGCTGAATTTGTTTGGTCATCAAAGAGTAAACCTTATTCTTGTCCCTCGTTGAAGCCGATTCAGAAAAATCGGCAAAAAGAAATTAAGTTTACTTTTGATGTAGCCAAATGTGATCGTGTTTTTGATGAATTGCTTAAGAATGGCTTTATTAAACTTTCTCATGCAATTCCACCAGCCGATCAATTGAAAAATCGTGCGTATTGTAAGTGGCATAATTCTTTTTCTCATGCGACCAACGATTGCAATGTTTTTCGACGACAGGTACAATTGGCCCTTAATGCAGGTCGATTAATGCTAGCTGAAATGCAAGTTGATAAGGCTCCTTTCCCTGTTCATACCTTGGATTTGAATACTAAAGTATTGATTCGCCCGTCACAAGCCGATGGAGCTAAAGGAAAGAACGTGGTGATTGGAGACCCAAGGCCGGAAAAAGTTAATGACAAAGTTCCGGTCAGAACAGTGATGATTGGGAGAACTCTTGATGGTGAAGAGTCTCTTAAGATTACAATTAACACATCAAGGCCCGGGGGCAAGGAAGTTCCTTGGAAGAGAATCGATTTGCTAGTCAGGCGAAACCGGTCACACCGGTTTCCCAAACCGGTCACACCGGTTTCCCAAACCGGTCAGACCGGTTTGTCTCCAGACCGTCCAAGGACTTTCAAGCCCAAGCGCCCGGAAGTGGGTACTTGGAAGTTTAATGAGCCAAAGGTTCAAGGAAGGGTTCTGAAGCAAGGACCTACTTTCTCTCAGCTCATGAACAAGTACACAAAGGCCGTTCAAGTTGATCGGCTAACAAAAAAGAGATAGAGGTCACCGCAGCGTTGGATCAATTCTACAGCTTATAAGCGCCGTGGTGATGTTACTGGGACTTTGGTACATGACCGATTGGGCTCATACCAATCAGGTCCTTCAGCTGCTCCCAAAAGCGTTCAGACCGGTTTTGTGAACTCATACCAATCAGGTCCTTCGGCTGCTTCCAAAAGCGGTCAGACCGGTTTTGTGAACCGGTCAGACCGGTTTCGGTCTGAGCAGAGGTTCCAAGCTCCTCCTAAGCAAGAATACCGTATCAAGGAGAAAAAGGAGGATGTGCAAGCCAAAACCAGTGGGATTGTAGCAATTGGCAGTATTCCAGTGGCTATGCAAGATTTGGGTAGAAAGCCGATATTCATTGGAGATTCGGCTCCTGTTCCAGTCAAAAAGCCGGTCATAACTAATGGTCATAAGGCTAGCAGTAGCAAGGGCGTAAAGAAGGTCTTCCAACCAAGGTGGTGTCCTTCTGGATTGACTCATACGCAGAAGCGGAAGTTACAATGCCTACGGAATAAAGAAAAAAGGGAGGAAGCTGAGAAGCTGAGGGATGAATACTTCAACAATTACAGGCCTATGATTCCTCAGACCAAATCTGGCAAGCTAAGCCCGTTGTGCAATCAGCAGCACAACACAGCCCAGCTACCGCTGCAGAAGCGGTCAGACCGGTTTCTGGAACCGGTCAGACCGGTTTGACGACAGAAGCGGTAGCTGAGATTACTTCAACCATCGATACTACTCCGCCAATTCCTCCAGTGGTTGAAGATGAAGAATTGGTTGATTTTGAGCCTTCTCCAGAACATGACAACATGGAAATCAATGTTGTATATTTGTCTTCTGATTATTATGTGGTACCGGAGGAGGAGGTCTCTCATCTTCAACTTGGGCCTCGAGATGCCGTTTTTCAAAAGCCTAGTGAATCAGAGAATCATCTCAAGGCTTTATATATTAGAGGGCACATCAATGGAAAGCCAATTTCTCGTATGTTGGTTGATGGTGGAGCTATTGTAAATCTTATGCCATACTCTCTCTACAAGAAGATTGGCGGAAAAGACGAAGAATTGATCAAGACGAACATGACGGTCAGTGGAGTTGGTGGAGGTGATCCCATTGGTGCCAAGGGGGTGGCTTCTATGGAGTTGACCGTCGGGAGCAAGACTATTGCTACGGCTTTCTTCGTCTCCGAGGTGCAAGGTAACTTCAGTTTAATCCTTGGTCGAGATTGGATTCATGCAAATAAATGTATTCCATCTACCTTGCATCAATATCTTATTCAGTGGATCGGCGATGAAGTTGAAGTTGTCCATGGTGACACTTCGTCCTTTGTTGCAATGGCCGATTCCGATTCTCTTAGTACAAATGAGAAAGTCAAATGTTTGTCGGGCATAGATTTGACCGACTATGAGCTGATCAGTTGCACCAAGGATGGTTTTGTTGCTGCTACATTAAAGCCGATGGAGAATCGGTTGAATTACTTGCTGTAATTGATGGAGCAAAACAAATCAACAAAGACAAACCGGTCAGACCGCTTTTGAAAACCGGTCAGACCGTTTCGACTTGAACAGTGCCGATCAAGCCAAACCGGTCAGACCGCTTCTGGGAACCGGTCAGACCGGTTTACGTCTGGACAGTGGCTTCAAGAGCGAATTGATCATTTTCGAGAAAAAAACAGAAGGTACGTTTGAAGCCATTGAGGATTTGGGTGATATGGATAAACTGGGTCAAGGTTTTACATCAGCCGACCCTTTAAAAAAAATAGATATTGGTGACGGTACTATTCCTAGGCCAACTTTTGTAAACAAAAAATTATCGGCTGAGTTTAAAGCCAAATTAATAAATTTATTGAAAGAGTACGTCGATTGTTTTGCTTGGGAGTACCGTGAGATGCCCGGTTTGAGTCGTGATTTAGTTGAGCATCGTTTACCGATAAAAGCCGGTTTTAGACCTTTTAAACAATCGGCTAGACGTTTTAATCCCGCTATTTATGACCGAATAAAAGAAGTTAATCGTTTGTTAGATGCTGGTTTTATTCGGACTTGTCGTTATGCGGAGTGGATTTCTAATATTGTTCCCGTTGAAAAGAAAGATTCGGGAAAACTTAGAGTTTGCATTGACTTTAGAGATCTTAATAAAGCCACTCCCAAAGATTCGTATCCTATGCCTATAGCCGATGTCTTAATCAATGAAGCTTCTGGGCATCGTGTTGTTAGTTTCCTTGATGGTAATGCTGGATATAATCAAATCTTCATGGCCGAAGAGGATATGCACAAAACGGCCTTTCAATGTCCGGGATTTATTGGTTTATTTGAGTGGGTGGTTATGACCTTTGGATTAAAGAATGCCGGTGCAACTTATCAAAGAGCTATGAATTTAATCTTTCATGATTTACTTGGTGTTATTGTGGAGGTATATATTGATGATATTGTAGTTAAATCGGATGGCTTGGATTCTCATTTAGCCGATTTAAAACTTGCTCTTGAGAGGATGCGACGGTATGGTTTGAAGATGAATCCACTCAAATGTGCTTTTGGTGTTTCGGCTGGGAAGTTTCTTGGGTTTGTTATTCATGAGAACGGCATAGAAGTTGATCCCAAGAGAATTGAAGCTATGAAGAAAGTCGAAGCTCCTACTTGCAAGAAAGATTTGCAAAAGTTTCTAGGCAAGGTAAATTTCTTGAGAAGATTTATAATTAACTTGTCTGGAAAGGTTGATGCTTTTACTCCTTTACTTCGGCTAAAGAATGAAGCCGATTTTACTTGGGGGGCAAAACAGCAAGAAGCTTTTGAGAAGATCAAAGAGTACTTGTCTTCACCACCGGTGCTTAGGGCACCTAAGCGAGGAGTACCATTTAGACTTTATGTGGCGGCTGAAGATAGAACTATTGGGGCTGTTTTGACTCAAGAAATCGGCAACAAGGAGTATGTGATTGCTTATGTAAGCCGACGGCTCATCGATGCAGAAACAAGGTATACTTTCATTGAGAAGTTGTGTTTATCCTTGTACCATGCTTGTACTCAATTGAGGCATTATTTATTATCTAGCACTTGCATCGTGTTGTGTCAAACCGATGTGATTAAACATATGTTGCAAAAGCCGATTTCTAGTGGAAGAGTCGGTAAATGGGCTTATGCTTTAGTTGAGTATGATTTGGCTTGTGAACCTTTAAAATCAATGAAAGGCCAAATTGTAGCTGATTTTATTGTTGAACATCGGATAAATGATACAAACAATTTCGACGTCGGATATATTACTTGTACCCCATGGAAGTTATATTTTGATGGATCAGTTTGTGGTGATGGACAAGGAATTGGTGCTGTTTTGATCTCTCCAAGTGGTGCCGTCTTTGAGTTTTCAAACCGATTGGAAGAAAAGCGAACCAATAATCAAGTTGAATATGAAGCTCTTCTATTTGGCTTGGAATTTTTGCAAGACATGGGAGTAAAGCATGTTGAAGTTTTTGGTGATTCGCTCCTGGAGGTACAACAAGTGTCAAAGGTATGCCAATGTTATAATGGTTCATTAAATGCATATCTTGATAGATGTCTTGATATCATTGCTTCTTTTGATGAATTTACTATCAAACATATTCCAAGAGAAGAGAATGACAAGGCAAATACTCTGGCTCAGAAAACATCTGGTTATATGGTTGCAAACAAGTATTTCTATCTCCAAAAACCGATGCAAACGAAAGCCGAGGTTCTGGTTCTGGACGAACCGGTCACACTGGTTTCAGAAACTGGTCAAACCAGTCTGACTGCCAGAACCGGTCTGACCGGTTCTGAAACCGGTCTGACCGCTTCGTCCCCTGACAGAAGCAAAAATCCTTTGGATGATGCTAATCAATCCAAAGTTGAAGATCAGGATTGGAGGGTGCCTATTATTACTTATTTGAGAGATCCTGGTCGTGGTGCAGAAAGAAATATTCGGCGAATATCGTTTAAATACGTTTTGCTTGACAATGAACTCTATCGTCGAAACGCCGAAGATTTGCTGTTGAAATGTCTTAATTCGGATCAGGCCAAATTTGCCATGGGTGAGGTCCATGAAGGTATTTGTGGTACACATCAATCGGCTCTAAAGATGAAGTGGTCTAAGCCGGTTTCTATTGGCCTACTATGATGGCAGATTGTTTCAAATATTACAAAGGATGTGAAGAATGTCAGAAGTTTGGAAATTTGCAACTTGTTCCTGCTGCATTGATGCATCCTATTATTAAGCCATGGCCATTCCGAGGTTAGGGATTGAATTTTATTGGACAAATTAATCCTCCATCATCAAAAGGACATCGTTTCGTGTTGGTTGCTACGGATTATTTTACTAAGTGGACCGAAGTGATTCCATTGAAGAATATGACACATCGAGAGGTAATTGAGTTTATTATGCAAAATATTATTCATAGATTCGGTATTCCTCAAACTTTGACAACGGATCAAGGTACTTCGTTTATGCCTAAAGAGGTACGTGAATTCGCCGAATCCTATAGAATTAAGTTGCTCAATTCATCTCCATATTACGCTCAGGCTAATGGACAAGCCGAGTCAAGTAATAAAATTTTGATCAAATTAATCAAGAAAAAGATAGAAGAAAATCCTAAGAGATGGGATGAAGTTTTATCCGAAGCATTATGGGCTCATCGTATATCTAGACATGGTGCTACTTAAGTTACTCCTTTTGACATATTTGAAGAAATTCTATCCAAGTGTTTGGCAAGACGCATGAAGACCAATGGCCGATATATTGTTGATATCGCCCTTAGCATAAATTTTAGCTCCTGAATTGTAATTACTTGCTTTTTAGTTCTCAAGTTCACTAAAAACGCAGGGGGGCATGTGTTGACAGTCAAAATTGGCTCTGGCCCGGCTAAACCGGTCTGACCGGTTTGCCAAACCGGTCAGACCTGTTTGGTTCTGTAATTCGGGTAGGATTAGGATTCCGAGTTTAATCCCATATTGTAACCTATTCGAAAGGGGTAAGACTTTCCCGGCCTATAAATATAAAGGCTAAGGCCGATTGAGATGTATTCCAATCGAATCAAACACGTTTATCCTTTACTTTTTATCTCTCAAACCCTAATTTTTTCCAACCCCCATATTCTGTTCTTTGCTTGTCTCTACGGCGTTCAAGGGCGTTCTAGGTGGCCTGCCGATCTTAGAGCAACCCTAGCTTGCTTGAGCTCCGACGGGGTCCCTCCCGAGCTCGAGTTTCTAGGTCTTCACGAGTTCCTGCCTGAAAGCGGTCAGACCGGTTTCAGGAACCGGTCAGACCGGTTTGCCCGAGGAGCTCAGGAGTTGGCCGTTGTGACGGCCGTGCTGCGCGTTCGATCGATCTCAAGTTTGTTGGCGCGTTTTCGTGTCAACAGTGAGGTGGGGCGCGGCCGGGCGAGGAAGGCGGGGCGGCGGTCCTCCTAGAAGAGGGTGAGGTGGGGCGGCGGTGGTAGATGTGGCATTGCCGCCCGCGACGCCCAATGTGTGAGTGCGCGGGAGCCGAAGCGAGGGAGGGCGAGGCCAACATGTGGGGCGCGCGGCGGGGGTTTTTTCGTTTCTTCTTTTATTGTTTTGTTTGGCAGTTACAGTACCAGAGATATTATTGAAGGAAATATCTAAACATGTTAAGCTAATAATAAGTTCCTGAAAGGAACCAGGAATTGGGCCATCAAATGAGTTGCGTGATAGGTTTAAATTTGTGAGCATCATGGTTTCTCGATGGTTCCATGAAAAAAGTTGAAAGAGAAGTCAATGACAACTACTTGTTTTAACCCATCAAAGACACTTTGTAATGGACCAACAAAGGAATTGTGAGAAATATTCAGGATGATAAGTTTATCAAGGTTGAAGAATAGAAGCTTGCAGGTATAGTTGAATTTAACAGGTTATTGGATATCAAGATATATTCTAATCTACTTAGATTACTAATGCTATCTGGTATAGAGCCAAATAATTTGTCTCCATAGAGAAATTGCCTTTGTAAGCTCTCAACTGATTATAGGTAGTTATAGGTAACATGCACGCTCAGCTTGAACCATACGTACAGTGACATACTACCTCCGGTTTCTAATACTTGACGCTTCAGACAGTACTTTTGGCCTAGAACTAGTTCATTTTGATTGTCCGGAACGACAAATAAAAAGAATTGGAGGTAGTACTTGTCAACTGAATTTGAGTTGCTCCCCGGCCAACTCGATAGATGGGGCACACATTTACCTTAGTACTACCAGTTCGAAATTAAAGTAGATGCCGATTTTTTTTAGAAAAGGGAATATATTTCAATATTTCAGCCTCTGCATAGACCTATGCATATAGCCGTTTCTTATTACAAACGAGATCACCAAAGGAAACGAAAACCCAGTCTGTCTCATGGACCAGCTCACACTAGCTGAAAGTAATTCTATTACTAAAAGACCATCCATTATAGGCAAAGATCTCCATCGCCGTGGTCTCAAGCGCACGACACCCATGAATAATGTGTGGTCGCTCATCCTCCTTCTACAGCAATGCCCAGAAACGGATCCAGTGTGTCCCGCTGAAGATAACCTGCATAGGAGTAACGGCTCGAGTGTTGTTAAAAACCATATCATTTCTACTTAACCAAATTTCCCAGCACAGTGAGGATGCTCCAACCAGGATTTTGTATTTAAATTTGTTATTAATCCCATTAAGCCAGTCGGTAAACATATGCGTAATGCTTACAGGCGTTATTAGATTAAAGGAAACTTGTACAATCCTCCATATAGTTCTAGCTAGTTGACAGTCGAAAAAAAGGTGTTGTATGGTTTCCTCTAAATTACAGAAACAACATTTTAAACTTCCTTTCCAACGTCTACGAGCTAAATTATCTTTGGTTAGAACAATTCCTTTTTGCAACTAACAGATGAATATTTTTACTTTCAAGGGCAATTTTAATTTCCATATCACATTTTTGCTTGGTGCAGGCAACAGAGTGATTAGCATTTCATACATGGATCGAACAGTAAACTGACCATTTTGTTTTAGAGACCAAATAAACTTGTCTCTCTGATCTGATAATTGAACATTCACAAGTTTGGTAACCAACTGGTGCCAAGCCTGTAAATATTGCCAACTAAAGATCTCCTAAAGGCCACATTTAAAGGATTTGATCTAAGAACCTTTGCAACAGCTTTTTTTCCGCACGATATTATATAAAGATGGATATTGAGTTTTGAAAGGAGTGTCATCTAACCAAGCATCCTCCCAAAAGCGAGTTTGTGACCCATCACCCACATGGAATTTGCCCATCCTCAAAAGGTCATTTTTAATCTTCATAAGACCTGACCAAAAAATGCGAATCACCAGGCATATATTCCACTTGGGTGATTGTTTTATACCTCAAATACTTATTTCTAAGGAGTCTCTGCTAAATGCCATCCTCATTAATGAGTCTAAACAGCCATTTACTAAGTAAACATTTGTTCTGAATGCTTAAGTATAAGATTCCTAACCCACCTTGGTCCTTGGGTGTACATAATACTCCCCATCTTGTCGGTCTATACTTCTTCTTATGTCCATCGTTCTGCCAGAAGAATCTAGATATGTAGTAATCTAGTCTTTTAAGGACGCCACGAGGAATCTCAAAGAAAGAAAGCATAAACATAGACAGATTGCTAAGAACCGAGTTAATAAGAACCAACCGACCCCCAACGGACAACATTTTTCCTTTCCAACCACTTAATCGTTTCTGAAACATTTCCTCCACTTCTTTCCGGTCATCATTTAGGAGTAGATGCCGATGGCTGATGCAAATTATAATACCATTATTATAATCGCTACGCTCAGCTTGCATCATCATGTAAGTGGACATTTTATTTTGCCCAAACACCATGATACAAACCAGGAGTCAACCACCAACCAAGTCAAGGTCAAGGTCGATCGGTGAACCAATTAGTCTTGTGCTCGGGACCACTCACAGACTGATGGAGACACAATAGACTAAATTGATGGAGAGGGCACTGCGGGCAATAGCTCCGGGCCGACGACAATCAATGGCAAGTGGACAACCTGATGGATATGAATGAAAATCAACGACCTGAAGTGCAACGCTCGTCCTGGTTACAAGTGGATGGATATGAATGATACAAATCGATCAATGACAAGTGGACAACCGTGCATGTACGTGACAACTGATGCATATCTCTCCGCGGTGCAACGCTCATCGATCCTTGTAATGACGATGATGCATGTGTGTACGATGTAATTACACGGTTGTCACTACAAGGATGCGCCGAATTTGTCTCTAGAGATCTATCATGTGCTGATTTATTATTGATGGTAATTTAGGATCATGTATTTTTCGGTTGTCCGTGTTGTTCCATCACGTACGTACGCACTAGAGAAACATGCGCCCTTCTTATTTTCTGATATTTAAATAGCATATATGCGATTGAATTAGTCATCATAACTGTAAAAGAAGTCGTGCGTTCCATGGGATCTCTGATCTCTGCGATCTTTGTCAGTTCCTTCTTACAGACAAAGCAAGAAGCTAAAATGGAATAAAATCGTCTGCATGTGAGGGGGTGTTTGGATAACCTTTAGTCCCATGACTAAAATTAGTCAGCTAAAAATTTTTAGTCACCTCCCTGTTTGGATACCAAGACTAAAGTGAGATTTAAATAGCATTAAATTCCACATTTTCTCTCTTTCCTCTCTCTTCTCTCTCCTTTTAGTCACCTTTAGTTGGGTCTTCCCTACTAGAGACTAAACTAATTTTAGTCACCTTTTAGTCCCACCTGTTTGAGAATTTAGTCCATCTCAGACTAGTTTTAGTCACCCGCATCCAAACACCCCCTGTGTTGTCCCACTTGTCACCTGTGTCCAAGCTAGACGCTGACGTGGTTTTGATACATGCATTTCGATACCTAGTTGCTTTGTGGTACTATCTAATAATTATGACTCATGACAAGATTTGTAACGACCAGCAACCCACCTATGGCTCTTGCACTGCATTCCCGACATGTTGAATAAACGAGAGGTGACCGAACAACTACCACTTGGGTGAAAAAAAGCTTTTATTTCAGTTGGCCACCTATCACACATCCATAGCCATACGTGCTATAATGCTATTGTGTAGTCACTGATAAGCAAAAGTGATTTAAGGTACAGAAAAACTTGTCCTAAAAACCACTAAAAGAACACGCTGCAATGTCACGCTAGTTTCATTCTCAGCTGTTATGATAATATATTTAGTTACAACTGGCACGCTAATGTCATTTCATCTGTCAAAAAGTGCCATCAGCGCTATTCAGTTCCACCCAAACAAGAACATTCAGGTGTCACATAGGCTCACTAGTCGCTGATAAATGAAGCGATACTGCAAGGGGACAGACAACCTGGCCTTAAAGCCGCTTGATGAAAGTTGTTACATGACTGAATGCAAGTTGAAAGGACGATTCCTTGTAGCACAACTTTTACAACCTATCCAATGACAACCTCAGCCGCTAATTGCTAATGGGTCAATCAGACGTAGTACATGTGCTCCCTGTACGGCGATACCCAAGCCTCTGCCGGATGCGCTGCACTCACCATGGCATCCCCACTCGTCCAAGTGGCAACAGGAGGCGGAATTGGCACCAGCTGGTAATCAGAACTATCGGCACTTACCATTGGTCCAGCCACATAGTCCGCACGGCCATGACTTTGCACCCCATCACCATGGTTCATCCCCACAAAGTACACACCGGTGCCTACATCGTGATACCTCCCATCATGCTGGCTAGAGGGGAACCATACCGGGTTCAGCTGCTGGAGTTCCTGACCAGTAGCTCCGTATGCCACCCCTCCCAGGGCTTGCGTGCCATGCATAAGATCCATTTGTCTGGCCCCGTACATGTTCTGAGTAGGTCTGTTTCCTTGGCAAGGGGGCATGTCAGCCGTGTCGGATATCAATACGCATTCGGCGGTGTCCCATGTCCATCCTGGAGGGTTGTAGCCACCCATCCTGTTGTTCTGAGGAATGGAGATGCCAGGGAGCAAATGAGTTGTAGGAACAGCTGCCGCCCTTGCCATGCCATTCACGCCCACGTAGCTGCTCGCTGCGTAGTTCATCCACATGTTCCCTTGGCCATCAACATGGTACTGCATTTGACTGCGACTCGCTTGATCTACTCCCCAAGTAAAGCCAGGCAGGGAAACCATTCGAGGTGGCTGTGAACGGCTCCCAGTAGGAACATGTGTGCTGGACTCGATCTGCTTCTCTACTTGCTCCAACTGATCGGATAGATCCTTCATGATTTTTAACACGAGAGAATTGGCTTCCTGTTCATTAAGTTCTGGTGCTGCTGAGGTTGAACCGTTCATGCTGATCCCTATATGCTTGCTAGTTTTCTCATCCTCTCGATTCTCAAGCTCTGTTTTAACCTCAGATTTTGTAGCAGTGGTAGCATAAAGTACCTCTTTATCAAGAGACTTAGTATCCAATTTGGATTTTGATGAATTATCGGAAGATGTTGTGTGGTTCTCTGCCGGTAGCATTTGCCTCGGATTCTGCAGGTCCAACTCTTTGTATGCAGGCTTATGTGCATGCCTCTCAATTTCACTTGTTTTTGCTGGTTCTACATTCTGTGAAGCAATGCTTTGATTCCCAGATGGCTGGGTGGGAGCAGGTACTACCATGCAATTCAGCCCGCCAGTGTCAGACTTCTCTTTCTTGCTTGGCTCTTCAGCTGGTGTGTGCATGATACTGTCACTCCCATGGGGATCCTTGACATGCTGTACACGGTGCTGATTCCTTCCTGATTGCTTTGTCTGCTTAGGACTTGCACAGCTATTTGTTACATCATCATGCTCTTCCTTGGCCACTGTTTTCTCCTCCTCATTCACAGATGCAAGTGAAGCATTCCCAAGCATTATACTCCCCACAGTAAAACCTCTAACAGAAGAAACCTGCACGGGGATTATAGCACTGTTGATAACAACACCTGATATATGGGTTTTATGCACACTTGAGGCTGATGTATTCACAGTACCAAACACATTTGGTGAAGCAGGTCTCTGGTTCTTGCTTTGGATTGAGAGGCCCATATGAGGTTTAGATTCAGCATTTTGTGTGTCCACAAGAGTCCCAGCAACGGACATGATATTTTCTGTACTTTCAGCAATGTTTGACCTTTCCCTTAGAACTCTCTCCTGTGAACGAACTTGCCTTCTCCTATTGTCCACCTGCAAATGCTTTGGAGCACTGTTCTCATGTGATTCTGATACACTTTTCTGGGCAATGTGTTCCGTCATGTTGATGACATTATTCTTTGCTGAAAGCATGACATTATGAATCAAAGAGTCTTTCTTGACACCAGCAGATTCTGATGCTGGAGGGCCCCTTAAACTTTTTCCCAGTGAATGGACTTCTCTTCTCTTTTCCTCCATCTGCAAATGGATTAGAGCAGTGCTGTCATGTGACTCTGATGCACCTTTCTGGCCAATGTGAATCATGTTGATGTCAGTGTTCTTGGCTGAAGGAATGGCATGTATCAAAGGACCTTTGTTAGCATCTACAGTGTCTGATGCTGGAGTTAAGACCCTTGAAATACTCTCTTGTTTATGAACATGGCCCTCCGTATCCTCCACCTGAAAATGCTTTTGAGCACTGCTGTCATCTGACCATGCTACGCTTTCCTCAGTATCCTTCGTGCCATTAGCTATCAGAAGCACATTAAGATTCTCAGCATAAGAAGTACAGCATGTATCTGATGCTGAAGTATCGTGATTAGTAGTTCCACTGCCTCCAGAACTTTGTTTATGAAGAAATTTGTCTGCTTCTAGTGGCAAATCATTTGACTTCTGATCCTGTACAAATGAACTTCTGTTCAATTCTACCAGTTTTGCATTGGCTTTTGCCTTTTGTTGAAGTTTCACCCTCTCATCTTTTTGTAGTTGTCTTGCATGTTGGGCAGAAAATTCTCTCCATGAACGCTGAATGAACCAAATAAACACAGTTAACAAGAGAGTAAAAAAATTCATGGATATTATGACACCTCAGTAACCTTTTCTAAATGATGTTTGTCCATTTTTTATATTTTATTTCTATGCATGCGCAACTTTCTTGGGTACTTTTATTTAAGAAATCTGACAACATAGCAGCATATTACAATTGCATACATGTATTTCATAACCATGAGTGTTAAGCATATCAGCAGTTCTAACACACACCTGCTGAGAGGTCTTCCCAGGAAATGATTTATCTTGATGAGTATTTGTCATAACTGGAAAAGAGTCAACTGTAGGGTGATCATCCCATCCATGTCCAGGCATATTAAATGAAATATCCTCAGCAGAACTACCATGCTTGTTTCTTGAAGCATTCCATCCTCCAAATTCATGGTAATCAGAAGATTTACCAGGTGCATCATATGACTTCTGACTGTGTACAAATGGGCGTCTGTTCAAGTCTTCCAATTTTGCAACAGATGTTGCCTTTTGTTGAATGTTCTCCCTCTCCTTCTGTAATTCTTTTGCATGTTGGACGGAAGACACTCTGCATCTTGAATGCTGAATCAACCAAATAAGAAATAAACAGAAGTTACACTAACAAAGATATAAGATTCAGGAATAAGTGACACCTCAGTGTCCTTATTGAACTTTTTTTGCCTATTTTTAATATTTCATTTACATGCATGCACAATTTCTAGGGATCCTTTCAAGTTTCAAAGAAATATAATAGCACTGGACATGGAGTAACACTGAGAGTGCAACTTTTGGAGGATAGGCATCAATGTTAACATTGATATAGATGAATAATGAGTAGAAACATTACTGGAAGGAACAGAAACATTTATTCAAATTTGATGTTTGAATACTAACTATGGCATTTTAATTTTAAATTGTCTCATAATAACAAACAGTTCACTGCCTTGATGATGTCATAGGAAAACATATATTCTTGGTCAAGTACAAGATATCATTCAGTTGACAAAGGTAGAAATAATATGACAAACATTCCTCCAATGCAATGTGACAACTGTGTACCTCGATTTCATAACCAGGAGAGATAAGTACATCAGTAGTTTCCGCATGCACCCACTGATAGGTGTTCCAATTAACTGATTGATCTGGATGAGAATTTTTCATAACTGGCAAAGAATCAACTGCAGGGTGATCTTCCCATCCATGTCCAAAATTGTTAGATGAAATGTCCTCAGCAGAAACACCGTGTTTGTTTCTTGAAGCATTCCATCCTCCATATTCATGGGAATCAGCAGATTTACCAGGTGCATCATTTGACTTCTGACTTTGTACTAATGGACGTATGTTCAAGTCTTCCAGTTTTGCAATAGATTTTGCCCTTTGTTGAGTTTTGCCTCTCTCCTCCTCCTGTAGTTGTTTTGCACGTTGAGCACACAACTCTCTCCTCGAATGCTGAATACACCAAATAAACAAAAGTTTAAACAACAATTACTAAGATTTATTGATATAGGACAGTTAAATAGCCTTTTGCACTCTTGCTTGCTCGCTTTAAGACTTTATTTATGTTATGCCGAATTCTAGGGTAGCACATTAAAAAATATGAAAGGCAATGGAAGTAGAATAAATTTATATGTTAGAATCACACTGAACAGGGGTTCAAATTTTGATGGATATGCATCTATGTTAGCATGGATAGAGGAATTTATAGTGGAAAAGTCATTCTTGTAAGAAACAGAAACATATCTTTGTACTTTATATTTGGGTAGTAACTAAGGCATCTCAATGTAAGCTCGTCCTTTTTTCTCTCGGACACGCAAGAGAACTGCAAGTCATTATATCAAGGAAAAAATACAGTCCGATTACAAGTTGGTTCCATAATAACAAAACTTTTCAGTGACCTTGATAATGTTCTAGGAAGACAAGTATTCCAGATTACGTACAAGATCTCATTTACTTGACACTAGCGGAAAATCATATGGCATCATTCAAAATGGCAATCCGTACCTGGATTTCAAAATCAGAAGAGATAATTAAATCATCAGCATTTCTGACATGCACCTGCCAAGAGGTGTTCCTAGAAAATGATAGATCCTGATGAGTATTTGCCATAACAACTGAAGATGAGTCAACTGTAGGATGATCTTCCCATCCATTGCCAGAAACGCTGGATGAAATTTCCTCAGCAGAACAACCATGCCTGTTTCTTGAAGCATTCCATCCTCTATATGCATGGTACTCAGCAGATTTACCAGGTGTATCATTTGACTTCTGACTCTGTACAAATGGATTGTGCAAGTCTTCCAGTTTTATAATAGATTTTGCCTTTTGTCCAATTTCCCCCCACTCTTCTTCCTGTAGTTGTTTTGCATGTTGAGAAGATAACTCTCCCTTTGAATTCTGAATACAGAAAACAAACACAAGTTAACAACAAAGACTAGAATTCATGGACACAGGACACTTAAGTAGCCCTTTTGCACTGCTGCTTGCTCACTTTTAACATTTCATTTATGTTATATGCAATAATTAGGTAATCTGTTAAGAAATCTGTAGGCCGTCGAAGTGGAGAAACTAATAACGAAATGGACATGCCTAAATAGAATGCATGTCAGAATCACACTGTATAGGGCAAGACTGCTTATTTTGAAGGATGAACATCAGTCTTGACATGGATATAGATGAATTATTGAGTACAAGTCATTCATGTAAGCAATAGAAACATATCTCTATGTGCTTGGGTACTAATTATGGTATCTGAAAGTAAGGTGGTCTCATACTAACAAAACAGTTCAGTGGCCCTGATAATGTTATAGGAAAATAAGTATCCTTGATCAAGTACAAAACATCATTACTTGAAAGTGATGGAAAATTGCATGGCATCATGCCAAATGATAAGCATGTACCTGGATTTCATAATCGGGAGAGTTTAGCATATCATCAGCAGTTCTCACATGCACCTGCTGTGTGCTGTTCCCAGTAAATGGTTGATCTTCATGAGTATTTGTCATAACAACTGGCAAAGAGTCAACTGCAGAGTGTTCTTGCCATCCAGGTCCCCAACTATCAGATGCAGTGTCAATGGCAGAGCTACCATGAGTTTTTGTCATAGCACCTGGCAAAGAGTCAGCTGCAGAGTGTTCTTGCCATCCAGGTCCCCAACTATCAGATGCAGTGTCAATGGCAGAGCTACCATGAGTATTTGTCATAGCAACTGGCAAAGAGTCAACTGTAGAGTGTTCTTGCCATCCAGGTCCCCAAATATCAGATGCAGTGTCCATAGCAGAGCTGCCATGCTTGTTTCTTGAAGTATTCCCTACTCCATATACATTATTATCAGAAGATTCCCCTAGCTTTATGGTTTCACTGGATTTAGTAGCATGTCCTTCTGACAGATCAATCATGACAATATTAGCAGAAGCAGACACATTTGATGTACCAGTTGGCACATGATTACTACTTTCAGAGACAGAATTAGCCATGACAAAGGCAGGAGTGGTATCACTAAAGACAATGCTGACAGGAACATCACTTGCCACATTTGCTTCTACATCAATACTTTTTGGCTGCTCAACCTTGGATTCCCTGCACGAAGATATTTCTGATATGTTACCAGCACGAAGATTTCTAGCTTTGATATTTAGACACTTTATTTTCTCTAACAGTGCCACATCCTTCTTGATGACTTGCTTCTCAAGCGCATCTGAATGGTTATCTTTGACCTTTCTAACCATGAGATGAGGTAGACTTTTGATACAAGCATCAGCAGGCACATGAGTATAGGAGGAATCATTGTTTTCTGGGTGATAACCACCATGTACTGGACCATGCCTTGCTTCTTCTCCCTGCTTGTGAAGGGACTGACCATTTTGAGTAAAAGATTCAGTGAAACTACAAGGTGTGTCTGCAGGCTTGCACGGACCATATGATGCCACTCCTTCTTGCCAAATCCCATTTCTGTCAGGGGGGTGGTCAGGAGGAGGATGCCAGTAATCAATACATGGAGGAGGCATACATATATCAGGAGCCTGTGTAGCATGTAGTGGAGCCTGTTGTGCTTCCATAGAGAAGTTTCTGGTAGAAACAGGATTACCCCCTGCCATACAAAAATAGCATATCAAATCATATGCACTTGACAAAATAAATACATCTCCTGATATTTAAAGGTAAGTAAAATCGTTTCCCAGCAAAAACTGTGATTTATGAAGTATGAACTAATGGGAGAGCATTAGTGAATTAGGTGTATACCAGTTATCGGGATCTTCCTTTGTTCATCTCCTGCCGCCAAAATAACAGAACTAAAAGATGGTCGCCCTTGAAAACTGTGGCCTGCAAGTAAGAAGACATTAAGTGTCAAGAATGTATGTTGTAGGTTTATTGAATAAACTGTGTGGAATTGGCAAAGCTTTTAGCACCACTAACACAAGTTCAACTGGAAATGCAGACTCATTGTTGGACAAAATGATGAGTTTAGATATGAGACTGCATGAACAACTATAAACAGACATTATGCAAAGATAATCTCTCATTGCATGTACTCACCTTGTTGACTGTTTGATTGAGAGTTCTTGGAAACAAGTACTGGAAAATCATCTGCACTTAGGGTAAAACCCTTTCCGTGTGATGTAGGTCTCTGCATTGGCAAATATTGGGTTACACATGACTTCTATATGTATTGAGTTACCTGACAAAACGAATACTACATGGAGCATACCCTTGTTGCAATATTTCTTAATGGGCCTCTTAGAGCATCCGAGAAAGAAGTTTGAGAGCGTGGAAACTGAAAGCTTCCTGATCTTAACTCGGTGCTTTGAGGATGACTCATCACAGTTGAAGAATTCTGCAAAGTTCGACCCCGAGGAAGCGGTGAGTCGAGCAAGTCACTTCCATCTGTTGACGTACTCGAGCTTCCTCGAGAAGAAGGCCGATCATTCATGTTGCCAAACGAACCAGAACCCCTATCGTTCTTGAGAGATAGGAGCGACGATGAACCCCATGGATTTGGTGCTGGTAGAACTGACCTGTCGCCCCATGGAAAAGAGCCCCTACATCCATTCCAACATCCCATCAGATAGCATAATATCACCAACAGGGAAACTGGCAAAATCTGTCAAGATCAGTATTTACCCAGAAAACACACGAGAGGGGTTCACATGACTGCATATTATGAAGATTACTGTTTTATCACCGAGTGAAAATTATTCATGCATCAAAGTTAGCATGACTACTCGACACAATTCAGAGTAAAGGAGAAAGGCTAAATAGCAACAACAGGGAAACAGTCAAAAAATGTCCAAACCAGTATTTACCTGCACAATAGACCCAAGATAAAGATTACCATTTTGAAACTGAATCAACTCTGCTTGTGCATCTATGCCGACATAGTAATTTCACATAATCTGGATCATTATTTCAAGGGACCAGAAAATCTAAAGAGCGTGCATATGAATGACCCAGAATCCTTTTTTTCTGTTTTACTAAACACTAGTGTAAAACTATTTCAGTGTCCATCAACAATAAAATCAAATCCTATTCAATTTGATTTTCCTGCTCTAAGCTTGTCAATTTATAACGCATAAATCATGGTTAAGGAGAGTAGGAAACGGCCCACTCTGGAACAAAAAACCCCCCAACGGGATCAGTAAGCTAAGAAGAGAAGCACATCAGCACAGTTAACCCCCAATTCAACTCAATGGAATCGGCAGAGGATGATCATTTCAATCGGGGAAAAATTTTCACCTTTGCGTTGACAGGATGGTGGTCTCCGGGGCCGTCCCCACAGCCCCAACGGCAGGCGTCCTCGTCGGAGCGGCCGCAGCAGCGGCCGCAAACCCCCACCTGCAGCGACACAATCGATAAACCCTAAACCCTCGTAGCGGGAGAGAACCAATTGAGCCCCCATGGGAACACAGCAGCGAAATGGGGACACGAAGAGGGAGGCGGAGCGGTTGGTACCTCTTGTCGGCGGCGGGTGCGCGCGCCGTCGCCGCGGCCATGGCTTCCCCGCTCCGGCGGGGCTCGGGGTCGCGCGCGGAGGGGAAACCGGGACGGAGCGCGCGCCGGGTG
>OAMR01001154.1:78712-131805 GCA_900205405.1 Echinochloa crus-galli
TCTTAGAGCTATTCTGCTACGCCTGCACTGCAGACGGTTGAGATCACATATATACCAGATCTACAGCAGCCACCAAAACACTTTGAGGGCCTTCTGCCATTTTTTTTTCTTATATGAATCCAATGCCAGGGTTGCTATGATACTGACCACGACGCAAAATTTCGAGACCATCGTAGAATTGCAGTTCCTCGGTTAGATCCTTGTACATCCGTCGCCACACACCAAGTTCCTTTCTAAATTCCTCTGCCTATTAAAGTGATAAGCGAGTGCAACATCTGTCAGGAAACAAAGCTTTTTGTTGATAAAAAGAAGTATTTGCGAGTGTGAACAGTTCCTAGACGAACAAAAGGCATTTGGCGGAGAATTGCAGCATAAGTTTCTTTCTTCAATAAACCATGTGTTACATTTCATTTTCCCTTTGACGGGGAACAATCACTTTGCATTCATAAGAACTGAACTGAACTAATATTTTTATAAACTTGTGCATGATGCTATTTAGTGTTAGTTAATGAGCACATTACCTTAGTTGTCAGAAGCTTTCCTGCTGCCTCTAGTTCAGAGCACCTTCACAAGTAAGCAAAGTGGTTATTTTGGCAACATGACTATCGAAGATCCTTTTGAGAAAGCAGTCCAGAACAAATTATTCTATTTTCTGAATCACAAATGCAGGGATAGTAAGATATACCTCTTAATTTGCTAATTTTATAACTCTACAAAGAAGTGCATCTATGTCCCTCCCCATAGGGTCCCAACCAAACGAAACAAACAGAGAGCCCCTGATATTCTTATTTTCTATGTTACACTTGATTTGAGCGCAGTAAGATTATCGCTGAAACAAGACGTAGTGCCGAGTCCTGTGTATCCTGACCATGCTAGGTTAAATACTGTGCAAGGAGCGAAGCTACATGGTAGAAATCATAGGCCGTAAACAAGGTTGGCAAGCATTTATGGGTATAAGCTTATAGGTAACTGCCAGACAAGTGATGATCAAAAGAAAACTGCTAGGAATTTATTCATTTTTGCAATAAAACTGTCATGATCTAAATTAATCTTGCTCATTTAGTCTCTTCTCTCATCCTAGGCAGCTGACTCCACCCGTACATCCTCCTGGTGGTGTTTAACCAGTGATGATCTAAATGGTCAATACAAAAGCTCCCTCCTAAGGTAGGAAGCCGTTTGGTTAAATACTTTGCCGATCTTTACAACTTTTTTACACAATGAACACGCGGAATCAAATTAGTAATTAAAGTGGCTGTCAAGTAAAGAAAAAAGATTGCTTTACTCACTCAGTTTTTAGAATGGTGTTCTGATCAAATAGAACTCTGAACATTTCCTCAGCCTCCTAGAAGTATGTGAATGATGGTTAGAAAAAGGAAATTGATTACTTCAAAAACAGCTCAATTAATTAATCAACACATTTCCAACCTCATTTTCATTTCTAGGTGGCCTGCCGATCCTAGAACAATCCAAGGTGCGCCTGTCCTGACGGGGTCGTTCGTTGGTCTCTCGCCGGGCACCGCCGGCGAAACCGGTCTGACCGGTTATCAAAACCGGTCTGACCGCTTTGCGCGGAAGGGCAGCAAGGAGCTACTCCGCGTGCTTGTTGTTGGCGCGATTTCGTGCCAACAGGTTGTTTCAGAATTTGCACAACCTACAGGGAGCTTCACTTGCAAGGAATGGATTGATTGGCCACATACCACAATATCTATTCAATAACACACCTTCCCTGAGGATTATCTACTTTGGAAATAACAGCTTATCAGGCCCGATACCTCTTGGTGTGGCTTCCCTTCTCATGCTCAAGAAGTTAGTTCTGAATTTCAATCAACTCTCTGGCTCAGTACCCCCAAACATCTTTAACATGTCTAGGCTGCAAACCATCTCAATCGAGCATAACAATTTAACTGGACCGATTTCAAACAATCAAAATTTCAGTCTCCCAATGCTGCAGCTTATTTCCCTTAGTTTGAACTAGTCTATCAACCCGTGCATCCGCACGGTTTAGTTATTTCAAATAATATATAAATACTTGTAACTTACATGCCTTAATTTTGCCTTTGGATAGCTATATAAGAAAAATAATGAATTAGAACTTTTATCTCCATATGAATATATTTATTTGTTTATATCAATATATGCACCAATTTTGACGGGTTATCCTACTTACTTTTTGGGTTTTATCTGCAAACTAACTAATGGGAATAGTCAAAGTTGTGCCATACTTTAAATTGGTCCGCTTTGATTATCTGGAAGATATGGTTAGTGCTAATCGGGAAAAAAATCCATAAAGGCACACAACTAAAGTGAGGTCAGCTTCTTTGTGGCCTTTGGTCTTGGCCTCTTGGGAAATGTCCTCTAAGTCGAGTAAACATGGTTATAGTAGCATTGTAGAGTACTGATCATAACTCAACAACGTCTAATTAAATCACTCGGTGTCCACCATTTCAAACTGTACAACATATATCTTGTAGGGCTATTCGACCCCAACCTTAGAAACCTATTATATTATAGGCCATAAGTAATAAAGTAACAAAAGAAAGTTAGAACCTTCTTACATTACATGAATACACCTTTTTCATATGGACAGTTATGAACTCACCCCAGTTAATCACATCCCAGCCACATGAGCTTTTGCTATTTATGGATTGATAATTAATGACTCAAGCCACCAGCTCGAATCCATTTAATTGATGGCACGTTGGACCATAGCAACAGATGATCCGTGTGGGTTAGTAAAATTTCCTAAGGAGGAAGCGTATTTTTCATTCCTCAAATATTGTGAATGTGTGACTTTCATCCTTTCTGTTCTGCTTGGTGCAAATGAATCTGTTAGCTAATTACCTCGTAACAATTTAGTGTCATCTGATTTTGGTTTAGATGTCATTATTGAATTAATCACTGATTCGACGCATCATATTATTGCTAGAAAGTTTCTTCGTGCACTTATTGAAAAAGGATATATTCTTAGAATATTTTAGATGGTGAGTTAAAAAAGTTATTGTCCTTTAAAAAAATTCCCTTCTTCTTTCTTGTGCCTCGCTCTAACCCTAGACAGCTCGTTAGCCGTAGACATGATGGCGCTAGGAGGGGTTGTTGAGTCATCCTGATTGTGTTGCTCGTCGTTGTCCAAATGTCGGACAAGCTCAACTTCAAATTCTCAAAATTCTGTCATAAAGTTTAAATTTTATCATGGCATACCGTGCTCATTCTTATATTATTGTAGGCTGAAACCACTCAGATGGCACTAAACTATTGTTAAGCTAAGGCACGTATAATTAGTGCATGGGTTTAGTTAAGGGACTGATTTGCACTAATTAAAATATAAAGAATGAAAGTTACAGTCTAGTAATACTTGAGGGATGAAAAATACAATTTTTTTCCTAACAGCAGTGGTGGATAATTTAGATAATGGTTTAGGAGGTTATTTTAGAGTATTTTAATAATAGCAAATGTAGGTAATTTTTTAGAAAACACAATAAATCCGATAGCTACTATTATCAATGATGATTATAATCTACCTGATTGATGACCGGCCTAGCATCTTTGGTGAGGATTAACATGGAGCCTCTAAATTGACCCTCCAATCTCACTAAACAAATATTGGCGAGACACATATGGTATCTTTGGTTGATGGTCTTTCCGGGAGACATCCTGGAATAAAGATTTTATTTTGTTTTCGTTGTATATACATAATGACGTATTTCATGTGCAACTTGGCCTTACCTGAATTCAGTTGCTCCTTCCTTCAGCTCACGAGCTCACGCAGAATAAACTTTCAAGAAAAGTTGAGCACTAATTCATATATACCATGGAGGTCATGGCGCACAGTTGATCTAAGCAAGGCATCAGTACATAAATGTATTTTTTTCCTTTTCTCATAAGAGGGGTACACAACAGAGCGATGGAATTAAACCTGACGACAATTAGGAAAACAAATCCTTGTTGAGCAGTCAGTTGTGTGCCTATACAAAACCATCGGGCATTGAAGATGCACTTTAATTCCACGCATCCAACCTAAGCTGATTGGGCAAGCTAAGCAATGGGAACATACTGGTATATGAACATGAATCGAAACCTAACTACCTAAGCCAGCTAACAAATATCCAAACAGGAAAATTACTCGATGCATGATTCGATGGTACCTTGCTGCCGCCTACGTCGATGTCCACAAGCGCGCTTGAGGGCGCTCTGGTGAGAGAGGCGACATCTCGGCGACCAGATCGATCTAAGCGGCCCTGTAGAAATCGTGATGCGCCGCCTCCAGCCCCACGGCTCCAGCACCTCGTTTAGATTACATCTTCTTCTTTTTCTTTGTGAGCGGTTCAGATACATCTGATCAACTGGAAAAGGATTTTTTTGGGAAAGTACGGGCCGGGAGAAGGAATTACGTGTTTTTTTACTTATACATAATATAATGGGCAGATGTTCGTGTGGGTTAGAAACAAAAATTTGCTACATCGAGTTATTATTTTTCTAATGGCAGTGGTGGGTAATTTAGATACTGGTTTAGAGTGTATTAATAATGGCAAAGGTGGGTAATTTTTTTAGAAAAAATAATAGATCTGAGGGCTACTATATATTATCAATGATGATTATAATCTACCTCATTGATGGTCAGATGTTTCTGATTTTTGTGAGAATTTCTAGAATTTATCTTTTTTCCTAGCGCTTCTGGTGAGGATTAAAGTGGAGGCTGTTGGATATGTTCCAAATTCACATCCACGATATAGGCCATGCTTGGGCCGGAGCGAAGCGGAGGCCCATCGCGCTGTGGTTTCTCTCAGAAAGTGCACAGTTTAGTCCCACCTTGGTAACGCAACCAAGTACGGGCGCGTGATCTGCCTATATATATGTAAGCCTATGTAGACGGTAGGGTAAGACAAGACAAGACAAAACAAGGCAAAACAGATAAGTCATGTATCATCCCTACTTGTAAACTCTTCTCAATAGTGATTGTCTTCCGTGGTTTTTTCCCGCAAGGGTTTTTTCACGTTAAATCGTGTCTCGTGTTCGATCTTGGTACGAGATCACGTGAAAAAAAAGGGTTCGGAGTTCTCAGCGCCGTCTCGTCGCTCGTGCATTTATCGGAATTTTACTACGCGCACCAGTAAAGATCTACCAGAAGGTTTCCAGAGTTGCTCGCTGGATGTACATACAAAGTGTACCAAGTTACAGGTTATTGCTAGAGTTACACAGTAATGTTTTTAGATTATTTACTGCAGATTATTTTCTTCTGGTTATGGCTTCTATGATATATGATTTCCGCTGCTGATATATTTAGATTCTGAGGAGATATTGGGATTATTATTGGATCAATTTGAGTTAATTTATTATGATGTTTTGACAACATCATTCATGTCAGCCTAGTGGTTTATTTTACTCCTATAGAGTTGGTTAATTAAAAGTGAAGGTTTTGCTTCGAATTGAGTTCGAGGTGGAGGATTCTAAGTGCAACAGAGGAAGTTTTGTTTGACTAGATACTACAGTATTTTGTATTGCGGGAGCAGTACGTTTATTGCTGTCTTTGCTCATAGGATTCCATTGGGGCTTGCAGCATGCCGAGACTTGCAAAACGGTCTCTTTGTCTTCAAATTATTTTGTTGATGTTGTTCCAACATGGTTCGGTCAACTACCAAATCTGGAATTCCTCTCCTCGGGTGGTAATCCCATTTTTGGCTCTATTCCTGGGGATCTTAGCAATCTCACTCTTCTTTATAACTTAGACCTTTCTATTTGCAGCCTAACTGAATATATTCCACCGGAATTAGGCCTGATGCGAGAACTCTCATATCTCCATCTCAATGCCAATAAGCTAACAGGTCGAATTCCAGAGTCTCTTGGAAATTTGTCGAAACTATCCAACCTAGATCTGCAGAAAAACAAACTCTGGGGCTCGGTACCAACAACACTTGGAAATATCCCAACTTTTAGCAGGATTTATCTATAAGTCATGTATCATCCCTACTTGTAAACTCTCCTCAATAGTGATTGTCTTCCGTGGTTTTTTTCCCGCAAGGGTTTTTCCACGTTAAATCGTGTCTCGTGTTCGATCTTGTTTTCCGCATTATTTGCTAACAGTGTCATCAAAAGGAGCCTCCAATTAGTAATAGTAAGATAACTTTGAAGGTCGGATTCCATTGGGGCTTGCAGCATGCCGAGACTTGCAAAACGGTCTCTTTGTCTTCAAATTATTTTGTTGATGTTGTTCCAACATGGTTCGGTCAACTACCAAATCTGGAATTCCTCTCCTCGGGTGGTAATCCCATTTTTGGCTCTATTCCTGGGGATCTTAGCAATCTCACTCTTCTTTATAACTTAGACCTTTCTATTTGCAGCCTAACTGAATATATTCCACCGGAATTAGGCCTGATGCGAGAACTCTCATATCTCCATCTCAATGCCAATAAGCTAACAGGTCGAATTCCAGAGTCTCTTGGAAATTTGTCGAAACTATCCAACCTAGATCTGCAGAAAAACAAACTCTGGGGCTCGGTACCAACAACACTTGGAAATATCCCAACTTTTAGCAGGATTTATCTATCACATAATAATTTAGAGGGCAACCTTGACTTCCTTTCCTCCCTTTTCAATTGTAGACAGCTTGAGCTCCTTGAAGCAGCCAATAATTCTTTTACTGGGCCGCTCCCTTACCATGTGGGAAACATGTCTGCAGAATTACTTACATTAATAATGGACGAAAACAAGCTAACAGGTGGGCTTCCAGAAACATTGTCAAACTTGAGCAGTCTTCGCACCCTTTCTCTTGCCAGCAATCTACTCACAGGGGCAATCCCAGAAGCTATCACACATATGCAAAATCTCCAACTGATTGATATCTCCAGCAATGACATTTTAGGCCCTATACTAACACAAATCGGTATGCTCAAGAACTTACAAAGGCTATTTCTCTACGGAAACAAATTATTTGGCTCTATACCGGATAGCATTGGTAATCTAACTAGATTAGAAAATATCTCGATATCCAATAACCTGTTCAATTCAACTATACCTGCAAGCTTCTTCAACCTTGATAAACTTATACACCTGGATATTTCTCACAATTCCTTTGTTGGTCCATTACCAAGTGTCTTTGATAGGTTAAAACAAGTAGTTGTCATTGACTTCTCTTCCAACTTTTTTCATGGAACCATCCCAGAATCATTAGGAGAAACCATGATGCTCACCAATTTAAACCTATCACACAACTCATTTGATGGCCCAATTCTTGGTTCCTTTCAGAAACTTATTAGCTTAACGTCTTTAGATATTTCCTTCAATAATATCTCTGGTACCATCCCCACGTTCCTTGCCAATTTCTCTAGCTTGACAACCTTGAATCTCTCCTTCAATAACCTAGAAGGAAAAATACCAGAGGGGGGTGTTTTTTCAAACATCGCATCACAATCCTTGATTGGAAATACTGGGCTATGTGGGGCTCCCCGTCTAGGATTTTCTCCATGCCTTGGGAAATATCAATCAAATAGTACACACTTCCAAAAAATCATTTTTTTAGCTATCGCCATAGCATTTGCTTCTATTGTTTTATGTGTCTACCTCATGTTCAGAAGAAAACTTAAAAACAAAGGAGAGCTTCAAGGTTCTGCCATTGATCAAGACAATGTTATAAACCATAGACTAGTCTCCTACAACGAGCTACTATTTGCCACTGATAATTTTTGTGATGACAACCTGTTGGGGACTGGTAGCTTCGGAAAAGTTTATAAGGGAAGACTGAGGACCGGTTTGGTTGTTGCCATAAAAGTTTTAAACATGCAGCTAGAAGAGGCCATTAGAAGCTTCGATGCTGAGTGTCTTGTACTCCGCACGACTCGGCACCGAAACCTGATAAAGATACTGAATGCTACCTCCAACACAGACTTCAAAGCATTGGTGCTTGAGTACATGCCCAATGGTAGCTTGGATATGCTCCTACCACTACGGGAAACCGGATGTTTGCCGAAGCCTTTGCCGAGTGTAACACTTGGCGAACGACACTCGGCATATCTAGTTACGACAAAGCCGACGTTGCCGAGTGCAACACTCGGCGAAGGCTTTGCCGAGTGTCCGTTAGGGGCACTCGGCAAACTATTTTAAAAAAATAAAAAAAAGAGACCCTGCCGGCCGTGCGCCCACGCCGCTGCCGCCCACGCTGCCGGCCGGCCACCGCCGCGCCGCCTGCCGCCCACGCTGGCCGCCGCCCGGCCGGCCGCCGCTCGCCCGGCCGCTCCGCGCCGCGTCTGCGCCCCGCCTGGCCGCCGCTCCCACCGGCCGCCTCACCGTGCCGCTCGCCCGGCCGCTGGCCTGTCCGCCGGCCGCCAAGCCACACCGCTCGCCCAGCCGGCTCGCCGCGCCGCTGGCCGCACCGCCCGCCGGGCCAGGTCGCTCGCTGGCCGTCGCCTCGCCGCGCCGCTCGCACGGATTCGTCTCGCGTCGTTGGCCTGCCCGCCGGCCGCCTCGCCAGCCCCGCTGGCCCAGCCGCTCGCATAGCCGCCGCGAGCCGCCGCGCCGCTGGCCTGGACGCCCGCGGGCCCGGCCGCTCGCCTCGCCGCCGCGTCGCCGCGCCGCTCGCCCAGCTCCCACGCCGCGCCGCTGGCCTGGCCGCCCGCCGGCCCGGCCGCTCGCGTCGCCGCGCCGCTGGCCTGGCCGCCCGCCGGTCCCGGCGCTCGCCCGGCGGCCTGGGCGCTGGGCACCGGTCGCCTGGCCCCTGGCCGCCGGCCGCTGCAGGGAGAGAAGTTGAGAGAGATGAGAGAGAGAGGGGGGAGTTGCAGAGCCTTAGGGGTGGCTGTGAGAGAGAGGGGGTGGGAGAGAGTGAGAGGACTTATCCGGTGGGGGAGTTGCCAGCCAATAGGAAAGCGGCACTTCGCAGGCACGGATCGCTGACGTGGAATGTTTGCCGAGTGTACAAGAAAACACTCGGCAAAAAGGTTTCTTTGCCGAGTGTTTTTTTATACTCTCGGCAAATAATTTTTCCAGAATGCTTAAAAAAATTTAAAATTACCAAACAAATTTATAAAATAATCAAATTTTAGTATAACACAATATATATAGTCTATGACCTATATAAAATGAGTTGAAGTCAAATTCAAATTCGACCATCAATTTGACTCCAAATCCTAACAAGTACTTATCAACTCTATGAAACTTCTTTGGAGATTCTTCGATTTACATGCAACGTGCATGATAACTTATCCGCACTCGGCAAAGAAGCTCTTTGCCGAATGTATTACGTTTGGCACTCGGCAAAGAATTAAGTGTATTTCATTCAAAAAATTGCTTAAATACCTTTGCCGAGTGTCAAGGAAAAAACACTCGGCAAAGAGGCCCTTTGCCGAGTGTCAAGGAAAAAAACACTCGGCAAAGGTATTTAAGCAATTTTTTGAATGAAATACACTTAATTCTTTGCCGAGTGCCAAACGTAATACATTCGGCAAAGAGCTTCTTTGCCGAGTGTATTTTTTTCACACTCGGCAAACAACATGCATACAATTTTTCTACTCCTTATATTTGTTATTTGAATCGCTTGCGGTTTCAAAAATAAAAAAACTTAATTCTTTGCCGAGTGTCAAAATAATACACTCGGCAAAAAACTTGTTTGCCGAGTGTCAAAAACTGACACTCGGCAAACAAGCTCTTTGCCGAGTGTCAAAAAAAATACACTCGGCAAAGAGCTTGTTTGTCGAGTGTCCGAGAAAATACACTCGGCAAAGAGCGCGGCACTCGGCATATACGGGGTTTCCGTAGTGTACACTCCGGAGACAGAAGGCACTTGGGTTTCCTGAAGAGGTTGGATATCATGCTAGATGTGTCAGTAGCAATGGAGTATCTCCACCATGAGCATCATGAGGTGGTCTTGCATTGTGATTTGAAACCGAGCAATGTGCTATTTGATGACCAAATGACAGCACATGTCGCAGACTTTGGCATTGCGAAATTGTTATTGGGTGATGACAACTCCATGATCACTGCTAGCATGCCAGGAACAATTGGCTACATGGCACCAGGTACTTCGACTCATGTATCATATTCATTGTGGTTGATCAGGCGCGCTTAAGTTTTTTTTTTCTTAATTTCTCGAGCAGAATATGGATCACTCGGGAAAGCATCACGCAAGAGTGACATTTTCAGCTACGGAATCTTGCTCCTAGAGGTCTTCACTGCGAAGAGACCCACTGATCCAATGTTCACTGGGGAGCTGAGCATTAGGCAGTGGGTTAATGAAGCTTTATTGGCGACTGAGCTTGCCTCTGTTCTGGACAATCATCTGCTAGAAGATGAAGCACTTTCTATCTGTGACCTGAATGCCACTCTTTCATCGATATTTGAGTTGGGTTTGGTCTGCTCAAGTGACTCACCTGACCAAAGGAGGTCAATGAGGGACGTGGTGGTGGCACTGAAGAAGATCAAGAAGGAATACGCCAAATCAACATCAGCAAGCACGCAGAGTGCCAATCTGTGACTACAAAATTACCCTTGAATTCATGTGTCATGTTGGTTTCTTACATCATGAGCTGTGCCTTATTTCTCCTCAAATCCTCGTCATGTCTGAAAATTTTTTTAGAAGGGCGGGCTTGGTGCAGCGGTAGAGCCTACCGTCTGTAACCGGAAGGTCCCTGGTTCAAGCCCCAGCCTCTGCACATTTGTGCGGGTAAGGTTTGGGCGCTATTACAACCCTTCCCCAGACCCCGCACAGTGCGGGAAGCCTACGGCACTGGGTACGCCCTTTTTTATCAAAAGTCAATCGAGTATCTTAACAAAGAGTGCTGATTTAGTATCAAACACGGTCGTGGTTGTGGCACAGGTTTCTACCCTGCTGGAGGGGATGGATCAAACCTCCCTATTAGGGTCTATTTGAAAATATTCACATAGTGATTCATAAAAGGGGTGTGAGAACCAAGAGTGGTTACCATTTAGTGATGAGTGTTTGACAACCCTAATGTGTGATGTACATTTAAAGTGTGATGTGCTAACTTGGGCACTAACAGCTAACTACCCTATATGGCTTGGACTGGCCCTCTAACTATCTCTCATCCTGCTAGCCCAGTCAACCTGCTAACTTTTCAGACCTGCTCAATCTGTAAGTGCTCTGGAATTGATTAAATGAATTACAACATTATTTTTTGACTCTTTGAATTAATTCCATGTTAATTGATTTAATCTCGGAAGATAGTCTAATTCATTTGTTTTAAATTTTTACGCGCGTTATTTGAATTATAACAATATTTTTGAACTGCTCGAATTAATTAATTCATTTTCAAAAGATTAGTCTAAAATGGTCTGTTTCCAAAATGGTCTGCCGCTCAAGCTCCTTTTTCTCTGATTATTCCTCCATCGAGCCTAGAAGCAATGAAGAACACCCCGCTGCCACATGCCCTCTTCCACTACGCGCCATCTTCCTCTACTTTTTCTACCAATTCAGCAAGCACCGGACTTTCCCTTCTCAAATCCCGGACAGTTGTAGCCTCCCTGACACACCAGCCACCACCCTTTCCTCCATTCTGTGGTGCTGCATGCAAGGCAGGAGAGCCGCGGCTGGTGCTCCCACATGGGAGCAAGCCGTGATGGGCTCCTGTACCTGGACGTGAGCTGCGCAATGCCGACAGGAACTTGAGCCGAGCGTAAAGAGGACGAGCTGCTGCCGACAGGGACGAATCTAGGATGAATGGCTGTCGGGTCCGCACTAATAAATAACGGGGCCAAACCTATTTAGATTAGAGATAAACAGTAATTTTATGAATGCATAAATCCGTCGGGGTCAGCTGACGACGACCTCGACCTCAACATCGTCACCAACCGGACGCTGCTGCTGAACGGAACCGCGCGCGAGCCAAGCCAACCTGCCATCGCACACAAGGTGAACAACCGGCCCGGCTGTGCGCCGGCCGTCGTGCTGAGGGCCCTCGTCGAGTCATTTGTGCTGGCCTTTGAGCCGTGTTTCTCGCTTATGCAGGTGTCGTTGCCTTCATCAACGCCGCAAAGCCACCAAAGCTTAGTACGGTCTTAGTGGCAGCACGTTCTGGCACCTTACGGTCTTAGGTAGCTTAGACCGCCTTTGGGCCAGCCAGAATGTCGGGTCTTGGTGGCTTTTCACGACATTGCACCACCAGAGCTCAACATCCAACCTTAGCCTCACCATGGCACCTCCAGCCTTGCCTGGCTGGCCCTGGTCACATTCTGGCCAGCGGTAGCCACATCCAACCATAACTGGCCATGCTCAGCCATAGCTTCGCCCACCTGGCCACAATCCTCGCAATAGCCGCAACCAGGCCCTAGCCCACACAAATGCTCGTCCACAGTGAGCGGAGATGATCCTCACTTCTATAGCCTCCCCCTCTGACCATGAGGGCCCAATGGATTGACCGCTAGGGCCAAATAACCTAACTAATGGGGCCCAGTTACGAGACAATACATTTATGGCCCACTGAAAAGCTAGGTCTAAATGCTGACATGTGGGGCCTTCTTACCTTTTGACCGTTGACCATATGTTGACTAATGACCTAGCCAACGTAGGTTGTTGTCCTCAACAACCATAGGTGGAACAACCAAAAGCTAACATGTAGCCGTCTAATCGCTGACTAGCCATTGACCGGTCAATGCTGACACTACTAGAGGGCCGACTATTGATGTCGGCCAACTGGCCCTACGTGATGATGTCATGGTGATGTCAACATGAGTAACCAGAAGTCGACATTTGAAAATTCCTAATAAGTTGATCCTAGCTTAGAAAAATGTGAAACTATTTTTCAGAAATCATGAACTACCTGTTAAACTAGAGTTTAGTGTTTTTGGCTCTTCTTTGCTTCTTATTTGGATTTGATTTGCTTAGATATCATTATTTATTCCTAATCCATATTTTAGGTATGTTCGAAGACTTACGACTTCGCTGAGCTCGACTCCAATGCTAAAGATGAAGAGATGGACTTTGCCCGGGTTGACGTACATCCGTTCATTGAACTCCTATCAGACATGCCATTAGAATGCTATGCTTTAATTTATTCACAGGATGCCTGAGTTGAAAAACCCTTCACATCCTATTTAGTTATTAGTGCCTTGTTATCCTAGCTACCACTTATATATGATGATATTGCTTCGCTTGCATGCACGTGATGAAATGGGTATTTTAAACCATCTTGGTGGGCATGTGAAAACTTGTGATGGATATGAAGGATTTTGAAAATCTTTTTGTTTGAGCGAGAATACCTTAACCTAATCCACGGATTGGGGGCTTAGGCAGCAGCGGCCACGTGGGGGGCCAGCACCATGCGGGGGCCACGGATGGAGCAGAAAACTTTTGACGATATGACTCTTACTATGAGTCCCGTGGGCTTGTAAAAGGAATGGCACATCAATCAATCAAATCAATTTCTTCTTTTTGGCGCATTTACTTTAAAACTCTAGTTTTGGATAGCTTTCAATATTTACTTTCAAATCGACAGGGCTGCATCATCTAGATCTCCGGCTTGCTTAATAGTTCTTATCTTTCGAGTATTTAAATCTGCACATCGCGTCTTTTCTGATTTATTTTATTCACCAAGTTATCATATTTAATTAGATTCTAAGATCTATAGCGCATCACTTCTATCTTAATCTAATTTATAGTACACTAGTTACATAACATATTTAGATCCAATCACGGTTTTCATTTTAGGCTTCTTTGTTCTTCTCTTATTTACGTTCACTAATTATCAATATGAAATAGATCTTATGAAGTTAATTATTTAACTTTTTTAATTCTAATTTTTATCACCAAATTATATATCTTACTCTTAGATCATAATTATCTTGTCGGCTTAAAGAAACAAGAATCAAATTAATATCTAGTCGAGGATAGCGGATAAGAATAAGATCTGAGACTGTCAACCCTAGAAGGTTGTTTCGGAATTATAGCCAATATCTACTATTATAACTCTTCGGGAAATAGCCAATCAGACCTTATAAATTTAACAAGAAATTATCTCTTATCAATTACAGGTCCAATTAACAGGAATGTTGCGAACCTTACGATTTCATTGGCTCTGCATTGGAGTAAAAGTAAATCTCCGAGGCTTATCATGTGTTGTTTACGCTAAGATTCACCGCTCGACTTTTTTGTCAATAATATGCTTAGCTCTCAAGCGTTGAGCTGATTATAATAATCAGGTCGACGGTCTTACAAAAATTCTTGGAAAAAGACCTTCGAATCTGAGGAGAAATATGAGCGACTTCGAGAGAGAAGGGGAGGGGGCAGGTGGGGTACGGTCTGTGGTGGCAGGACGGGGCAGACGCTGGATCGACGTGATTTCAACTGGATTTCATTGAAAATTCGGGTCTGGATTTTGCTGGTCAGTGATGTGTCGCAGGCACGGGCGCACGGCCGTCGCCGAGGACAAATGCTGCAACATCATATATAATACGCGTTTTATTAAGATGGGTCTCTCTTATTATTATATCCTCACGTTTGCCCAGGTCAACTACATGTCCATGACGCGTCATAAGAGCACCCGACACTAATCTTATTTTAGTGACGTCTTAGGTTCTCACGCGTCTAATTTGGGTGTCTCCTTTGTTTTGTTTTGACGTAGTGAAATAATCAAGCGGTTTTCATAAACCAGCAACAAAAGTGCCGACCTAAAAAATTGTTTCTGTAATAGCGTGTGATAGCAGAATGAACCCTATATATAGCACCAAAGTCCAAACTGAAATTTGATACATTGACCTTTTGAATGGACTCATCTTTAATTAACAACTCCCTCTGTGTCCTAAACATAACAACAAAAGAATAAACAACAGTTCTATATTCAACTTGGTAGGCAGTAATACACATAATTAGTCATGGACCGAGCTAGAAATTTCTGTGGGAATGAAATCAATTTTTGAAACTTGTGCCATATATTTGTTGTTCTTTGGGCACCCAAGCAAGTGATCGAGGTGATGAACACTTACTATGCCGGAAAACTTCTATAATGGCGAATAAAACATGTTTGTGCTGACGGTTCGATCAAAATATATAATAAAGTAGATTCTATTCATGGCCACGATCATAATGTCCCAGAATAAAATTTCTGGAGTTATGATGGCTACCTTGAGATTTTTAACAAGCTCTATATGGGCTGGAAATTAAATCGCTCCTCTGGCCAATTTCATTCCTGCTCACCCCACCGCATACAGCTATCCAAGTCAGCAAAGCGACTTTACGTATATATATGCGACGACCAACAACCAACTGGATAGTTCATAAAAAAAACAACCAACTGGATAGACCAAAATTAAATACGCCAAATTGAAAACTTAATTGTGATGCAAAAGTATTACGCAAGCAATATTACAAATGCGTTGCGTGATGGATGCATGCAATCATCTCTCTATCGGTGACTTCACCAAGGCAATATATATTTTTTTATTTGTGTTTGTTCCCCCATGCTACTATACAGAGAAATCGATCTAGTCACGTCATGAAAAGGAGAGAATCAGGCCCTCCGCACTGTGGAGTGGTGCCAAAAGAAAAAAGCAGGACCCACCGCCGATTACTCGTGATGCCCAAACAGAAAAATGAAAACAATAAAAAAAATCTATACCATGCTCTTTTGATTGGCCTGAATCCCGAGTGAGACCCAAATTCTACTTTTTACAGTTTATTTACTGCACCGGGTGCCCGTTTGCCCCGCTCCCGGTTTTGGGAGCGCAGGCACCGCGCATGCTGCAGTGTGTGGGCAAATGTAGGGGATGGAAAGTCCATTCTCTACTTGTGTTTGGTTCTCTCGTCAAGTACATGTAGAATTTTGAAGGTAAGCCAAGCTATAAATATAAGCAAATCAGTTACCTATATGTCTTGATTAGCAGAGAAAAGTACAGTAAGTTTCATATAATTGGTAGAAAATTCAGAACTAATACAATGCATGCTGCTTGTACTATTACTTCAATTATTATATATGCTTGTCAAAAGAATCTAGTATATTCCTCTTTTTGCCGACTACTGTAGGGTGAAAATGGTATGGACAAATATCCACCGTATTCAAGTTCGTATTCGATTGGAGGGGTTTATATCCATCCGAATCCGAATAATCCAAATAGTTAATATCCACCACCAATTCGAATTCGAATACCAAAAGTTAAATATTTAGGATGTCGATATCCATTCCTATCTTATATATCCGTCACAAGTGGACACTATCCGCACCCGATCCGAATCCGGGAGCAAAAAAAACTATCTGTATTCATATCAGACGGTATCCATCCGTATTGGATTCGTTTTCATCCCTAGACTATTGTACCAGCAAAGGGAGATGATAACATAGAAGATGATGACCTCAGCTGGTATGAAAGCAATGACGAGGACCTCGAAGGTGATGGAGATGATAGCGACCTCGAAAGCAACGGCGATGATGGCAACCTCGAAAGTGATGGTGATGACAGTGAGCCGATGGTGATGATGGTGAACTTGAATGCGATGGGGATGATAATGGCTTTCTTGATGGTGATGCTGTCCATTCCAATGTCCAAACCGTCAAATAAACCATCGTTGGCGGCCAGCACCCAAGATAATTGAATTTCCCTTGTGGTCTATCCTTGACGGATTTTTCTTGACGGTTCCTGCCAAGGACGTTTTTCTTCACGGTTTCACTATCTTTCTTGGAGGTTCCTACAGGCCTCCTGATGGGAACTAGGGTGGCCCGATCTTCCATCAGATGAAGAATAACTCGTTTTGGGCGGAGCACAACGCATGGATCCAGCTTCAAGTTAGCAAACTCGAACCCTACAATCTTAGCACCACGACTCCTCTGTTTATCGACCGTATCAGAACCCGGTTGACCTCGCCAAGAAGGCTAATGTCTGCCTGCGAAACAGAAAACACAAGCAAGAACTCGAAAGAACGTATCTCTCAATGGGAAGTGACAAACTGCAGATGAATGATTAAGCATAAAAGTTGGGGTTATACAAACCGATGATGGCAAAACTGTTCTCGATAGATTAATCTAAGTAAAACCCGAGTCTAACCACAACAGCTACTGAGTTTATTAGGCTAGGGGCAAGCTAGGGTTCGGGGCGCTCTAGGGGGGTGTCCACAACATGGACCGAAGGCCCGACACGATACAAAGCCTGAATAAAAGGCCCAAAACAGGTGACACAACACCTTATCGTGGTCACACAGAATGATCAATGAGGCTTCTGGAGTTAGGACCAGAACCAAAAGAAGCGTCTCGTTGACACGGTTCCAACGCTTCCAAGAACGCCTTGATTGGACGCCGTACGAGGGAGTTATCGCCGTTTAGATGTAGGCATGTGGGCTGAATCCGAACCGTGAAGTTGCTGTCCAACATGGCGACGACTTGTAGCTTGGCGATGAGGCCAGCTCGTGTATCTTCAACGTGGTGATGTCCTCATCACCCTAAAGGAATATTCATTTTCTGGTAATGAGTTGTTGTTATGTTGAAGAGTCATGGGTTTAAAACCATACTATACTCATAGTCGAGGGTTGTAGAATCGATCTTTTCCTAATGATGGTCACTATCGGTTGCTGATATTTCCTTAATTAATAAAATGTCAAAAGGTCTACAAATTTCTGCGGTCTTCTCAACAGGACGACAAGCATACAGAGCACGCGGCTCGGGCGCCTATATATACAACCACCTGCCGTCGGATGGATAAGAGAGATTACTGCTTTGCTGAGTCATAAATTTGCATCAAACACAAAGCAGCAGCAATCATGCAACAAGTTCCGTCGTCTCTCCTTATTCCCACCCTACTTTTCCCTCATCTAGCGCTGCTGCTGGCAGCAGCTGCTGCCTCCGGAATGGCGCAGGAGCTGCTGGCGTCAGCTCCACGTTCGGACTGCCCTAGCACATGCGGCGACGTAGAGATTCCGTACCCATTTGGAATCGGCGACGGCTGTTCTTTGCCGGGTTTGGACCACTTCAACCTCACTTGCGATTATCGCTTAATCCCTCCGAAACCACTCAGAGGAAACATCGAGATCGTGAACATCTCGCTGGAGGATGGCGTGATGCGCGTGTTCACCCACGTTGCGTACATCTGCTACAACGGTTCCAACAGCGTTGAGTCCCGAGAAGAGGTCAACTGGAAGCTATCCCCGACGTATCTGATCTCCCCAACAAGAAACGAGTTCACTGCCATCGGATGCGATACCGAAGCATTCCTGGCTGGCAACAAGGACTGGAGCTACTTCACTGGCTGTATCACCACCTGCGTGAGCGTGAACGAGGCAGCCAATGAAGGTGATGACTGCGCAGGGCTCGGCTGCTGCAAGACGCACATCTCACCCAACCTTAGCTCCATAAGTGTTTATTGGAACGGTGGAATTACAGCCCCTGTAGCTACGCCTTCGTGGCTGAGAAAGGCTGGTATGCACTGCACCGCTTTTGCATTATTTTCGGGGTGTTTATAAATAAACCAAATGTTCGGTAAGTTGGTTGGCGTGGCTTTCCACGATACAGTTGTGTGCTACACACTAACAAATAGCCATAGTTTAATTAAGAACGGAAATGACTAGGTAGATTGAGGATACACCATCGGAGTATATGAGACATATATAATTTTTGTTTTATTTTTCTGTGAAGGGATGACACATATCTTGAGTCCTATACGTGTGGGCTAATTTTGACTGACTGTGAACTAATATATTTAGGTACAACTTCAGCAGGAAAGACCTGATTGTCAAAGGAAACAATAGCTTTTTGAGTCGGGTTGGACATAGATCTGTCAAACTCATCCTTGACTGGGCCATCAAGAGCCATGGAACTTGTGACCTTACTAGCCTTTCAGCTCCTGCCTGTGTCAGCGCCCACAGCTTCTGCGATGTCAAGGCCACGAAGGGGGCTGGGTACCTATGCAAATGCTCAGTTGGATACTCAGGCAATCCTTACATCACTGGCCCAGGCGGATGCACAAGTTAGTATATTTTATCTTAGCCCCTATATATACATTATCCTACTCCATACTATATTATCTTACTCCATTGCATTAAGCTTATAGCGAAAGAAACAAAATAACCGAGTCTTGGCGAAGAAAAACAAACTGAAAAATCTGGGAGCTGTGCCTCTGTGAGTTCTGGTTCCAAAACCCTCATGAATATCAGTTTTGGGAACCGGTATAGACAAACAGAGACCCGGTACAAATGGATCCCTTTTACTACCAGTTGGAGGCACAAATTAAACCAGCATTAAATGAAAAAACTTCAAAACATATTTTAAATCCAGTGTCCCTACTTATTGGGCACGGTCCAAATATGCACATGGTGTGTAGGATTATTCAAACCCAAGACCTCTCATCTGGTGCAAAGCTTCCTTAACATCTTACCTAATTAACAAATTCATCCGTAGATAACCCTTTATGGTACCCCAGTTGGTAACAACTAGCAGTACTAATGCCAAAACTAGAATTAGAACAAGATTGTAACACCAATCAGTACTATACGTTAGTCCAATTGTTGGTACTAAAAGGGTTCTCTAGGGCTGATGCTCGCTAGACCCGGTACTGACGCTGGTCCATTCGTTGCCCATAAATTATTTAGAGTTGTGGGATGTGCACTGTCGGTGTTTCACTACATACCGGGTATGTACCTCAGCATAGACAATTATCTAGGTCTCATAGAGTTCTTGTAAATGATGGTGTACATGTGACAACAATTTACCCTAGGTACGTACCTAAGATAGGTACTCGGTAGTAAAACACCGACATCTGGCCCCCATGGTGTTTTACTACCGAGTATCTATCTAGAATACTTTAGTAGAGAGTTATCAAGATCTCACAGTGTTCGTGGGAACGATGGTGTACACGAGACAATAATTTAGATAGGTTAGGGCCACAGTTTCCGTAATACCCTACATCATGTATGATGTATTGCCTTGCGTATGATTGCTTGTTGTTTTGGAGGGGTGCCTATTCCGCCTTATATGTACGGAGAACAGAGTTACAAATCGGTTACATGATCCTAATCGGCTACAACTAGGAGAAGTACAATATGGTAATTAGAAAGTCTCGTATTAGTATCCGACTAGTTGTCCTATGCTACTATGTCATCTTGCACTGTAGACGTTTTCTTTGGAGTAGTCAGGCTAGGCCCACCAAGGTAGGGTAGTTTGGGCCCATCTACGAGTGATTCTAATGATCATAGTCTAACGCGCACCGAAGCCACCGTCTCTAGTAGTGGTGGTATTGTCTTACTGCATTATCGATCACTTCAAATATGCAACATGGAGTTCGGTGGAATCATGTGCAGAAAGCAATGGCTTCCGTTTACTATGAATTTCCTTGAACTAATAACTATTTGAATGCCTGTGTATACCACACAGATATTAACGAGTGTGAGCTTCGACAATCAAATCCCACCAAGTACGGAGAACTATATCCCTGTCACAGGGATGCCAGATGCAAGGATACAGATGGTGATTACGAGTGCAGATGCAAATTTTGGTTCAGAGGAGAAGGTAAAACAAAGGAAGGATGTAATCCCATATTTCCACCTTATGCAATAGCAATATTAGGTGAGTGTTGGTTTGCTTCATTGATTTATTCTTCTCTCCTTCTATAGAATCTAGAGTTCCTCTCAATTTGTGCTTCAAGTAATAAGTCGATTCAAACATAAAACGTTTTTATTTAGTTTTGTGCAGGATATCAGCCATGCATATATGTTGATTGTGCAGCGGCCATCATTAAGCAATCTGATATATGCTGGCTAGTTTATTACTTTTCGTAGTTTTTTTTTTTGCACGTGACTACTCAAAATTAGATTCTTATCTTTATTATTTAGAAAATATATTGCCAATTACTACAAAAACTAACATATTAGAAGAACTTTGAAATATAACTCTAGGGATACAAACTTTAATTTCATACACTTAATATTAATATCGTTTGACTAATTGTTGGACAAATTTAGGAACTCAGACCTGTTCACAAAATTAGAATATGCCTTAGAGAAGTGGTCATAATATATATATGGTTCACAATTCCGGCCGGAATTTAGCAGAAAACCCGAAATTTCGGTTTTTTCGCTGGGTACCGGAACGGAAAAAATCCTCCGAAATTTTGTTTTTAGTGCAAATTTAATTATTTTTTAAAAAGAAAATGCTACCGTACCTAAAATTCACCTGAAATTCCCGGAATTCCCGGAATTTCGATTTTTTCGCTGGGTCCCGAAATGTTTTTCTACTGGAATTGAAAACTTTACATGGTTGATTTATATGAATGTAAAAGTTGAACATGTATATATCTTTGTCGTTTGAAAACGTATATATCTCTGTTGTCTGCAGCAATTATTTCCGTGGTCCTCGTGACATGTTTGGGGTTATTTTTGCTTCAAACACGCAAGCAGAGGAAATTTTTCAACCAAAATGGTGGTGACCTTCTGAAGAATCTAGCAGGCGTCAAGATCTTCACCAAACGGGAGCTGAAGAAGATCACAAAGAGCTACAGTGATTGTATTGGAACAGGGTTCTTCGGTGACGTCTACAAGGGGATCGTCGACGCCGGCACCCAAGTCCAAGAAGTAGCCGTTAAATGCACCGTTGCAAGAAAGGTGGCGCGACTCCGGCAGAAGGTGCTCCGCCCTGATGATCAGGTGTCGCAGCAAGAGCAGGACAATTCCTGGAAGGATAAGTTCGTGAGGGAGATCACATTCCAGTTCCAGATTAAGCACCCTAATGTAGTGCGCCTCATCGGTTGCTGCCTGGAGACGGATGTCCCCATACTGGTCTTCGAGTTCGTCCGCCACGGAAGCCTCCATGACAGGCTTCATCCTGCCGACAAGAAACCCTGTACTCTCCCGCTGTTGAAGCGCCTGGACATTGCCGTCGGTGCTGCAGAAGCTATCTCCCACATGCACTCCCGTGGTGATTACAACCACGTGCATGGCGACATCAAGCCCGCCAACATCCTCCTCGATGACAACCTCAATGCCAAGGTTTCTGACTTCGGGTCATCCATGCTCCTATCAGTCAAGATGTATGCTGTGGGTGTAGCTGCAGACGGGATCTATGCAGACCCCGTGTACTACAAGACAGGTCGTTTCACAGTGAAGAGCGATGTCTACAGCTTCGGCGTCGTGCTTCTGGAGCTCATCACTGGGAGGACAGCTAGGTATGACGAGAAGAGCCTCGCCATCGACTTCGAGAAGTCCTGCAAGGACGAAGAAAAGAGACGGAGCATGTATGACCCATATATCTTATCCGACGATGATCCTCTTATTATAAAGCTCCTCGACATGATCGGCGCGCTTGCAGTTGAATGTCTCAGTGGAGATGAGGATAAGAGACCGACCATGGCAGAGGTGGTTGTGGAACTTAAGAACGTGAGGTCAATGGCCGGTGGAGGCTTATGCTCTGAGGCAAGTGAAAATATTCCCTTAATAGATGGAGCAAGCTAAGCAAACATGAATCGTCAGATATTAAGTGTACGTATATGCTACCTTATGGAAATATATAGCTGCAGAATGCACTAAATATTGCAGATGGTAGCACCTTATAATTAAGTTACTTTAAGTTGCAATGTACTGTCCCAACAAGTGGTATATATAGTTGTATTTACTATCTTCCATAACTCGTGTAATGTCCACCCCTTGGGGCTTGGGCTCATTTATATGATATCATTTGGACATATCTGATGTGATACCTTAAGGCGGAGATTATTGTTTGTTAGGCTTAAATTAAAGGCCGAAGCCCCGCTTTATTAGAAACCATAGATATTGTTTTGCTGGGGATGCCAGCTTAACCCAGTTTTACAATCAAGAAAAACCATCAAACAAGGCTAATCAAGGGCTGCTACAACTTTCAGAGATGCACGTACTCTCAACTTTCTACGGGAACAACAAAAATATTATTGCAGCCAAGTTCCATCCAAAAGCTACAAAAGCAAGCAAAATAACTTCTCCAACCCACTCCAAATGGCCCACTCGTTGTGCATTCATCTCCTCGCTTTCGCACCTGACCTCTTGCCCGACCACAGCTCTATATCGGAATCCATACTTGATCGGACAATCCACGAAGCAGGGGAGTTACTCAGACGGGCCAAGACGCGCGTTGGAGAGCAGGTGTGAAAAGCTAGTAATGGAAATGGGAAGCACACCGTTGATGCTCAAAGTGCCAATGGCCCACTCGTTGTGCAAGGCGCTCAGCTTGCAAGGCACAGCTTCAAGACATACAAAAGCAAACAAGATATATGGGAGGTCCTCTCTGATTTCTGGGCGGAGATGATGCTGTATGTCTCGCCGTCGGATGATGCCCGGGCGCACCTGCAACTTCTTGCGAGAGGAGAGGAGTTCATCACTCACCTTTGAGCATTTCTCACGCACGCCGGTGTTCTGGAGCGAGCCAATGTCTGATCTCTGTCAAACAAGTGCACACATATAGCGATACCGGCTATCCTCATGAACTGCGATAATCAAACGGTGATTGTCAAGGTGAACAGTTCAAAGGACAACATGAAGTCATCTAGGCATGTAAAGAGGCGGCTGAAGTCTGACAGGAAATTAAGAAACTCCGGAGTAATAGCCTTGGACTACATCCAAACGGCTAAGAACCTGGCAGATCAATTCACAAAGGGTCTTTCACATAATGTGATAGACAATGCATCCAGGGAATTGGGCCTGAGACCCATGAATGTTACTCAGTAGTGGTAACCTGTCCTATGTGATCGGAGATCCCGTGAACTTTTCTGAGTATAGCCTTTAGCCACTAGCCTTGTCTTGATTTATTAGTGGACCTTTAATTTCTTTTGATTAATTGAGACTAAAATGCGCCAATGGCCCAATTAATTCAACAGTAGTAGGGGTGGGTTGGTCGTTCTATTGCACGGAGTAGGAGCTGTCTCTTATACACTCTAGATACCCATGAAAGGCACGGAGTATGACTTATACGCTCCAACCCGAGGGGATGCATACAGCAGCCTAGTAATGGTAAGGGGCTCTAGTCAAGCTTGTTTGCACGAAACTGCCAATTCAAGGTATAGTCCATTGGTCAGTTGTGAATGAGTGTAGCTTTTGCCTCAGGTGGATGTTCAACTTAACAGTCTCCACCATATAAGCCGGTATATCAAAACAACATTTGAGTCGAGGGCATTTGTTGTGAACCTTGAAATTCTTGGTGGGGATTGTTGGATTAATTGGGCCATTAGGCGATTTTAGTCTCAATTAATCAAAAGAAATTAAAGGTCCACTAATAAATGCTAGGGGTATAAATCCCGGATTGAGAGTCAACGGGAATCCTAACTAACTTAAATGGTGGACCAAAGGTGTACCACTTGTGAAGTTGGTAAAAGGAGAAGGGCGTGCCACACACGCGCGCGCTCGCTCGCCTCGCCGAGCCGTGGCCGTGGACGTGGCCGTGTCCGAGCCGAGCCGAGCCGCGTGTGCTGTGTGATGAACGTTTTGCCACTAATGACAGTCATTAAGTCATAGTCGTTACTGATATTATTCAGATAATGTAACCGGTGGGCTGACTAGTAACTGACGGCATAATGGTCATTGCTGCCCTGCTGAACGCGTCCAGGTTCATCCTCTCCTTTCTCCCTAAGCGCCTATAAGAGGAGGCCTTTCCTCCCAGGCGGGACAAAAAAAACTCGAAGCTCTCTCTCTGGTATCCCTTTCAGGAAACCACTCTCTTCTCCCTGTTGTTTGCTGCTCTCTCGCATTCCCAACGCAAGCTTTACGCGCACTCTGCTTGCGTGAGCAGTTGCCTCCGAACCCGTCTACCCTGAGATCCTGCTCGGGATAGCCAGGCGATAAGGTTTTTGGGGAGCGTACTCGTATGCACCTGCTCGCTGCTGTGAACGACTACTTCGTCTACTTGCCGGCGGACATCTCCACCAACCCGATGACCACACGCTGTACGACTACGTCCTCTCCATCACGCGAACGACTACATCCCGGAGGCCGTTCGAGGGACTTCACTGCATCGCCTCGCCACTGCCTCGAATTTGATCGACTACTTCAAGCAGGCTAGTCACAATGACTGGTAATGGCGTTTCCGGTGCCTCCGGTTCCGTTCCTGTGTACAAACTAAACCTTCTCTGGTTATGCTTGCTGTTCATGTTTGTTTTGGGAATTAACCTGAACACTAGCACATGCTTTGCTCTCACTGGATCACTCACTATGGTCATGAATTTGTTAATAATTTCTGGAATTAAAATGTACCGAAAAATGCCTGGATTTCTAAAAGAGGTTACCTGTTGGTTCATCTTTTCGCGGTACTGAGAATGATTGAAGTTACCACATGCACGCAGCTAGGGCGTACTTACTGATGCTCAATATCTATAAGGTACAGTCTTCAGGTATATTTATTTTGATGAAAATGTTATAAATAGTCTAGCTGTGCTATTATTTATGCGAACCAACTCACTTGTTTGATTCACGAAAAGTAGCTAATTAAATAGCCCGTGGAGTATTCTTAGTCCTGGTTGATAACTCCAACCGAGGCCTTTAGTTTGTGGGAATGGCTTCCCACCCCCATAAAATTAGACCCAGGACTAATGCTAGTATTAGTTCCGAGTCAAATTGTCTACCGAGATAACAAAGGGAATCGAAAGTCTGTAGCATCCAAACACCCTATATCCTTATTTTGAAACCAAAGTATATTACAAAATTGTAGTATTGTTCTAAAACTCTAAAAAAAACATTGTAAGGGCCAACATTTGTTCGATGTTGAGATCATGCGTGTCTTTTGCAAGTTGCAGTCATGTCATGCGTTTGGTCGTCCTAGACAGTTCTTCCACGAAAAGAACTGCAGTTGGTTGCTGGAATGTACTCCTGTACACATAACAACTCTCATTGCTTATTTTGTCAAACAAATGTCTATTGACTTCAGCAGGTCAACACAGCATATAACATTGTTTAATTTTTTAGCATCCACGAAAATATGGAGGTTTAGAAATCTGAGGTTTTTGTGAAATTAACCATGCCGCCGCAATTTCATCCACCAACACTATCTGCCAATTGTAGGCCACGCAAGAGACCAAAGTTATCCATGTCTCCCATCATTGGAGGGGAAGTCAGTCGTCATCGTCAAAGAATATCTTGAATATATATATAGGAAAAATCCATTCTACCATCGCTGGTAGCTACCATCACCTGTGTATCTCATGTTAGAAGATGTGTATGACCCAACAAAGAGTATGTACAAGTAGTATATGATGATACTAGACTATCTAGATGGTATGTAGGTTAAGTATGTACGGGTACTTTGAGTATGTGGACATACTAATTTCTATATATTAGTATAGTGGTATTATCATAATAAATTTTAAAAATAGGGTTGCTTCTGAATTTTTTCGTGCAACTCGCTTTGGAGTATCTTCAAATTAGTATACGGACATATTAAAACTGATAAATGAGTATGTGAACATACACACAATGGCATATTGATGGTGATGGTAGCTACAAGCGTTGGTAGATAAAACTCGTCATATATATATATATATATATATAAGGAAAAAGGCTTGGAACTTATGTCTTGTTTGTTCGCTGTTGCAAGTTGCATAAAACCATTGAACCTTGTTGCAAGTTGAAAGCACGTGTTGCAACTGGGGCCATATATTTTGTATATTCATCATGAATATATGGCTACCACATCAGCATGTAGCTTGGGGACAAGTGGCAAGTGGAATAACTCGGCATCTCATAATAAGGTAATTCCATGCCTACTTGCCACTTTCGGCAACGTGCAAGACCTACTAGCTGGGCCTCAACAACAAGCAGAACTCTGCCTACCGGTTGTATGTTGGTTCATCTTTTTTGCGGAACTGAGAATGATTGAAGTTACCACATGCACGCAGCTAGGGCGCACTTACTGATGCTCAGTGTCCTCTGGTTAGAGATGTAATCACCTCGGTGCATATATAATGTCAGTATGTACGAGCAGGATGTTAAAAGTTGAACGAAATAAAAATATCAAGCAGAAATAGGTATATTGAACCTGGTGTGTGCGGTTAACAAAATAACAAGTCTTTGCCATAAATATATGCTATTATTTAAGCGAACCACCTTACTTGTTTGATTCACGAAAAGTATAGCTAATTAAATTCTAGTGGATCGTCCATTTGGTGTCTTATACAAATGGAATGGTTCTATAGCTCGACGACCACCAAGCCATGCTTTGTTTCCTACATATACGTAGGGCTAGCTTCAAGGCTCTCCACAACTCCAACTACTGTGTTCTGCCTCCATTGGAGTTAGCTAGGTAGAGATCTAGAGCGCCCACTCTGATCAGATTCTGGGGTAGGAAACCATGGCTAATTTGGCTCCGAGTCCCGCACCCAGTCTATATCCTCCCACAGAATGCCCGCAGCCGATTCATGTCACACCCGGTTTTAAAGGCAAAACCAGGTGCATCTCATATGTGCGCCAGGATCTGTTTACACACATATGGTAGACGTCACAAGTGAATATCCATAACCATGCATAACGAAAGAGTATTAAAGTGCATTTATTACAATCTCAGAGTTGACACAAATGTCATAGCGGAAGACTTAAATAAACATTCATCTAACGAAGCAAAAGTGACTCCAACTCCACAGACATTGACTGGGGGAGACTCGCCTAGAACTCCTCAAAATCAGCAGTGAAATACTCAAAATTCTCCCAATCTGAGCAGCATTCCGGATGTAGTTGATGCAATAAAAGAAAGAAAGAAAAGCAACAAGTATGAGCACATACGTACTCAGCAAATGTAATATGACATACAAGGCTCTTTGAGCTCGTCCCCCCGGCCGGCGCTTCGGCTCGGGCCTCCAGCAGTGGGCGGACGGAAGGGGCAATGCTTTCCTTAGGTTATCAGTTACTTAATTTATTTTGATGGTAGATGATGCTTAGTTTGCTCAACTGGGATTGGTTAAATGAACCCCTACTCTATGTTCCATATACTCTTTTAAATAATTAATTGGCAAGATCATATCTTTTTAATTGGAACATAGAGTAGGGGTTCATTTAACCAATCCCAGTTGAGCAAACTAAGCATCATCTACCATCAAAATTAATTAAGTATCCCAGTTTCGTGGACAGGGGAATATAGTGGCTAGGCAAATCCTTAAATAGGAACCCATCAAATTAAGACACATGCACAGGTGGTGAAATTAATAATTATTAGGACATTTGCATGACATAATACACTTGCCTTCTTCCCAACTCTGTTGCTGCTCAAATCCTTCTCCAACAGTTGGTTCTTCACAGAAATCCTCAAACTGATCGTTTCCTAATCGCATCACACATTCACATGCAAGTAAACAATACAACAAATAATAAACAGTACATCAAACAATTCCAACAGAATAAAACAACAGCACAAAACTAATCTACGCGTTACAACGAACGCGTGAGCGCGAGAATCACTAAAATCGGAGTTAAAACGAGAAAGATAAGGCTTTTCTAAGGTTCAGGGGCTTGCTGACAAAGTTTTAAAAGTTCCAGGGGCTTAACTGCGAAAAACCAGGGGCTAAAACATAATTTTGTATAAAAACTCGAGGGCTAAACCATAAAATAACAAAACTTGGACCTCGGGCATAATTTTAAAACTTCCAGGGGCTAAAACAGAAGAAAAAGGACCTAACCGTAATTATTTTTGAACTAAGCTGGACCGCGGGTTGATTTCCAGAAAACTCAGGGGCTCTTTAGCAAATTCTGCAGCGCTGACCGGTATCGACTTATTTGACTTGGGACGGGATCTAATCCGGGCCGTTGGATCTTGATCGAACGGCCACGAGCAAAACGGTCGGAGGGGAGACGCCGGCGACGGCCGGGACAGCGGCGCCACTCGTTCCCGCGGCGGAACATCGCCGGAGCGCGATCGATCTTCAGCTACGAAGCACGAAAAGCGACGGGACTAGGCCGGGGAGAGAGAGAAGAAGATGGCGAACTCACTGGGCTAGGTCTTGACGAGGGGAGAGGATCGCAACGACCGGGCGGCGATGAACGGCGGCCGGCGGCACTGGAGATCGACGACGAGCTCAATTAGCACGGAGCGCGGCCGAATTCGGGTCAAGAACACGATGGAAAGGTTCGGGTTATCGAGGCGAACATCCTGGAGTTGCTCGGGTCGAAGAAGAGGCAGCAGCGGCGCGAATTGACGACGGCGGCTTGAGCTCGACGGCGGCGCTAGGGTTGCTCGGGTTTTGCGGCTCGACTCGATGGGAGGGACAGCAGAGGCGGCGGCCGAGTTAAATAGGTGCGGAGCGGGGGCTCGGGCACGCCTAGGCGTTCGTGAAGGGGACGGACACGGCGGCGCGGCGAGCTCGGACTCACGGCTCCTACTTCTGCTCCTCGGTAACACGGATAGCCTCACGGCTTGCCGCCTCAATTAACGACATGGAAAACTGGAAGAGCATCCACGTGAAACACCTTTTTAAGGGACTCATGCTGGTGTTAATTGTTTTGGCGATTGTCCATAAGCAGGGTACGCTCGACCAGAAACTACCCTACAGGCATACACTCTTTGCCATCCTGTCGGTGGTCATCCTTAAGGGGTACGTGAGGGTCGCTTCCATGAGAATGGTTAGCAAATCCTACCTCGGGAAGAAGGTGAAGGTGATCTCCGAATACATGGAGTATAAGGACAACCAGGTGAAGACCTTCGATCCTGTGACCATGGAAGGGTACCGGTACATGGTTGCTGGTGAGAAATATACTGCGTCAACGACCGGTCAGGCTGCAGACCATGGTACAAGGAGGAAAACTCGAAGGTAACCACCGTGGACAATATATGGAAGTGCACGGTGTTGACGACCAAAATTGGCAGTTGCCTATCAGATCAGGGCAACCGGTCAGACCGGTTCTAGGAAGCGGTCAGACCGGTTTTACTGTAGCTGATCTGGCAACAGCCAAACCGGTCTGACCGGTTTCTAGAAGCGGTCTGACCGGTTTCTGTCGTGATGGAGTAGGTTTAGAACTTTAGAGTTTTATCCCATATTGTAAACCAACTCGACGGGGAAGACCATCCCACCCTATAAATATAAAGGGTAAGTGCCGATTGAGATCGATCCAACATCCAATCGAATCTATCTTTTTTATCTTATTTATCTTTTATCGTTTTCTTCACTTTATTGTTCTGTATTACTTTTATCTCCAACTCCTAGCTCTTCCAACCCCATATCTTCTGTTCTTCTCTCGTCTCGACGACGTTTGAGGGCGTTCTAGGTGGCCTGCCGATCCCAGAACAACCCTAGACTCTCAAGCTCCGACGGGGTCCCTCCCGAGCTCGAGGTTCTAGGTTTTATCATCGCCCCATCAAAAAGCGGTCTGACCGGTTTCGCCGCAAAGCAGCAGCAGATGAAGAGGCCACTCAGTGGTTTTTGTCTCACTTCTCCAAGAATCGGAAGGGCGGCATCTCCAAGGACAAGGAGATCGTCTTCGTTTCAAGCGAAGACGAACGTCATGAAGAAAACGACACTGTGAGTACTACAGCACCACCTGTTACTTTGGAGCAAATTAATCAATTATTAGTCAATGGTCAAAAACAGATGTTTGCTACTGTCCAAAAAATGATTGATAGCTCGTTAGGCAAGCAATCTTTGATCAATGATAGTAATGCTCCTAAGTTTGATGTTGCTAGTACTTCACAAAATCATGTAATGCCTCCTGGATCATCGGCAACACCCACGCCTCAATTTGGCATGCCGATGAATTATTTTGAAGGTCAAACGATTCCAGAACCACACAATGCGGTCAGACCGGTTTTACAAACCGGTCAGACCGGTTCTGGTAGACCGGTTCAAACCGGTCAGACCGGTTCTGGTCCTGTAGTTGCTTATCAATCATCTCCTGAACCAATTGCTAGTATATATCCTGTTCAGGCTGATCCTAGTCGAACAAATGGATTTACTGGTAATTTTGTTCGTCCATATGCAACTACATATTATCCTATACCTCCCCAGAGTTCAGGTTATTCATACGGTACAGTGCCAAACAATGTTTATTCGCAACAAGTACCGTATGTACAGCCGAACCAGGTACCACTTCATACACCGAATACTTCTAGTGTACAAAGGCCAAATGATCCTTATCATGATCAATTGCTTGAAAATTATAAAAGGGATTTGGCCATTATGTTTAAAGAAACTTTCGGTGTAGAACTTAAAGACAAAACTCTAGTGTGTCAAAAACCATATCCTGAGAGTTTTGATGCTATACCATATCCTCACAATTTTAAGGTACCCGGATTTTATTTTAGTACTGGGTATAAACTTGGAAGGCCCCAGGAGCCACTTTAGTACCGGCTGTTACCAGCTGGTAAAGTGGCGCGCACGTTAGTATCTCATTTAAAAATCCGAATGTTCCCTTTGTCATTATCTGGTACTGCTTTCTCATGGTTTTCAGCATTATCCCCTAATTCCATTCATACATGGTCTCAGTTAGAGAAGAAATTTCATGAACACTTTTACAATAGTGATAATGAATTGAGACTTTCTCACTTAACATCGGTTAGGCAAAAGAGTGATGAGCCTGTTTCTGAATATATTAGAAGATTTAGAGATACAAAAAACCGATGTTATAGTTTGGTTATTTCTGAAAAGGATCTTGCTGAATTATGTCTTAATGGTTTGAGATCTCATATCAAAGAAAGATTAGAAGGCTATGAGTTTCTAACCATTAATCAAGTGATGCAACGAGCTTTGGTTCAGGAAAGCCGAAGTAAGGATTTTAAGCCTAAATCCGATCGTCTTGGTGTGCATACCGTCAATTATGATTCTTCAGACGATGAGGGTAAAGAGGTTTATGCTTCTGAATTTGTATGGTCATCTAAAGATAATCCTAGCACTTGTGCTTCTCCCAAGCCGATTCAGAAAAATCGGCACGAAGAAGTAAAATTTACCTTTGATGTATCTAAGTGTGATAGGATCTTTGATGAGGCTTGAAAAGGATTAGAAATTGAAATTTTCTCATGCTATACCGCCGAATGATGAGTTGAAGCGGCGAGCTTATTGCAAGTTTCATAATACTTATTCTCATGCTACCAATGATTGCAATGTTTTCCGTAGACAAATACAATCGGCCATAAATCAAGGACGATTGATGATTAATGATACAATCGGCCTATACATACACTTGAATTGGTAAGTCCGAAAGTGTTGATTCGGCCACATCAAGCCGAAAAAGCTAAAGGGAAAAATGTGATCATTGGTGAAGAAAGACCTACAAGTTCAAAGATGTCATCAGGAAAGACCCCTCGGTTCAAGTCGAAGACTCAAACACTCGGGGGGCAAAACAAGAGCGAAAACGCCGGTTCTGCGCAAACCGGTCTAACCGGTTTTAAAACCGGTCTGTCCGGTTGGTACGGGAAAATCAAAAACAAGCCAAGGCCGAGCTTTGAAGAGCTCTTGGCCAAATATAAAGAGAAAGGAGCTGCTCAGAGACAAAAGAAGCTTCAGAACAAAGTCAAAAGTGTGAAGCCATGTCAGAAGCAGTCGATGAACAAACAAGAATCAGCGGGGCAACTCGCGAAGGTGGTACCAGCAAGATCAGCAATAATCAAGCAGGTATGGAAGCCGAAGCAAGTTGTTTCATCATCTACTTGAGTTAAAGCAAGGTATGGCCGATAATTTGTTTATCGCCCTTAGAACTTATATATGGCCGATTCATCATCGTCCTTAGATAATTTTGGTCCAGAAGATTGTTTTCTAGCACGCAAGCTTTGCTAAAAAACAGGGGGGCATGTGTTGACGATCAAAATTGGCAGTTACCTATCAGATCAGGGCAACCGGTCAGACCGGTTCTAGGAAGCGGTCAGACCGGTTTTACTGTAGCAGATCCGGCAACGCCAAACCGGTCTGACCGGTTTGGTTTCTGTCGTGATGGAGTAGGTTTAGAACTTTAGAGTTTTATCCCATATTGTAAACCAACTCGATGGGGAAGACCATCCCACCCTATAAATATAAAGGGTCATGGCCGATTGAGATCGATCCAACATCCAATCGAATCTATCTTTTTTATCTTATTTATCTTTTATCGTTTTCTTTACTTTATTGTTCTGCATTACTTTTATATCCAACTCCTAGCTATTCCAACCCCATATCTTCTGTTCTTCTCTCGTCTCGACGACGTTTGAGGGCGTTCTAGGTGGCCTGCCGATCCTAGAACAACCCTAGACTCTCAAGCTCAGACGGGGTCCCTCCCGAGCTCGAGGTTCTAGGATTCCACCCGCCGCGGGAGGGTCTCCTCTGCTCGCGAGCCCCCTAAAGCGGTCTGACCGGTTTAGCTTCAGGAAAGCGGTCTGACCGGTTTCACCAAGCGGTCTGACCGGTTTCGCTCCAAGGCATCGGCGACTTCGTTGGCGCGGTTTCGTGTCAACACACGGGTAATCTGCTCAATGATGATCGTGGCAAGGTTCTCAAGGACGTGTGCCTCTCTATGGCGCTCTCCAAGATGCTGAACCGCAGGTTTGCTGGCTTCAAGCTCTCAGAAGCAGATCATGAGAAAACCCATGACTTTGTCTTCAAAGGCCTGCTCGCTGGGGACAAGCAGCCACATCAGCGGGCCTTCCGAGTCATTGAGGATGAGCTTGTTTTTGTCCATGACTTGTATTACACAAGGTATTATTACCTCTACCAGAAGGGTTGATACTTGGCCCTCTTTCTGCCCTTCATCATGCTTGCTCTATGCTCGTGGCTCACCCGCCTGCTCGTCAAGCACCACAAGATCGAGTGGCTCTGTGCGCCATGCCACAATATTCATAATGGTTGTCTTGGTATTCCTGGAGTTATACCAGCTCTACCTCTACATAGCCTCAGGTTGGTTCAAGGTGGCATTGATACGGAGCTATGTCACGACACCTTTCTTGCAAAAAAGTGGTTGTTTCCTAGACACCATAATGGGCCTTCTCTTGAGGTTGAAGGCGTTCCTCCCATGGAAGCGAAGACTTGGGCAGTACTGTATCCCAGGTCGTAAAAGTAGGGTTAGGAATTGTCTCCATTATGCGACACTGTATCTGGTGGATAAGGCCAGCAAGAAGGGGCACAAGAATTCAGTCAAGCTTTCTGAAAATGTGAAGAAAGCCATTGTTGATTCCCTACTAGGAAGCAATGGTCACCTGACAAATGGGTTAGCATCACTGCAAAAGAATGGTGTCCATGGTCACCTCTCATGGGCGTGTGATAATACTGCTTCTGATGGAGCGGTAACTCGCACCATACTGATCTGGCACATTGCTACAACCATGTGCTACCACCAGCTGGATTCACAAGCCAAAAAGAAAGATGTGGTCAAAACGGCCTCCACACTGTCGCAGTACTGCTTGCATCTCCTTGCTTTCGCACCTAACCTCTTGCCCGATCACAGCTCCATATCAGAATCCATACTTGATCAGGCAATCAATGAAGCAGACGAGTTATGCAAAGCAGCCAAGGGCAAGAAGACCGAGGAGGGGCAGGTGTCAGATACTAATGAAAATTAGCACCGATGACTGTGTTGGTGATGAAACAAGGCTTGTTGCACAGGGCGTGCAGCTTGCAAGGCATCTGCTTGAAGACATACAAGAACCGACACTGCGGTGGAAGGTACTCTCTGATTTCTGGGCAGAGATGATGTTGTACGTCTCACCGTCTGATGATGCCCGGGCACACCTGGAAACTCTTGCGAAAGGAGGGGAGTTCATCACACACCTTTGGACGCTGCTCACGCATGCCGGTGTGCTGAAGCGGGGCCCTACCGGGTCAAACAATGTTGTCTGATCTCTCCAACCAGTGCACACTTTTGTGTAGCAAGGCTTTATCCCGTATCCATTATTATTGTTATTGTCATGTTTTGAGTATCCACGTTATGCATGTGTGTAGTGCGTGACTTTATTTTCCTGTATTTGTATCCCATATATATGCATCATTGATATTATCAAGTTGATCGATTATGTGAATACACGTATATATTGTGCATACTATTACTTTTCCTGTAATTCTTTTGTCAGAGACCCTTATATGTTTGGGAAGTGCACTAGTATCTGGTTTACTTCCACGAATGCATATATTCACTGTGTCAAAAGAAATATGAATAGTAATTGTAGAATGTAATGTCCAATGATGCAAGTAAACACCAGACTGGCACAGATACAAATGAATTAGGGAGAAGGAAAAAATACAAAAATCTTTCCTACTGACTTGCTCAGTGAGTTCCGAGGCTTATCTGATGGAAGAATATGGAACGCGAAGAATGAATTAACGTTGCTGAAAGGGATTCTAAAGTATGTATCAGTCGGCATGTTTACTTTGGTACAACATATATAAGCTTTACAAATTAAATTAACCCTTCATGAAGCTATAGCCAAGTGTTGCTGGAAGAGTTTGGTGGATTGTAGCCTTGAATATATAGCTTTGAAAATTAAATATGTTTAGATGTTTCAGTCACTTGTAAGACCTGTGGGAAATCATTAGTATTGCAGGTTTTACTTATAATCTTTTCATTTAGTGTGGTGTTCTCAGCAAAATTTGGTGAAGAGCTTGAAGGGAACCTTAGTGGCTACAAGAGGGCTGGAGTTAGTGTTTACCAAATAGGCATCTTCTCACACAGCTTCCAAGTGCCACCTATATAGGTGTTCTCCTCATCCCGTTCCAATGGAAAGACAAGCCCCACAGTTGATATCAAACTTCAATAATTCTATTTTGAGTCCATTTGTATAGAGACCCATACAGTTACTATCATCATTACAGTGTAATAAAAGGTGTAGGATTTAAGGATTAAACTAGAAATATTTGACCTACACAGTGAATGCCTTCAATTCACTACCAGAATCCTTCACATCCGCCCGCCTCCTCCGCCTCGGCCATTTTTGTACCCGGTGCTGATGGGGCTTCAGCACTGGGTCCAACGGCTAGGAGCGGGGGCGGCGCGGAGATATAAATCTTATAAATCTTATAAATCTTATAAATCTTATAAATCTTATAAATCTTATAAATCTTATAAATCTTATAAATCTTATAAATCTTATAAATCTTATAAATCTTATAAATCTTATAAATCTTATAAATCTTATAAATCTTATAAATCTTATAAATCTTATAAATCTTATAAATCTTATAAATCTTATAAATCTTATAAATCTTATAAATCTTATAAGGCTTATAGTAATGTTATATTTAATGAATATAGTAATGTAGTTTTAGAAATTTATTTATATAATGGAATATATATTATAATTTGTATTTATTTATATATTAAATTTTTTTATCTTTAAATTGTATTGTATATTTGTTATTGGTTAATAATGCAGATGAATAGACAATGGATGTACGGGGACCCCCACGCTCAGGCCTTCCGTGATGGCCTTAGGACGTTTCTCGATGCCGCCGAGGCTAACAGGACGCCGTCCGGTTTCATGTTCTGCCCATGCACCCATTGTAAAAATATACAATCGTACAAACAAAGAGGTTGTCTTCAGGTGCATTTGATGAGGCACGGTTTCATGAGGAATTATTCTGTTTGGACGAAGCACGGTGAAAGAGGAATTCTAATGGATGAAGATGAAGAAGACGAGGCCGATGACGACATTCCGTTATTGGCTCAATACTACGGTTCCTTTGCATATGCTGCAATGGGTGATGCCGATGAGGAAGATGTTGCTCGGGAAGGCGATGCTCAGGAAGATGTTGCTCAGGAAAATGAACCTACTGATGGGCTCGGGCAAATGTTGCGTGATGCCGAGAAAGACTGCGGCAATGATAAGGAACTAAAAAAGATACAGCGCATGTTGCAGGACCACAAGACTGACCTGTACCCAGATTGCAAAGAGGGGCTAAAGAAGTTGGGTAGCACACTTGAACTTCTGCAGTGGAAGGCAGCAAATGGTGTTACTGATAAGGGTTTCGAGGAGCTACTGAAACTCGTAAAGAAGATTCTTCCAGAGGGTAACGAATTGCCATCGACGACGTATGAAGCAAAACGTGTTGTTTGCCCTCTCGGTTTGGAGGTGCAGAAGATACATGCGTGTCCTAATGACTGTATCCTCTATCGCGGACAGTACGAACACTTGGATCGTTGTCCGGTTTGCACCTGCGCGCGATACAAGATCAGGCGGGACGACCCTGGTGATGTTGGGGGAGAGCGTTATAAGAAAAAAATCCCTGCGAAGGTGATGTGGTATTTCCCTCTGATACCCCGTCTAAAGCGTTTGTTTAGGAACAAAGACCATGTCAAACTGATGCGCTGGCACAAAGAAGAACGTAAGCAGGATGGCATGTTGAGACACCCCGCCGATGGATCCTAGTGGAGGAACATCGACAGAGCATTCCCAGAGTTTGATGCTGATGCGAGGAATGTTTGGCTTGGTTTAAGTACCGATGGCATGAACCCTTTCGGAGAAATGAGCAGTAGTCATAGCACTTGGCCCGTGACTGTTTGTATCTACAACCTACCCCCTGGCTCTGCATGAAGCGGAAGTTCATTATGATGCCAGTGCTCATCGAAGGCCCAAAGCAAGCTGGCAACGATATTGATGTGTACCTAAGACCAAAAGATTTTCTAGTAATTTATAAGATTTTCTAGTAATTTATAAGATTTTCTAGTAATTTATAAGATTTTCTAGTAATTTATAAGATTTTCTAGTAATTTATAAGATTTTCTAGTAATTTATAAGATTTTCTAGTAATTTATAAGATTTTCTAGTAATTTATAAGATTTTCTAGTAATTTATAAGATTTTCTAGTAATTTATAAGATTTTCTAGTAATTTATAAGATTTTCTAGTAATTTATAAGATTTTCTAGTAATTTATAAGATTTTCTAGTAATTTATAAGATTTTCTAGTAATTTATAAGATTTTCTAGTAATTTATAAGATTTTCTAGTAATTTATAAGATTTTCTAGTAATTTATAAGATTTTCTAGTAATTTATAAGATTTTCTAGTAATTTATAAGATTTTCTAGTAATTTATAAGATTTTCTAGTAATTTATAAGATTTTCTAGTAATTTATAAGATTTTCTAGTAATTTATAAGATTTTCTAGTAATTTATAAGATTTTCTAGTAATTTATAAGATTTTCTAGTAATTTATAAGATTTTCTAGTAATTTATAAGATTTTCTAGTAATTTATAAGATTTTCTAGTAATTTATAAGATTTTCTAGTAATTTATAAGATTTTCTAGTAATTTATAAGATTTTCTAGTAATTTATAAGATTTTCTAGTAATTTATAAGATTTTCTAGTAATTTATAAGATTTTCTAGTAATTTATAAGATTTTCTAGTAATTTATAAGATTTTCTAGTAATTTATAAGATTTTCTAGTAATTTATAAGATTTTCTAGTAATTTATAAGATTTTCTAGTAATTTATAAGATTTTCTAGTAATTTATAAGATTTTCTAGTAATTTATAAGATTTTCTAGTAATTTATAAGATTTTCTAGTAATTTATAAGATTTTCTAGTAATTTATAAGATTTTCTAGTAATTTATAAGATTTTCTAGTAATTTATAAGATTTTCTAGTAATTTATAAGATTTTCTAGTAATTTATAAGATTTTCTAGTAATTTATAAGATTTTCTAGTAATTTATAAGATTTTCTAGTAATTTATAAGATTTTCTAGTAATTTATAAGATTTTCTAGTAATTTATAAGATTTTCTAGTAATTTATAAGATTTTCTAGTAATTTATAAGATTTTCTAGTAATTTATAAGATTTTCTAGTAATTTATAAGATTTTCTAGTAATTTATAAGATTTTCTAGTAATTTATAAGATTTTCTAGTAATTTATAAGATTTTCTAGTAATTTATAAGATTTTCTAGTAATTTATAAGATTTTCTAGTAATTTATAAGATTTTCTAGTAATTTATAAGATTTTCTAGTAATTTATAAGATTTTCTAGTAATTTATAAGATTTTCTAGTAATTTATAAGATTTTCTAGTAATTTATAAGATTTTCTAGTAATTTATAAGATTTTCTAGTAATTTATAAGATTTTCTAGTAATTTATAAGATTTTCTAGTAATTTATAAGATTTTCTAGTAATTTATAAGATTTTCTAGTAATTTATAAGATTTTCTAGTAATTTATAAGATTTTCTAGTAATTTATAAGATTTTCTAGTAATTTATAAGATTTTCTAGTAATTTATAAGATTTTCTAGTAATTTATAAGATTTTCTAGTAATTTATAAGATTTTCTAGTAATTTATAAGATTTTCTAGTAATTTATAAGATTTTCTAGTAATTTATAAGATTTTCTAGTAATTTATAAGATTTTCTAGTAATTTATAAGATTTTCTAGTAATTTATAAGATTTTCTAGTAATTTATAAGATTTTCTAGTAATTTATAAGATTTTCTAGTAATTTATAAGATTTTCTAGTAATTTATAAGATTTTCTAGTAATTTATAAGATTTTCTAGTAATTTATAAGATTTTCTAGTAATTTATAAGATTTTCTAGTAATTTATAAGATTTTCTAGTAATTTATAAGATTTTCTAGTAATTTATAAGATTTTCTAGTAATTTATAAGATTTTCTAGTAATTTATAAGATTTTCTAGTAATTTATAAGATTTTCTAGTAATTTATAAGATTTTCTAGTAATTTATAAGATTTTCTAGTAATTTATAAGATTTTCTAGTAATTTATAAGATTTTCTAGTAATTTATAAGATTTTCTAGTAATTTATAAGATTTTCTAGTAATTTATAAGATTTTCTAGTAATTTATAAGATTTTCTAGTAATTTATAAGATTTTCTAGTAATTTATAAGATTTTCTAGTAATTTATAAGATTTTCTAGTAATTTATAAGATTTTCTAGTAATTTATAAGATTTTCTAGTAATTTATAAGATTTTCTAGTAATTTATAAGATTTTCTAGTAATTTATAAGATTTTCTAGTAATTTATAAGATTTTCTAGTAATTTATAAGATTTTCTAGTAATTTATAAGATTTTCTAGTAATTTATAAGATTTTCTAGTAATTTATAAGATTTTCTAGTAATTTATAAGATTTTCTAGTAATTTATAAGATTTTCTAGTAATTTATAAGATTTTCTAGTAATTTATAAGATTTTCTAGTAATTTATAAGATTTTCTAGTAATTTATAAGATTTTCTAGTAATTTATAAGATTTTCTAGCATTTTATATTGATTTTCTATTAATTTATAAGATTTAGGCCTTTCGCACCGGGTCGTGGCTGCACCCGGTGCTAAAGGCCACGACCGGGCCGCGGGGGCCGTGCGGCGGGGCCAAAGACCGGCCTGGCCACGGAGGCCGTGCGGTAGCTGGCCACGTCACCGGGCACACACGTGCCACGTCACAGGGCACACAAGCCACGTCACCGGGCACACGAGCCACATCACCAGCGCACAGACGCCACGTCACCGGGCGCACATTATGTTTGAAATGTATATTGGAAAATGCTTCATTTAAATGTATTGGAGATATTTACATTGAAATGTATATTGGAAATGTTATATGTTTGAAATGTATATTGGAAAATGCTTCATTTAAATGTATTGGAGATATTTACATTGAAATGTATATTGGAAATGTTATATGTTTGAAATGTATATTGGAAAATGCTTCATTTAAATGTATTGGAGATATTTACATTGAAATGTATATTGGAAATGTTATATGTTTGAAATGTATATTGGAAAATGCTTCATTTAAATGTATTGGAGATATTTACATTGAAATGTATATTGGAAATGTTATATGTTTGAAATGTATATTGGAAAATGCTTCATTTAAATGTATTGGAGATATTTACATTGAAATGTATATTGGAAATGTTATATGTTTGAAATGTATATTGGAAAATGCTTCATTTAAATGTATTGGAGATATTTACATTGAAATGTATATTGGAAATGTTATATGTTTGAAATGTATATTGGAAAATGCTTCATTTAAATGTATAATGGAAATATCTCTGTATAAAAGTTGTAACTAGTCGTTCTCCCTCGTACAAACTTCAAAAAAGATCATTTTTCTTCCTAAAAAATTCCTAAAATCATACTCTATCAAGTTATGAAACTTATTAATGTTATTATTTAGAAAATCTTCTCGTGTTTGAACAATACAATGTAAATATCTCCAATACATTTAAATGAAGCATTTTCCAATATACATTTCAAACATATAACATTTCCAATATACATTTCAATGTAAATATCTCCAATACATTTAAATGAAGCATTTTCCAATATACATTTCAAACATATAACATTTCCAATATACATTTCAATGTAAATATCTCCAATACATTTAAATGAAGCATTTTCCAATATACATTTCAAACATATAACATTTCCAATATACATTTCAATGTAAATATCTCCAATACATTTAAATGAAGCATTTTCCAATATACATTTCAAACATATAACATTTCCAATATACATTTCAATGTAAATATCTCCAATACATTTAAATGAAGCATTTTCCAATATACATTTCAAACATATAACATTTCCAATATACATTTCAATGTAAATATCTCCAATACATTTAAATGAAGCATTTTCCAATATACATTTCAAACATATAACATTTCCAATATACATTTCAATGTAAATATCTCCAATACATTTAAATGAAGCATTTTCCAATATACATTTCAAACATATAACATTTCCAATATACATTTCAATGTAAATATCTCCAATACATTTAAATGAAGCATTTTCCAATATACATTTCAAACATATAACATTTCCAATATACATTTCAATGTAAATATCTCCAATACATTTAAATGAAGCATTTTCCAATATACATTTCAAACATATAACATTTCCAATATACATTTCAATGTAAATATCTCCAATACATTTAAATGAAGCATTTTCCAATATACATTTCAAACATATAACATTTCCAATATACATTTCAATGTAAATATCTCCAATACATTTAAATGAAGCATTTTCCAATATACATTTCAAACATATAACATTTCCAATATACATTTCAATGTAAATATCTCCAATACATTTAAATGAAGCATTTTCCAATATACATTTCAAACATATAACATTTCCAATATACATTTCAATGTAAATATCTCCAATACATTTAAATGAAGCATTTTCCAATATACATTTCAAACATATAACATTTCCAATATACATTTCAATGTAAATATCTCCAATACATTTAAATGAAGCATTTTCCAATATACATTTCAAACATATAACATTTCCAATATACATTTCAATGTAATTTCTAATATTTTCAATGTATGTGCTCAAATGCGCATGGCCGAACACGTTCGCTAAGCATATACATTAAAAATATTAGAAATTACATTGAAATGTATATTGGAAATGTTATATTGGAAATGTTATATGTTTGAAATGTTATATTGGAAATGTTATATGTTTGAAAAGTATATTGGAAAATGCTCCATTTAAATGTATATTGGAAATTCTATGTATATTAGAAATATATGTGCTTCATTTAAATGTATATTGGAAATGTTATATGTTTGTATAATGTATGCTATCGAAAATGTTATTATCAGAAATTCTATGGTGTACCCCAACCCACCGCGCACCCGAACCCCTTAGCGAATCCGTTTTTCGCGCACCGACCCCCTTACCGAACCCCTTGACGAATCCGTTTTTTGCGCACTGACCCCCTTAGCGAAAATGTTAGAAATATTGGGAATATGTATGCTTTGTATATATTTCTTATCAAATATTTTTAATTTTATTAACATGTAGTAGAAATTTGACAAGTCTCTAACAAAGTTTTGGAAACTATGCGAGTGAATCTAGGATTAATGAACAATGTACACTACCACTTTCTCAAATGCAAAAATGACTTAAATAAAGATTGTAGATCTTGATGAGATATGAAATTTTGGTATTCATGACTTTTTCATCTGAGACCGTTTAATGTTCCAAAATCTTTCATTTAGTTATCAATTTTTGTAATTTATAAGATTTTCTAGTAATTTATAAGATTTTCTATTAATTTATAAGATTTTCTAGCATTTTATATTGATTTTCTAGCATTTTATATTGATTTTCTAGTAATTTATAAGATTTTCTAGTAATTTATAAGATTTTCTAGTAATTTATAAGATTTTCTAGTAATTTATAAGATTTTCTAGTAATTTATAAGATTTTCTAGTAATTTATAAGACTGTCTCTTATACACATCTAGATGTGTATAAGAGACAGAAGTAGGCGTGAAGGACCATGATTTCTAAGATCACTGATGATGAGTGGGAAGCATTCCTTGAGTACAAAACCTCCGAAGAGGGTGCAACGGCTAGCGCTAGAAACGCTGGAAACGCCGCAAATAAGAAGTACTCGCATAAGATGGGTTCGGGAGGTTACAAGGCAAGCATCGCTAAATGGGAGAAGATGGAAGAAGATCTATATGCTAGAGGCATCACTCCAGCGACACATGACTGGCCCACAAGGACCAAGCATTGGTACTATGGTCATGGAGGCACCCTGAGCCCAATCGACGGCTCCTTAGTTTTTCCCGAGGACTTGCGAGAACTAGCTCAGCGTCTCCTCGATATCCTCAGGGCATCTGAGAGGGGAGAATTTGTTGCTGATAGAGACAGAGATGAGCTAACCTATGCCTTAGGGAACAAGGAGCATCCTGGACGGACGCGCGGCGTAGGCACAAGCGTCTCATGGAAGAAAGGTTTCCAAGAGCACGCCGCCACCTATAGGAGCCGTTCGAGGAAGAAGGCCGAATATGAGCAGAGGGTGAGGGACCTAGAGCAAACGGTTGCCGCCCAGGGCTCAAAGCTCCAAGAAATGGAGTCAGAGATGGAGCGACGGATGAAGGTAAGCGGAAGGCTACAAATAAGGAGGCGGGCCCATCCAAAAAGGTTCCTCAGCTCGGCCAGCAACCTCAGCGGCCCTTGGGTCCATTGCCATCTCTGGACGAGCTTAACGTGCAACGAGTAATGGCCGAGACTGGACTATCCAGAGCGCAAGTCCTGGGGGAAGAAGAGGTGCCTGTAAACACAACGTTGAAGTGGCCGTTTAAGCTTGGCGAGCCTATGGTCCCTCCTGAAATGGAGAGCAAGCTACAGACGAAGATGCGCCGATTCCATGAGTGGTACTTGGAAGAATCAATAAGGAATAAACGGCGCATGATCAAAGTAGGCGTCAAGGACCAGGATTTCTACAATGGTGACGAGGATTGGGTGTGGCTGAGGTTTAAGTATATATATGAGCTATACCACCGCGACGCCATGGACGTGGATTTGATCACCTGTTGGACACTGTAAGTACTTTGTTGTTGCTTATAATTCACAGTTTGAAAACAATAATTTCAATCTATGCTGACGCGGGCTTTATTTATTGCTTAACATATGCAGCATGGAGATTCAAAAATGTCAGGGATCCGGGATATATGACGTTGGTTTCGTGGATCCTCGAAGGATAAGTGAAGAAATGATATTGATGAATCCTGAGGAAACATATTTAAACCTATACAAGTATATCAAAAAACAAAATTACTGCGACTCCATACTAATCCCGTACAACATCGAGTGAGTACATACACATGCTTCTTATACTGTCTGTGTACTAATTCATTTCTGATTATAATGTATACATGTGCACAGATTCCACTGGTTCCTAATAATATTGTGTCCTGACCGGGGTGTCGTGAACGTCTTTGATTCGTTGCACACTCCAAAAGAAAAACTACAGAACATCATGGACATGATGACAAGGTGATGTATATTTTCCCCTACTTAATTCACCCCTTACACTCGCAATGACTTAACTCAATTTTTTTGTTCGCAGGGCCTGGATTCAATTTCGTCAAGAACACCCGGGAATTCAACATGAAACACTAAAATGGAACATTGGCTTTCCGGTAAGCAAGTAATTTGTACATATAGGCCTCGGCTAATATATTATATGAATTTTACTTAATTTCTTTTGGTCGACAGTGTGCCAAACAAGGGCTGGGAAATAATTTATGTGCATACTATGTTTGCGATTTCATGTGGAATTGGGGACATAAAAAGTTTGGTGGATTGTAGCCTTGAATATGTAGCTTTGAAAATTAAATATGTTTAGATGTTTCAGTCACTTGTAAGACCTGTGGGAAATCATTAGTATTGCAGGTTTTACTTATAATCTTTTCATTTAGTATGGTGTTGTCAGCAAAATTGGGTGAAGAGCTTGAAGGGAACCTTAGTGGCTACAAGAGGGCTGGAGTTAGTGTTTACCAAATAGGATTTAAGGATTAAACTAGAAATATTTGACCTACACAGTGAATGCCTTCAATTTTATACACAAAAGATCACTTTGCGTGTGTTCCTCGCGTGGCTAGTGCATTATTTATCCAATTTTTTGTTGTCTTTATACAATGTAGTAAAGTTACTATTTAAAGTATGAAGTAAAGTTACTATTTAAAGTATTAACACATAATGAATTCACGTTCCCTTCGTTAGGCATGGATATGCAAGGTGGCATGCAGTATATATCAGATGATAGAGACAATGGCTTTTTGACGCAGCGCGACAAGATCGAGCTGAATCTCCCAGCTTTGGCTAATGAATTAACTGGTGCTCAGTTGAATAATATGAGGCAAATGTTAGTACTTGCTCACTATATCCTTTCCTCCAAATTTAATTTCTGGGTGACGGATTACTTATTACATTAATGATTTCCTTCCATTGGTTCCAGGGAAATCTTGAAGGCACACATGTGAACTCAACAAGCCCTGCCCATTACAAGGAGATGCAGAGAAGGATATTCATTATGGTGACGCGGATTTTGTCTGGCTCAGGTTTAATGATATATATGAGCTGTACCACCGCGACGCCATGGACGTGGATTTGATCACATGTTGGACACTGTAAGTACTTTGTTGTTGCTTATAATTCACAGTTTGAAAACAATAATTTCAATCTATGCTGACGCGGGCTTTATTTATTGCTTAACATATGCAGAATGGAGATTCAAAAATGTCGCAGATCCGGGATATATGACGTTGGTTTCACCCGAGTGGAGGATGACGGGGAGCCAGTTGAGCCCCCAAAAGTGGCCAAGAAATTTGTATCTCAGTGCAGGGTAATTGTACGGGACAATGTGCCCATTAGTATCAGAAAATGGAAGTCCACGGACCCCACTGAGGAGTACGTGCTCCCCGATACAGAGAAAGAGATGCTATGGACGGAATTAAAGGCAATATTCGACTGGCCTAGCACTCGTGAAGCAGAACTGAGGGATTGGACAATGAAGAAGATGGCAGTTCTGTTTTCAGGATTTTAAGAGAAGTTGTACTCGCAATTTCTCAAAACCGGAGAGGCCCCGGATCCTGAGAAGTATAAGAAGATCACCAATGACGAGTGGGAAGCATTCATTGAGTACAAAACCTCCGAAGAGGGTGCAACGGCTAGCGCTAGAAACGCTGGAAACGCCGCAAATAAGAAGTACTCGCATAAGATGGGTTCGGGAGGTTACAAGGCAAGCATCGCTAAATGGGAGAAGATGGAAGAAGATCTATATGCTAGAGGCATCACTCCAGCGACACATGACTGGCCCACAAGGACCAAGCATTGGTACTATGGTCATGGAGGCACCCTAAGCCCAATCGACGGCTCCTTAGTTTTTCCCGAGGACTTGCGAGAACTAGCTCAGCGTCTCCTCGATATCATCAGGGCATCTGATAGGGGAGAATTTGTTGCCGATAGAGACAGAGATGAGCTAACCTATGCCTTAGGGAACAAGGAGCATCCTGGACGGACGCGCGGCGTAGGCACAAGCGTCTCATGGAAGAAAGGTTTCCAAGAGCACGCCGCCACCTATAGGAGCCGTTCGAGGAAGAAGGCCGGATATGAGCAGAGGGTAAGGGACCTAGAGCAAACGGTTGCCGCCCAGGCCTCAAAGCTCCAAGAAATGGAGTCAGAGATGGAGCGACGGATGAAGGTAGCATGGCTGCAGATACAACAAGCCACAGGCGGGACCGGTTCCACAGAGCATGCACCAGGCGGGACCGGTTCCACAGAGCATGCACCAGGCGGGACCGGTTCCACAGAGCATGCACCAGGCGGGACCGGTTCCACAGAGCATGCACCAGGCGGGACCGGTTCCACAGAGCATGCACCAGGCGGGACCGGTTCCACAGAGCATGCACCAGGCGGGACCGGTTCCACAGAGCATGCACCAGGCGGGACCGGTTCCACAGAGCATGCACCAGGCGGGACCGGTTCCACAGAGCATGCACCTCTCCAAGATGCGGCCCTTATTAGCCCTCCACAGCAATATCAAAGCAGTCACGCTTCCACACAGGCCGCCAAACCGGTCCGTTACCCCGTGGATGAAATAACTCAACGGACCGCGTGCGAGCTTGTCGTCAGGCAGAAGAACTTAGCTGTGGTGGTACGTATGCGACCTTAGTTCATACTGCATACATTTCACCGTAAATACCATTCATTTACTAACTTTCTTTGTGACTACTAACTTATCAGGTCGCATACGGTATGACCAAACGTGTGGAAGAAGGGCAAAAATGGCACTGCAATGACATTCCACATGGTTACGTACCTGTTGAGGTGGAGCAAGTCGTCACCAGCTGGGAAGACTTGGAACTTGACATCCCCGGAGGTGACGGAGAAACAAAACTCGGTCAGTGTTCTCACTGCATCATTCTATGGAGCAAGGCAGACATCGTTATACCCGATACACCTGCGGCTACCAACAAGCCCCCGTCACCTCCAAGAGATCCACAGGATCATGACGATTCTCCGGGAGCTCCTGATGCAAGCCCGTCTCCTCCGCCAAAGAGGTCTCCGTCTCCTCCGCCGAAGAGGTCTCCGTCTCCTCCGCCAAAGAGGGGACGCCGCACTAAAGCCTCTGCCCCCACTCCACCAGCGAAGAAGGCGCGAAAAACTAGAGAGAAGCCCGCACCAGAGAAAAGAGCGGGCGAGAAGACTCTAGAGGAGCTCGAAGCCTCGGTAAAAGCAGACACAAAGAGGCAAATGGCCGAGTGGAGGAGAAAACCTGAGCCGGAGCCGAAGCTTGATCCCACCATCGTGAAGTCATTCCTCGGTAATTTGAGCAAGGGTCAACAGAAGGAAGTAATAGTAACAGACTATGACCGCTCATTACTGAAATCTCGCCGGAAACGGAAGGCTGCGGATAAGGAGGCGGGCCCATCCAAAAAGGTTCCTCAGCTCGGCCAGCAACCTCAGCGGCCCTTGGGTCCATTGCCATCTCTGGACGAGCTTAACATTCAACGAGTAATGGCCGAGACTGGACTAACCAGAGCGCAAGTCCTGGGGGAAGAAGAGGTGCCTGTAAACACAACGCTGAAGTGGCCGTTTAAGCTTGGCGAGCCTATGGTCCCTCCTGAAATGGAGAGCAACCTACAGACGAAGATGCGCCGATTCCATGACTGGTATTTGGAAGAATCAAGAAGGAATAAACGGCGCATGATAAAAGTAGGCGTGAAGGACCAAGACTTCTACAATGGTGACGCGGATTTTGTCTGGCTCAGGTTTAATGATATATATGAGCTGTACCACCGCGACGCCATGGACGTGGATTTGATCACATGTTGGACACTGTAAGTACTTTGTTGTTGCTTATAATTCACAGTTTGAAAACATTAATTCCAATCTATGCTGACGCGGGCTTTATTTATTGCTTAACATATGCAGAATGGAGATTCAAAAATGTCGCAGAGACAATATATATGACGTTGGTTTCGTTGACCCTCGAAGGATAAGTGAAGCAATGATAATGCACAATCCTGAGGAAACATATTTAAACCTATACAAATATATCAAGAAACAAAATATATGTAATTTGTGTAGGCCGCCTCTGCTAAGAAATCAAAACGATCGACCACGAAGAAGCTGAAGGATGTCAAGTTACACATCACCCGAGTGGAGGATGACGGGGAGCCAGTTGAGCCCCCAAAAGTGGCCAAGAAATTTGTATCTCAGTGCGGGGTAATTGTACGGGACAATGTGCCCATTAGTATCAGAAAATGGAAGTCCACGGACCCCACTGAGGAGTACGTGCTCCCCGATACAGAGAAGGAGATGCTATGGAGGGAATTAAAGGCAATATTCGACTGGCCTAGCACTCATGAAGCAGAACTGAGGGATTGGACAATGAAGAAGATGGCAGTTCTGTTTCAGGATTTCAAGAAGAAGTTGTACTCGCAATTTCTCAAAACCGGAGAGGCCCCGGATCCTGAGAAGTATAAGAAGATCACCAATGACGAGTGGGAAGCATTCATTGAGTACAAAACCTCCGAAGAGGGTGCAACGGCTAGCGCTAGAAACGCTGGAAACGCCGCAAATAAGAAGTACTCGCATAAGATGGGTTCGGGAGGTTACAAGGCAAGCATCGCTAAATGGGAGAAGATGGAAGAAGATCTATATGCTAGAGGCATCACTCCAGCGACACATGACTGGCCCGCAAGGACCAAGCATTGGTACTATGGTCATGGAGGCACCCTGAGCCCAATCGACGGCTCCTTAGTTTTTCCCGAGGACTTGCGAGAACTAGCTCAGCGTCTCCTCGATATCCTCAGGGCATCTGATAGGGGAGAATTTGTTGCCGATAGAGACAGAGATGAGCTAACCTATGCCTTAGGGAACAAGGAGCATCCTGGACGGACGCGCGGCGTAGGCACAAGCGTCTCATGGAAGAAAGGTTTCCAAGAGCACGCCGCCACCTATAGGAGCCGTTCGAGGAAGAAGGCCGGATATGAGCAGAGGGTAAGGGACCTAGAGCAAACGGTTGCCGCCCAGGCCTCAAAGCTCCAAGAAATGGAGTCAGAGATGGAGCGACGGATGAAGGTAGCATGGCTGCAGATACAACAAGCCACAGGCGGGACCGGTTCCACAGAGCATGCACCAGGCGGGACCGGTTCCACAGAGCATGCACCAGGCGGGACCGGTTCCACAGAGCATGCACCAGGCGGGACCGGTTCCACAGAGCATGCACCAGGCGGGACCGGTTCCACAGAGCATGCACCAGGCGGGACCGGTTCCACAGAGCATGCACCAGGCGGGACCGGTTCCACAGAGCATGCACCAGGCGGGACCGGTTCCACAGAGCATGCACCAGGCGGGACCGGTTCCACAGAGCATGCACCTCTCCAAGATGCGGCCCTTATTAGCCCTCCACAGCAATATCAAAGCAGTCACGCTTCCACACAGGCCGCCGAAGCGGTCCGTTACACCGTGGATGAAATAACTCAACGGACCGCGTGCGAGCTTGTCGTCAGGCAGAAGAACTTAGCTGTGGTGGTACGTATGCGACCTTAGTTCATACTGCATACATTTCACCGTAAATACCATTCATTTACTAACTTTCTTTGTGACTACTAACTTATCAGGTCGCATACGGTATGACCAAACGTGTGGAAGAAGGGCAAAAATGGCACTGCAATGACATTCCACATGGTTACGTACCTGTTGAGGTGGAGCAAGTCGTCACCAGCTGGGAAGACTTGGAACTTGACATCCCCGGAGGTGACGGAGAAACAAAACTCGGTCAGTGTTCTCACTGCATCATTCTATGGAGCAAGGCAGACATCGTTATACCCGATACACCTGCGGCTACCAACAAGCCCCCGTCACCTCCAAGAGATCCACAGGATCATGACGATTCTCCGGGAGCTCCTGATGCAAGCCCGTCTCCTCCGCCAAAGAGGTCTCCGTCTCCTCCGCCGAAGAGGTCTCCGTCTCCTCCGCCGAAGAGGTCTCCGTCTCCTCCGCCGAAGAGGTCTCCGTCTCCTCCGCCGAAGAGGTCTCCGTCTCCTCCGCCGAAGAGGTCTCCGTCTCCTCCGCCGAAGAGGTCTCCGTCTCCTCCGCCGAAGAGGTCTCCGTCTCCTCCGCCGAAGAGGTCTCCGTCTCCTCCGCCGAAGAGGTCTCCGTCTCCTCCGCCGAAGAGGTCTCCGTCTCCTCCGCCGAAGAGGTCTCCGTCTCCTCCGCCGAAGAGGTCTCCGTCTCCTCCGCCAAAGAGGGGACGCCGCACTAAAGCCTCTGCCCCCACTCCACCAGCGAAGAAGGCGCGAAAAACTAGAGAGAAGCCCGCACCAGAGAAAAGAGCGGGCGAGAAGACTCTAGAGGAGCTCGAAGCCTCGGTAAAAGCAGACACAAAGAGGCAAATGGCCGAGTGGAGGAGAAAACCTGAGCCGGAGCCGAAGCTTGATCCCACCATCGTGAAGTCATTCCTCGGTAATTTGAGCAAGGGTCAACAGAAGGAAGTAATAGTAACAGACTATGACCGCTCATTACTGAAATCTCGCCGGAAACGGAAGGCTGCGGATAAGGAGGCGGGCCCATCCAAAAAGGTTCCTCAGCTCGGCCAGCAACCTCAGCGGCCCTTGGGTCCATTGCCATCTCTGGACGAGCTTAACATTCAACGAGTAATGGCCGAGACTGGACTAACCAGAGCGCAAGTCCTGGGGGAAGAAGAGGTGCCTGTAAACACAACGCTGAAGTGGCCGTTTAAGCTTGGCGAGCCTATGGTCCCTCCTGAAATGGAGAGCAACCTACAGACGAAGATGCGCCGATTCCATGACTGGTATTTGGAAGAATCAAGAAGGAATAAACGGCGCATGATAAAAGTAGGCGTGAAGGACCAAGACTTCTACAATGGTGACGCGGATTTTGTCTGGCTCAGGTTTAATGATATATATGAGCTGTACCACCGCGACGCCATGGACGTGGATTTGATCACATGTTGGACACTGTAAGTACTTTGTTGTTGCTTATAATTCACAGTTTGAAAACATTAATTCCAATCTATGCTGACGCGGGCTTTATTTATTGCTTAACATATGCAGAATGGAGATTCAAAAATGTCGCAGATCCGGGATATATGACGTTGGTTTCGTGGATCCTCGAAGGATAAGTGAAGAAATGATATTGATGAATCCTGAGGAAACATATGGAAACCTATACAAATATATTAAGAAACAAAATTACTGCGACTCCATACTAATCCCGTACAACATCGAGTGAGTACATACACAGGCTTCTTCTTCTTATACTGTCTGTGTACTAATTCATTTCTGATTATAATGTATACATGTATACAGATTCCACTGGTTCCTAATAATATTGTGTCCTGACCGGGGTGTCGTGAACGTCTTTGATTCGTTGCACACTCCAAAAGAAAAACTACAGAACATCATGGACATGATGACAAGGTGATGTATATTTTCCCCTACTTAATTCACCCCTTACACTCGCAATGACTTAACTCAATTTTTTTGTTCGCAGGGCCTGGATTCAATTCCGTCAAGAACACCCGGGAATTCAACATGAAACACTAAAATGGAACATTGGCTTTCCGGTAAGCAAGTAATTTGTACATGTAGGCCTCGGCTAATATATTATATGAATTTTACTTAATTTCTTTTGGTCGACAGTGTGCCAAACAGGGGCCGGGAAATAATTTATGTGCATACTATGTTTGCGATTTCATGTGGAATTGGGGACATAAAAAGCTTACACAACACGATATTATGGTACGTAATAATAAACAACATTTCCATTATTATTAAGTGCACAATTATTGTCTCCAACTCGGCGGATTAAATATCTTTCAATTATTTGTAAATTATAGATGTTCAGGCTGAAGGAAGAGTCCCTGGAGCTAGAAAGAATTGACGCAATTGCAGAACAGCTCGTCGGATGGATCTGGGACGAGGTCGTCAATCCCCGAGGAGAATACTTCTCGCCAGTACTGGAGGACGTGCCGGACAGTGCAACAAGATAGTCGTCAATCTTAATTAAGTAGAAAATACAGTTTAAATATATATAACTCGAGTTGAGATGCATGAATATCTACTTTTGTAATATATATGTCTTCTATTTTGATGAAATGTCAGCTAGTATGAATATAGAGTCGGCCGAATACGCATTAGAATACACGTATTAGAATATATACGTATATAGACGTGCACGCATGGCTACTGAAAAAAGCAAAAAAAAAAAAGAAATCCGGGGTCTTTAGCACCGGTTTCAGGCAGCAACCGGTGCTAAAGGCAGGCCCTTTAGCACCGGTTATTCAACCCGGTGCTAAAGGGGTACCCCTTTAGCCTCGGATTAGTTGCACCGGGTGGGAAACCCGGTGCTAAAGGGCTTTCCCACCCGGTGCAGATGTCGATCATTCTGGTAGTGTGAAAGTCAATCTCAATATGTTTAGCTCGAGAGTGAAAAACAGGATTCTCTGCCAAATACTTTGCTCCTAGATTGTCACACC
>OAMR01001140.1:0-24022 GCA_900205405.1 Echinochloa crus-galli
CACCCGCCCTTCCCCCCTCCGCCCACGCCGCCGCCTCCGGCCCATGCCGTCCCTCCGCACGCGTCGTCGTTGGTGGCGAAGGGGTCGTCCATCGGCGCCGGGCGCCGGCGCGCGCCAGACACGGACCGAGCTCGCTCGGCAGTTGCGCCAAGTGCAGAGAGGAGGACGGGAGAGGAAGAAGAAGGGCAATTTGGTCCAAATAAATTGGAAAACACGTTGAAGGGGTACACAATGGTATATATCAGACTTTGGGTGAATTTTAATGTCATGTTTTCAAATAGACGAATTGTAATGACGTTTCTCCGAACCCAGATAGTTGCAATGGCATATATCAAATTTATTCTCACCAGAAATGAGCCACGGGGCCGCCCACTCGAACGAACGGCCTTCAACCTGCCGGCCTGCCTACTTCGCCCAGCCCGCACACGATCCGCGGACCGCTCGTGGGCCGCAAACCTTCCACCACAACAGAGCCCACCTCACGTGGGCCTGCCGAACGCGGTGATCCGCCTTCCCTCGTAGAGGTAGGCAGGTAGTAGCCGTTGCCGACTTGCCATGGCATCTGGGACGGGGAGGGAGGCCGGCGGCCGAAGCAAAGCAGCTTGGCTACTGCCCCCCTACCCCCCTACCCCGTACCCACTCGCGCGAGGACGGGATGGAATCCGGCAGGTGGCCGCGCTCGGGAGGCAACCGGTGGGGGCGCGTCCTGCACGCCGATTCCTTCCTTGCCGCCGCCGCCGCCGCCGCCGCCCGGTGTCACCCCCGCCCCTTTAACCGCGCGCCCTTCGCTAGCCGACCAATGGTTGGGCTGCAGCGAGCGGGAGCCAGGACGCGCCGCTAGCATCGGAAGCGGCGGCAGCAGCAGCATCAGGCGGCGGCGGCGGCGGAGGAGGGCCCATGGCGGAGGAGGCGTCGCTCGCGCACACGCCCACCTGGGTGGTGGCCACCGTCTGCCTCGTCATCGTCTCCGTCTCCCTCGCCGCCGAGCGCTTCCTCCATTACCTCGGCAAGGTACGCACGCGCTCTGATGGTGCCGCGGAACCGTCCGGGCTGGTGAATTCGGTTCTCAAATTCCGGGGGAATGTTCCGACATAATAGAATGGCAATTTTGGACTCCCCTTGGTCCTTGTTTGGATAGAGGATAATCCCCTCCGATCCTCTATTACTAGGATTGACAGTGATTCAGTTTATTATTCACTCTAACCCACATGTATTCAGGAGCTCACGACGCCTGTGTCTGACCTGCAGTTAGCTAAGTCAATGAACTAGACATGCCATGGCCGTTGCACCTTCTTATGACGGGTTTGAAATTCGGGAGAATTAGGGATTCAGCCGAACCACTGTGCTTTAGATCCGAGGTTTTCCCCTGTTTCTAAAGGGATTTTGGAGTTTGCAACCTCAATAACTAGCATGATAGGCTACATATCATGGCCCACATTCTATTATCTTTGAGGTGAATTAATAAGTAGGGGTTCAAAGTTGACCATTTCACCATAGCATCATTTTTAACTTTCGGCAAGACAATTTCATTAAACTGTCTTCCTGGCTATCAAGTTTCTCAGTTAGCTTCAACCACTTTCCTTTCTGTTCTAATCAGTTATCTCAATAACACCTTCCTAGGCTGGCTGCTGTTTCAGGTCAGAAGACTTAGGCTATATTGATTTTTATAATTAAAAAAATCCATTGAAATGACAGATGGGAGAGATTAGCTTTGATCTCTGTACGTTTAAAAATTCATGTAGTATATCAATCATGTTTGAAGAATAATTCTAATATTCAGCAAATTTGTTTGATCCTCACCTTATTCTTTTTTCACCTTTACTCGTGCAGTATCTGAAACATACGGAGCAGAAAGCACTGTTTTCAGCTCTACAGAGACTAAAAGAAGGTAGCATTCTGGGGAGATCTTCGTTTGCTGTGAACATTTATCAATATGCCATAGAGTCATCCCTGGATCATTTATTATTTGTGCCTTATCAGCAGAAGAACACTAAATGAAAGCATTGTCCAGTATTAGCTTGAATTTGTTTAGTTGATTACAATAAAAAAATGTTTTCATGAAAAAAATATATGGTACAGTTTCTTCAATTTGGGATATTGCACAGTTTTTCTTCATCTAATGTGGTTCTATGGTTATGATTGCAGAGCTAATGCTTCTTGGATTCATTTCCTTCGTCCTGAGTCTCTCCCAGGGTTTTATTGTTAATATTTGCATTCCAGAAACTGCTACAGATTTCATGCTTCCATGCAAGAGAGAGAACCACGGAGTTGCAGAAGAAGGTCCCAAAATTTGCAAGAAAAAGGTTAGGGTATACCATATTTTCATATATTAATGTTCCTTTTTCTTGGAATCGAAATATTTTCTTGTTTTGGGTAAGTAAGTATATTAATGTCTGCTATGTTCATTTACAACAAAATATTCTGGGTAAAGTTTGTGTCACTTATCTGTTACTTGAAGTAATGTTAAGTTGTGTCATGCATAAATGTTTTCAAGAGTGATCATTGTGAAGCAATGGCTTGCTTTGTTTCAGGGTGATGTTCCCTTGTTATCACTGGAGGCATTACATCAGCTGCACATCTTCATATTTGTACTTGGTTTAGTCCATGTTGTGTTTTGTGCCACAACAATATTACTTGGTGGAGCGAAGGTATGTCTGTGAATATAGATTTCTGTTGCTTATGATAATGTTTGTTGACAATAACTTGCATTGGCTAAATTTTGGTAGATGAAAAAGTGGAAGCACTGGGAAACAGGAATTCACCAAGAAATAGAAGGGAAATGTGCGTTATTGCCTGATCCTCTTGTTTCCTTTATTTATACTATTCAGAAGTACTTTGCAGGTTGCCTACATTGTGTTACATGAGACTACAGTATAATATATTTGAAGATAGATAATTTCCTTGAATGCCTACAGCAGATGACAAAGATTGGTTCTTTCATGCTTTCTTTGTGGTATTTAAGATGCATATGAAGACGCACACATAGATTTCTATCTGGTCTTTATATCATTGAACACCATTCAATTAAACTACACCCGCACCAATCGACTCATCATTTTTTTTTCTCGAACTACGCAGGAGAGCTGCGTGTCATTTCATTAAGGTAGAGAGAAAAAAAAAGTACACGAGTCTGGTTAGACCCTACCCGAGTACAGCGAAACACAAAAAACACCACACACCCACACTTTTTAAGCTAAAACAGACGCGCCACACACTTCCACAGCACTTGACCAAGACCTATAGCGCCTAGACGCCTAAGGTCGGCGACCTATGCAAGAGCTCCTGGAGTTTTTTAGCTCCAGCTCAGAGGCTACCCTCATTTCTGACAGCCACAAGGACCTCCTGAATGCACGGCCTGGTGTTGTCAAACACACATGAATTCCGATGTTTCCAAACTTCCCAAGCCACCAGAATTATCAGGGAATTGAGGCCCTTCCGCTCTTCATTCGTTGGCACGATTGTTCATGAACAATGGTGTACCCATTGAGAATATACATGTCCGTCAGCATAGCATCTGTGAGTCCATACACTTGCTTCGCATCTCTTGTTTGCTATGCATTTGCAATGTCAGTCCTGTTTTTACTATTTTAATTTCATGGCAAGACAAAGATTTTATTCCCAACATTTTGAAGCTATTGCTCCTCTCTTTTCTTCTGCAAAAAAAAGGTGTTTTCACCTATGCACAGCACGAGTCCCTGAATTCCGCCAGCTAGAACTCATCTAGGCCTTCTAATGAATTCCTCATACAAATTGTTCATGTTTCATTTTTAAACCCTGTTTTCATCTGAAAAAGGGTGCTTTCATTCTGCACTGTGGAGTCCCTGATTCTGTCATCCAGAACTCATCTAGGCAATGCGCTCCTTGTATGAATAATCCATTTATATCTCTCTTTCTCCTCATTTCATTTCTTAAAATTCTGCAATGATTATGTATTATTGATGCTGCCTGTTCTGCTAGTTCTGTTTTTGTGGATGTTCTGCATTCATAGTCCACAAAACAAGGAGACAACATTGCATAAGCCCGTGATATCTTAGAACAAGTGGTATTTCATGAGTAGGAGCCAATTGAGTGCTCAGTTTTTGTCATGCTCGGCGGCCGTGACACTTTTCCATATAATCTGAATGCTAGCGATGCATTACAATCTGATTCTGCCAGTCCCATTGAATATTTTTCTTCATCTCCTGATAAAAGGGTTACTCCTTGGACATGCTAGTTTCTAGGAAGTTCTGTATCAAAGTAACTATTCTTTGTGTTTTCTTTTTGCGAAACTATTCTTCAGGTTTTAGGTGAAGTAATATCACTGTTATATTCTTTGCTCACTGTTTTTGTTTCACTTTGGGTGAAAATTGCTTGCAGTGCAGCAAGCAAGAATTGAAGGAAAAGATGCACCATTGAGTTTTGTGCTACATCGAAATCATCAAGGTGAATTTGTCCGTGAGCGAACAAATGGATTTTTGATGAAGCTGGCTGTTGTCAGCTGGATAGTAAGTCATCTGCTTATCCAATGATATCACTCAGTTCAGTTAAATAGAATCTCACTGCTACATAAGGGCTCATTGTTTATCTCAAAGCAAATAGTTATGCATAATGATTTTGACTACAATGCATGCCTTTTCATTATATGGCAGAAGTACTGAAGATAGAATTGTGAACTCCTATTAACAAGCAATGAAATAATAGAACGTTAGTGTATCATAGTACATAACTTTGCATCATTATGGCTGCCAACCAACGATTTCTTTGTTTATGTTTTAGTGTTTTTTTTGGTGCGGGCCCGGGGAGGGGTGGCATCTGCCCTTCCCATTTATTTTTCATATTATTTGGGGATTTTCTGAAGCATCCTTAATGTTGAGTTGTCTTTGATTACGTGCCGCTTCATTATAACTTACAAAGAAAGTTTTATTCAACATTGTTGCAGACTTCCCGTTTAGTTCTTTTTATATTATTTGGGGGATTTCTGAAGCATCCTTAATGTTGATTTGTCTTTAACTATGTGCCACTTCATTTATAACTTACGAAGAAACTTTTATCCAACATGTTGCAGACTGCATTCTTTAAGCAATTTTACGATTCTGTGAGTAAATCAGATTATGAAGCTCTTAGATCGGCATTTGTCTTGGTAAGATATACTTTTTAGTTTCCTTCGTGCTCATTCATTTTCATGCATTTCTGCCTGTATTTCTATTGAAGCTAATTGGGGCACATATCTATTCTTGTCATTCAGATACACTATCCCAAAAAACCAGACTTTGATTTCCACAAGTACATGATCCGTGCTCTTGAACACGAGTTTAAGAGGGTTGTCGGTATCAGGTTGGTTTTTTTTAGAGAAATGGTCCAAGTTTGCTTAAATATGCAAGTGATCTTACCTTACTTTACTTGTATGCAGCTGGTATCTATGGCTTTTTGTCATCTTCTTCCTGTTGCTGAATATTAATGGTACTTTTACCTAACGTATAATTTTCTTCATGCCTTAAAATCATTGGGTTCATAGTGCAGAAGTACCCATTATATCAAGCACCTCTTCTTATGGCTTATACTTACTGTTTTTTGCATACCAACTCCTACGGTTTGGGGTAACTTGAACTCTTGACTCTCTGGAATTGATTAGTTGCTATGTGTGTATGTACATATATCATTATCATTGCTTTCTCAATTGCAGAGCATGATATGCTTCAAACTAGCTATCTGCTGTGATTCTGTTTACCCTTTATCCTTTGCGTTGCTGTCAAATGCAGGATGGCACACCTACTTCTGGTTAGCATTTTTGCCTCTATTTGTAAGTACGAAACATTTCCTTCTACTCTGTGTTGGTTCAATTCAGATATTCGGCCTTTTGCTTTTGAATTCCAACTGTCATATCCCAGAAGTTTTAACTTAAGTACGAGATATTTATTTGAATGAGGGCAATTCCTAAAGAAAGGGGTAAATTGCAGCTTCTGCTTATTGTTGGCGCCAAGCTAGAGCACATTATTACTCGGTTGGCTCAAGAGGCGGCGGCATCACTATCAGATGAAACAGAAGGGCATCCCAAAATAAAGCCATCCAAGGATCATTTTTGGTTTGGCAAGCCTGGACTTGTCCTTCATTTGATCCACTTCATCCTGTTCCAGAACTCGTTCGAGATTGGTTTTTTCTTCTGGGTTCTGGTATTGTTTCGCATTAAGCTGTCTTCTCACCTGCACAAGGTTTCATGAATCGGCCCTTGGGGCTAACATTGATCATTTGATAGGTATCAGAAGGGTTTGGTTCGTGCATGATGGAGCGGAAGCCCTATGCCATTTCAAGACTAGTTATCGGGTCGGTGGAAGTCTGAATTGCCTGCAGAATTCACAACATCGTCTTTCCAATGACTTGCTGTCTGCTTATTAGGAAACCTCTGACAACGAATTGTGGTGCTTTGCAGAGTGATCATCCAGGTCATCTGTAGCTACATCACTCTGCCACTATATGCCATCGTCACTCATGTAAGCTCCAGGGACATATTATTCCATTTAACCTCCTGAGTTCTCTACTACATCACTACATGCAATAACCTCGTTAATTTCGTGATGTTTATTTATTGTTAGTCTGGAGTAATGCGTATTGACTAGCTATTTCTGATGGCACAGATGGGCGGAGAGATCAAGCTGCACGGTTTCGGCTCCGACGTGCACGAGTCTGTCCACGGCTGGCTCACCGAGGCCCAGAGGAAGAAAACGTTCTGGAAGAAGGCCGGCGGCGGCCCCCGACCCGGACTCCGGCGACGAGGTGAAGGTGACCCGGACTCCGGCGGCGCCCAGCGACCGCGTGGGGAGCTCGCGCCACATGCTGGTGGCGCAGCCGCCGCCCGACCTCGACGAGATCGTCACCGTGGACGATGTCGTCCACGGCCGTGTCGGGAGGTGAACTGAAGGACAGAACGAAGAGACGACGCCAGGCGCCAGCCGCCAGGAGCAGCCAGCAGGCTAGCCGCCGCGCCGGCCTTCCCGGGGTGCCGTGCGCGTCTGGTTGATGGGTGGGGTGGGACGCTGCGGGAAATTCCTCGTGTCGGGGGGTTGGCCGGTGGCGGCCGGGCGCTGTAGCTCTGGGCGCGCGCATGCGCATGCGCCGTCTGATCGATCCCTCCCAGCCCAGGGTGTAATGTCAACGTCGTCTCGTGTAACGGTACGGGCCGGACGAGACGGGACGGGACGCGACCCTGGCCGCTGGCCGGCAGGCGTTGTGGTATGTCATGTGCGACGTCGCAGCGCGACGCTACAACGTTGTAAGTGGCACGGCCGCACGGCGTTGGCCCTGCTGGCTGCTGCTGCTGTCCGGTGCCGGCCGTACCTACCATGTTATTGGAAGGAAAGGTGGTTTGGTTCATGGGCTCGATCATGTGCTGTAAATAATAATTGCTACGCTACGCCGCAGCTGACTGATGAGGCGAGGGCTTCCCTATGGGTTGGCTGGCATCGGCCGTGTACGTGCAGCGTGTGGCTGCTACAGCTGGCGGCAGTGAGCAAAGCATCTGAGGGATGAGGGAGCCCGTAGGTAGCCTGGAGGGAGGAGGGACTGAGGGATGCAGCTACCTTTCGACGCGCCTCGCCTACCGTGTCGACGGACGCGCGGGCGTGCGTGCGCACGCGCGGCGGTGCGCCAATAATTGCCGACGCGACGACCGGCGGCCTGGCGGGCGTACGTGCGTACGCAGGCCGGGAAGGTGAGGAGGGGCGCGCGGTCGGCTATCTCATCCATCTGAAAATTCTGAATATCTGGTGCCGCATCAGGGACACATGTTTGATTTTTGATGTTCCCCGCACGCACCCCTGGGCCTGCGGCGCATGGATAGCGTTGATGCCGATCGATCGATCGATCGAGATCGATCCATCTTGTCGGCAGAGACAGAGAGGCGGGCGCAATAGGTGGGCTACGGCTAGTCGGCTAGCACTGCACGCGTATATGCTGGACGAACTTGAGGCTTTGGTTATGCTATGCTACCGGCCTGATGCTGATCGATATGTAATAATGCCGTAGCGTCCACACACCGTCCAGTATACACTACACAGCCACCGTGTTACGTACGGGATATATACAGGAATATAGGAGTATATGCAATATGCTACCGCGCGCGATGTGCATGCTCACTGTTTCTTCTCAGTAAATGATGCGGTGATACAGGATTGTTACGTGACAGACCGGAGAGGTATGCGGCGTACCTGTCATGGGTCTCATGGACCACGCTAGTCTGTGACTGTGAGAGACGCAGGAGCACGCGCCTGTAAAAGGGCATATTCTCATTTTGCTTCACATCTGCGAAAAGCCGGCCGGCATCTTTTCGATGGCTCTGCGAGGGTACGTGTACCTGCGAGCTCGCAGCAGGCCATCAGCGATGCATCTCTCTGCTCATCCCCTTCTATCCCTCACTGTTCTGTACGTACGTGCGTGCGTGCGTGCGGCCGTGCGCCCGCGCGCCTTTTCTCTGGCCACGTACGGGCAGTGAGGCATCACGCATTCTGAATTTCTTCTGACCGAGTCTCTGACACGCATACATGCATGCACCAGATCCAGAGCCAGCTAAAGGGAAATATAGGACTTGTTTAGATCCCAAATTCCACTCCTAAATTTACTATGCAAAAAGAAGATTCCCCATCACATCAAAATGTCATAACATGCATGCAGTACTAAATGTAGATGAAATTAAAAACTAATTACACTGTTTTGTTGTGCTCTGTGAGACGAATATTTTGAGCCTAATTAATCGAAATTTTTGGACAATTTTTCACAAATACAAACGAAATGCTACAGTAGCGCAATGATTACGAAGTGACATCATACTCCCAAATTCACCCTCTCAATTCTAACATCTAAACAAGGCCATAGGAGTAGCTTTGGAATGGAAGAAGCTAGGAGTATTACATCGGGGTTAGGCTATATATTATCTCGATCATAGCAATTTATTTGATCCAACGGCCGAATCTAGCATATGTCTGTCAGTCGTCGTCTGTCAATCTGGGTTCTCTGACCTCTGCTTCGTTCTACGCTTTCGTATTCACTTATCGAGCCAGTTAATTAGCCTCTGGCTAGTATTTTGTACGTCGTGCATGCTGGAATGCGATGCTTGTGTGTGCTGTGCATGCATGCTAAATTGCTAATGGGTATGGTTTGACGCAGCAGCTAGCGTTGTCGAAACGATGAGATCGTCCAAAGTAAATTACTACTGCGTCCTGCTCGCGTACTGCATGATGATCACGTGAGATGATATAGAACGACAAAAATGTGACCTCGCGTGATCGGACGACGCTGTTTTTGTTAAAGCTCGATCACAAGATCAATGAATGCACATGTCAAGGGATTCAGCGGGTCGATCCTCAATGGCAAACTTTTCTTGACATCTCGACATCTCGGTCGATGCATGATTGCAACTCCATGAGTCATGAGACTATGATCGAGAGGATCTCGGACAGCTGCTTGCCGGCCGGCCTGGTACATACTAGTTGTTGTGTGCTATATAGAGAGAGAGCACATTATATATAGCTGCAGCCTGCAGTGGGCTACACCATATGCGTGTGTCGATCTGTGTATCTTTTTGTGTGAGGAGCGGTGCAAAGGCACATGGTCACACTCACACATACAGGAGTACGTGCAAGTTGGAGTGCCTGACTTGCTAAAAGATGGGATAGATGCTGCATGGCATGTCATGGCATGGGCTGGCCGCCGGCCGGCGGCTTGCGTGAGGCGCGCTAGCTGCCGCCTGTCCTTGCTGGGATCCCAGGCCCAGTACCCCTGTGGGTTCCCAGCACGTCTGCAAGTGGGCCACTGACGTCTCAAGCTAGCCGGCCTAATTCTTCCCTGCGCGTGTTGTCTCGGGCTCCACACAATGACACAATCATATGGATGGGTAAAACTTTTGCATTTCTACAGATAGTAAGTTAACAAGTCTTATGGTGTATATAGGCATATACTAAGCTGCTTATATAAAGTAATCAAATTAATAACTGCTACCATCCAGTCAATATTACTTGACATTCAGGCAAACAAAACAAGTATACTCCCCTCATTTCAAACTTAAGTCTTAATTTTGTTCGATAAATTTATAAAAAATACATCAGCATATAGTACAACATCATGATTAGATTTATTGAATCTACAATGAAATATATCCCGATAGTGTATTTATTTATTATTGTACGTAGATGCTAATATATTTTTCTAGAAACTTGATTAGAGTTATAGAAATTTAACTTATCAAAAAACCAAAGTAACTTACAATTTAGAATGGATAGAGTAGAAAAAGCAAGTTTTTTTTGTCTGAAAATGTCTTGTTTTAAATGAGTCAAATACATTAGATTGCTAAATGAGATCGCAAAACGTGCTAGTTGTTTATTATGGGACCGTCCCTCTCTCCCCCACAGTCCACAGATGACTACCGTTAGAAGCGTGACGTTGCTTCGTGTGTCCAATGCCACCAACACATTCCAAAATGTTCATATCTTCTCTTGTAGCATGGCTCGTTTTCTGCAAAGACTAACAATCTTTTTTTTTTGAGGGTCAACGGGGGAAGAGCGTCCCCCCCACCTGATTTTTTAATTTTGCTGTACGTCCACACCGGCCATCATCAGTACGTACCGCACGTACGAATATAGAAGTTTCAAATGTGAGAATTCATTTTACGTACGAAATGTTGCCGTCCACACAAATACATAACCATATAGCATCATGATGTGCCTATAGTAAACGATCGAGACGCATGCTTGCTTGCCCGTGACACACACAAGCAGTTGAGGGGATTGGGTCGAGTAGCTTCAATTCGTTCTTGCAGCAGAAAGAGGATAAAAAAACATATATTGGACAAGGCTGCAACGGGATCGCCGGAGGATCTGCCAAGTCAGGGCAGGTTTCCACACGCCGAACGTGCAAGTGATTCTCCTTGTTTGCTTTGACCCCACCCCTTTCTAAATCACACACAAACTTTTGCGACAGTTCTATCCTTGTTCATGTTTGTAATGTCAACTCAAATGATCTTGTTTCAGTGGTAAATGGGCCAAAGAACGAGCTCTCACCGCTCACGGGACGGTCGGTGGCACGGAACCTGTCTGAAAAGTCCTCTGAGGTGTTTCGTATAGGGAGGAATAGAACAATTGCACAATCGCCAACACACTAATGCACGCCGTCGACGCATGACACCTATGTGACATTAAGGCATTTTTAAATCATCTGATGGACGGCAAGATCTGATTTTGTTCCGGTACATACATGCATTGATTGACATGCCCTTGACAAAAATGCATAGAGGCAAGCAAAAGCTAAGTACATTGTCAGGATTACAGTCCCCTCCACAAAGTTTACAAAGATGATGCACGGTACAGACGCCAAAATGGGTCAAGCAAAAGCTGAGATGCAGCTAGCACAACATTGATGCCCAAATTCATTCATGCTCTCCTGCATGCTGCATCTCATGATTCATGGAGCCTCAGCTAGTCAGCAGTCAGTATCAGCACTCTCAAAGTCTTTAAAAAAAAAGGTCAGCACTCTCCGCAGTACGTGCAACCAGCAATGAGATCCATGGTGATGCGGATGAAGATGAGCATGGCATTAAAGAGAAGAGCAGGAAGATTCTACCAGAGGCAGTACAGATGCCTCCCCAAAGATCCATGGAAGCATGAATGTAAGCAGCTATAGCTTGCTAGCTCTAGAAATCTAGCAGAATCGATCCAATCATCAGATCGAGATCTGGCTGGCCGGTCTACTGCACAGTTGCTCTATCAGCCGGCCATATGATTGTGCTGACCCTGTCCTCCTATCATTGCAGTGAATGCTGTGAGTACCACCCTGTTGTCTGAACATGAATGACTCTTGCACACACCCATTCAGGCAGGGCAAGTCACACCTGCTTCCTTTTCCTTGTACTCGTTAATTAGCTTTTGTGCTGAAAGAGAGAAATGGAAGCAGCCTACCATCAATGGTGTGTAGATGCTGCAGCTTACTGAAATCATAGCACCTGTGCTGCTATCCACATTGTGTCCCGTCAAGCCCTTAAAACTATATGAAACACCTGAATAAATTCTAGCTCACTTTTGGAAACCACTGTTTCATGATGTTTATATGCGCACAAACGAATAAGAATCTATGTTAACTGTCATGTTCTAGAAATACTGTGTGAAAACAAGTACTATATGGCATCATCTTTGAAGTTCTCCAGCTGCAAGGGCCGTGCAGTATCTCTGGTCTTGGTAGAAGAAGACACCATGGCTAGGCATGAGCAGAGATAACCGGCCATGCTAGCTGATTCCACTGGTCTCACCCTGTGTGCAGCTGCTGGTGTGGCATCTCCTACGGTTTTGAGATACTAGAACACACACAATCTTCCTTCTCCATGCACTGTGACGCTGTCGTCACCGCTGCTGCTGCTGCCGCCATTTAAGAGAATTAATGCATGGCATCCAATGACAAAGGAGATTGACCATTTGCCTAGTACTGGCCTGCAAAATTTATGGCCTGGCAGCCTACCAGCAGGACGGCCTCTATGGATTGCGCGCGTAGTATGTTTCTTTGGCAAGAAAATGTCCAATATGCTCTCTATGGCCCTATTTAGTTCCCAAAAGTTTCCAAAAAATTACTCACAAATACGCTATGTAAAAAGAAGATTCACCATCACATTAAAATGTCATAACATACATGGAGTACTAAATATAGATGAAATCAAAAACTAATTGCACAGTTTTATTGTACCCTTCGAGACGAACATTTTGAGCCTAATTAATCAAATTTTTAGACAATTTTTTGCACGTACAAACGAAATGACAGTAGCACAATGATTACGAAGTGACATCTTACTCCCAAATTCAACCTCCCAATTCTAACATCTAAACACCACCTATGTAACTAATTGCATCATCAATACTTTTTGTTTTTTTCAGAAAGTGACTCTTCATGTTATTTAACAATGCGGATTTTGAACAGTAAGTGTCAATATCCAAGAGTCTATATATCCATGTTTACCCATGATTTTATACGCTGTGAAGATTTGGCTGACGGTTTCACATCAGTGATAAATTTCTGACATGTTTAGCCTATTCCTAACGGATTTTTTTATGCGAATAGATAAAATGGTTAAAATTTCATTTTACATAAGGCAATTGTTCAGATTTCAAGCAATAGCAACCTGCTAGGGTCTAACAACAGTTTAAGCATATTTTAGACTACATATCACCCACATGTATTGATCGGGACAGCACAGGTCGATCGCTATATATATATAGCAGTGGTAGCAATCATACCCACGCGACTGATATTGTCGACGTAATAGTGAGCACAACGGTCGGCTCGCTCGCGTCGCCCCGCGCGGCGACCGAGCGGCCCCTCCAAACCCTAGCCGCCGCACCCCTAGCCTCTCCCTCCCGTCGCGCCGCCGCCCGAGCGGGCCGCCACCGGCGTGCGCGGCTCGCGGTGAAGGCGGCGGCGGGACTTTCCTCCCTCTCTGGCGGCTAGGGGCGGGCGCGGCCGCCATGGCCTCTCCGGAGCTCTTCGCCGGCGGCGGGCGCTAGCGTGGCGGCGGCGACGAGGGCCACCAGATCCGGCGGTGGCAGTGCGGCGGAGGCGCGCGTTGGTGCGTTGGGGGGGGTCTTGGTGGTGGGGTTGGAGGCTGACTGGCGCTTGCTGGAGGCGTCGTGGTGGTGCTTCGGGCGGTGCCGAGCTTTTCCAAGTGAAGCGATACGGAGGCGAGGAGGTGCGGGCTCTCGCCTTACCAAGAACCGTGTTCAGGCATGGTGCTGATTCAGGCGTAAGCCTTCACTGACGCTTTGTCAGTGGCAACGGTGGCGGCGCCCTTGGTCGCGTCGCTCTCCCTGTTGGGGGCACCATTGCGAGGCACCATGTCCTCTCTACACGGGGCTCTCGGGGGTGAGAACCCTGTCCATTAGGACGTGCGACGGCGACGCCATTGGCGCCGTGTCCTCCTTGGAGGCGCCGCATTTGAGACCCGCCTTGGTTAAGCAGTGGTGGTGGTCGGTGTTGGTGGTGCTGCCCGCGTGCAACGACAGAGGAGGTGCGCTTGGTTCATGTCGGTAGGAAGGTGCAGAGGAGCCATGGGTGCTGGAGGTCTTGCGGTGATGCGCATGGTGCTGTGGTGTCTTCGGTGGCAGTTGGACGGAGGCGTCGCTCTCTTAGCGGTTTCAGATACCTGAGCCCTTGACAGAGGAGTGCGAGGCGTTGGAAGAGGCGAGGCCACCACGCAGAGTGGTCAGGGTCAGTGATTTTCATCGGCGCTGCGACGGGAGTGTTCTGCTGATATTCGGCTGGGACATGGAGTTCGACGGTCCTGTGTTTTACCGGAGGGTGATACTCCCATGGTGGAGGAGCTCGTGGGGCCCTCTGGTTTGCAGCGGGCCGCGTCTTTTGGCGTGGCACAGCGTTGGCGACGACGGCGCAGCGCGTGGTGCCTTCTTTCAGCTCCTCTTCTAGTTTGTGGTGGTGTAGTGTATTGTTGGGTGCGTTGTTTGCGTGCGTTGTTTGTGTGGAGGGGTGTTCGCTTCGGCGCGTTATGTACAATTGCTCTTCTTCTTATATGACATGGCAGTGCTCCTGCCTTTTATTCAAAAAATAGTGAGCACAACAAACTCTATTTAGGCCTCCTTTGGAACAAGATTCTTCAGGAAGTAAGTAAGGTCATAAGATAGGCTTAAGTTGTAGTATTGCAGTTGGGGTACGTGTAGCGCAAAGATCTCTTCAGGAAGCAAGAGTTAAAAGTTACGACCAGTATATAGCTTTCTTTCCGGACGAACAGGAACAGAAATAGAAGAACAATTTGCCCTCAAAATATAACAGAAGAACAATTCCCCACAGCATATGGACTTCCAAGCTAGAGGCCAAAAGTCCTCATGATGAACCATGCCCTAGCTACGAAGGATCTGATACATGTGACACATTACGGATGGTGAAGCTAAGCTAGCTGCATAGCTGATGAGCCATCTCCATCTCGATCGTGCTATATATCTATCTATCTATCTACTCCATCTATCTGGCCAGCCAGTAAGAATGGCAATCATTTAGGAAGCTTACAAAGGTATATGTTGATAAAGATTCATTGGACGTTGACGAAGTTGATGTCCCATAACATCCATCTCTCGTCTCTCCCAAAAAGTTCAGTTGAAGATTCCCGCACAAACTCACAAAATCCAGGCGGTAATCGAAACCTATGCGTATGATCGACCGATCGAGTGACAATTCTGTGAAACTTTTTGCTATGCGACATATATATCAGCCGCTCCGCCCAGCCCTGCATCTGTTTTGTTCTTCTTTGTTACCTCTTTTCAAGAAGGATAAGAACACGCATTTTTTTTTTGTTACAGCCACTCCTTTTTGCGGTCGATGTGATTTTACATAGGTGCTCGCATTCATGGGCTATTATTTATATAGTTATATAGCTGGGACTAGAAACAAGAGATACGCCTTTCTGCTGTCTCTCGAAATAAAAAGAAGGTAGAATAAGAATAAAAGATAGAGATGGAGATACCATGGCCTTGAAAAAACAAAAGCAAAAATTGCTAGAATATACTGTCCTCTTCCGCAAAAATTAAGTGCTACATGGCCACTGGTTTTTCACAGGAAGGAAAAAGATGTGGACCTAGCTGCAGAACTTAGATATGACCTGATAAGAATATCTACTATAACTCTGAAAGTAACCCAAACCTTAAGAGGTTAATGATTTGAAAATATTGAGAATAAGTAGGCCAGAGGCTCATAAAAAGTGCAAACATGCATTCCAAAATTTTGCATCGTCTGTCTTTCTATTGAATAATTGTTGTGAAATATATATGTTCGGCCACTAAAAATGCAGAAGTGGGAATTTACATATTGTTGTTGATTATTATATTAGGCTGATGCATGGATGAAATATATTTTAAAAATGGATGTGTGATAATAATAATAATAATAATAATAATAATAATAAATAATAATATAGTTTTAAGCTAGAGAAAGAATGGAGCTCAATGGATATTTTAAAAAGAAAAAAGTCCAAATTACTACCCTCAAGTATGGACAAAATCTAAACAATCCCTTCGAGTATGTTTTGGTTTATTTTATACCTGCAACTATCTCAATTAATCCAATCTACCCCTTTTTAAGATTTATCCTTTTTGTTTCTCCATGCACAAGTGGTATTTTAAATTAAATTTGCTAGATGATAGAGGTCCACATAATATTTTTAGAAAATATAACATGAATTTTTCATCATTATCTCCCATAAATTTTGTATCGATATTGTTGATTTGTTATTGCATATCATAGCCTTTTAAATTAATGATGAAATAATCATAATTTATTTTTAAAATATAGTTTATGATTCCTTCTATTATATCATAAAATGTTAACTCAATATAACATTTATGCATGGAGAAATAAAAAGGATAAATATTACAAAGGAGTGGATTGGACTGTTTGAGATAGTTGTGGGTGTAAAAGGAACTAAAACATGTTTTAGAGGGTTATCCGTACTTTGTGCATACTTGATGAGGGCAGTAAGTTGGACTTTTTTCCTTTAAAATATATTTCACTATTAGTTCTATTTGTTTCTACTTTCTACGAATCAATTAAATGATAATATAGAAAAAAATAATGAATTTGATGCTGCCGAAAAGTAGTGCTTAAAATAATATCAAAGTCAAAAAAGCGATGCTTGCAAACAATCACATTTTATTCTGATGTGAGCACCAACTAGATTTGCTTCTAACAAAAGATAAGCTGAAAAGGATATGGATGAAACATACAGGGTCTAGAAAGATTGTATTATCCTCCATTATCGTTTTTTAAAGGCAGACTAAAAGGAAGAAAAGGTTATAAATGGAATTGTTTTATTCTTCGGAGAAGGGAATTCTAAATTGATAAACTAGTCTGATGCTTAATTTGAAAACTCCTATACGATTTCAATGTGTTTTTTTCACTCAATCTGTTTATTCAATTTTCTCTCCTGTATTCAAACAATTTGTTTTTGGAAGACTACATGCAAACAATTAACTACAGTGGGTACAAACTTTGAGTGGCACCAACGTAAATTAATGTATAAACATGGGAGACAAGCACCCAAGGAATCAAAAAGCAAGTATAGGGCATGCCAAGCATGCAGCATGCAAAGATCCCAAGGTAATGGAGAGAGAGGAGAAGTAGAAGAACATGGGCCCATCCAAAAGGGAATGATCTTTTCTCAGAGAGAGGGGGGAAGGAGAGAGAGAAAGGAGAGATTAAGAGCAAGTATTATGGCTGGCTGCAAGAAGACTAAATGGTGAGGTGGAGGAGAGAGAAGAGGAGAGAGGGAGGAGGTGGCCTGTAAGTTTGCAGCCAGCTTGGACACAAGAACCAATAAGCCTTGTGAGATAGACAAGTGGGCCATATATTAATGATGAAAGGCTAAACCACTATACTAGTAGGCTGAGAGATGTGCTGTAAAAATTCTTACAGCCTGCTGCTGGCTAAATTATTAGCCTTGCTCTAAGGGCGGGGAGCAAGCTGGCCACCAAAAGGGGTGGCCAGGTTTTGAGAAATCCCATGATTTTGTTTGAGGGGACAGGGGGCAGGGATTAGGGTTGGCATTGATGCATGGGATCATGCCACTGCCATGCCCTCCCAAAGACAGCTTACCAGCATATCTGGGGCATGACACAGAAAACAAGAACCCCAAACCCCTTCTCCCTGGGCAGGAGAGGAGACACACCAATTTTCTTTCTACTAAGAGCACATTAGAGAAACACTAGGTGTCTTAGCATCTATATATACATCTATATATATTGCGTGGCTCGTTGCAAGTTGCAACACCACAGGAGTGATGATTACACCCACACAAACAGCCTCCCAAAATGGCCATTAGTTTATGGCTAGTGCTGGCCAAAGCACGCATGATTAGTTATAATACAAACAACGGCATCAAGCGCCAACAAGCAAGCAAGTTAAGTGCAAGAATGCATATAAAATTAAACGAGGTCACGCAAGTGAGCTATAGGAGCTAGAAGATCCTCCTCCTCCATGCCCCCGGTATATAAAAATAGATTAGAAACATGAATAGAAAATGGAGTACGGTCAGAAGAAGAGGACGTGTTCTGCAAGATCACACGCCCAACTTAAACAAAACATCAAATGTATGTATTGGGAAGACAGGCAATAGTAACAACAGATCCTCTCACATCAAATTAACAAATACTAGTAGAATAGGCCGGCCTCCAACATATAGACAAAATCTCCCTAGAACTATATATAGAATGTCCAACATGAACTAGTGAGAGAGAAATAAACAAAGAAAAAAAAACGAGAGAATAAATTAACAGGGCTGATTCTAGAACGTTGAAGTAGTTGCTATCCTCACCAAGTTTAGAAGCCAGGCTCTTCATTCATCACTCGTTCCAATGCCACCCCATGCATGCAAAGCTATGAACTCCTCAAATTAACCCCCAGTGATCAACGAACCATCCATCCAAGCACACAGCTAAACATTTAGAGCAAGCAATTAACCATGCCGCAAGCCTACGGGAAACCCGGAGTTTGCCGAGTGCCTGGGGCACTCGGCAAACCCCGGAATACACTCGGCAAAGGCTTTGCGGCATAATTCATATATATCTATATATAGCCACTAAACCATCAAACAACCATAAACAAACACATATAAGTCACTAAACCATCCAACATCATAGAAATGTCACAAATTCAATATCCAAACATCCAACATCCATCATTCATATGTTACAAGTCCAACATCCATCACTCACGGAAGAGGGGGTCCGAACAACGATCTAACCGCCCGCGCCGCAAGGTCTTCGTCTTGAGGGCCGTCATTCGACGCGGCCGAGCCAGGAGCCTGCCCAAAAGAGATTAGTGGTGTGTGTTACAAGATTTTGGACAGAAATGAGTTGTGAAATGAAATCATAGGGTTCTCAAGTGACTCACGGGAGAAATAGGAGCACGTGGTGGTGGAGGCGGTGGTGGCATCGGCGGCGGCGGACCTTCACCCACGCGCTGGCCAATGCTCTGCAGGTAGGCAAATACCTGCTCCTGCCACACTCGGTTCGCCCGCTCGGCCTCCTCCTTCTGCCTGTCTTTCTCGGCCTCCGCCTCCCGTATCTGCTGCACCTCCAACTCCAGCTGCCTCCGTCTCTCCGTCTCTTCATCCAACCGGGCCTGCAATATTCAATCACATTGTTATAATACATTATAAACGTAAGCAAACTTCACGTACAAAGATAGAAATAGAAATAACCTGGAGTGCCTGCATCCCGAAAGGAAGAGGCTGGCGGATAGCCGCTGAAGAGCTCGTGCTCCTGGCTCGAATCTGGGAGAGTGTGGGGGTAGAGGCCGTGTCGATGGTGTTGTTGGCGATCAAGTACCGCCCGTGCTTCTTGCCTCCTCCCGCCCTCATGACCACTTCTCCATCAATGTCGTGGGCGGTCGGATCCCAGTCTGGCCCGTGGACCTCCTTCGCGACCTCTTGATATGCTGTGAGGCGACTGTGGACGCTGGCGTTGCTGTATGCTGCGGGCCCGTCCTCCGGGTTGTACCGGACGTCGGAGGTCGCCTTGCCCTTGTGGGCCATAGCAAAAGCCTCGAGCTGTGAGCAAGGCGCACCACCATGTGACGCCGACTGAAAAAACAAACAATATGAATTAGTAATTACACAGAATAGAGTGAGCGAATATAGAAATGACTCGGCGTACCCATTTGGCCCTGTACTCCTCGAGGCTAAGGCTGCCCTGATGGTGTGAGACACCGGGCATCAGCAAACGCCGCTCCCGGCAAAGGTCGTGCTGAGCGGCCCACTCGGCGCTGCACCACTTGTCGACTATCACCTCCCAGCACGTGGGATGCGGGGCGCACCACCACGGAATCGCCTACAAGACATCAAGTGTACGACATATAACAAGATCGTATTTAGAGTACTTAATCTTAGAATAAAACAGTATCGATTTACATACCGCCAGATACTGCTCCTTGGTCAACTTCATGTTTCTTGCCTCCCTTTTCTTCATGGAGATCTTGAGTGCCGCGAAATAATCAATTACGGCCTGCACGCGCGCCTCGTAGTGCAGGTCCTTGACAAGCTTCCAGCAGGCTGCATGTGCCACAGCATCCGCCGAAGCCTCCTGTTCCGGGGCGCATCTGTAAAAGTCCTGCGCACATATACATGATGAATGTTGCATTATTTGTAGATTGTCCAATGAAAGTGTTGTGTTGAGCAGTGTACTGCAACGAATACTTACCCAAAGCTCTCCCTTTACCCGCTCGGCCTTGTTGTTGAAGATCCTGCGCTCCCGGTCCTCCCGATCGCCAGCGGCGACGTAGTGGTCAAAGGTGTAGGCCGGCTCCTCCCTGCCGCCAATGGTCACCAGACCCGGAAACAGCTCCCTGCAAAGAAGACCCAGGATGCCGTTGACTCTGCGGGCGTGACCAGCGCCTGGGGAGTGTTAATGCCATAACACTCGGCAAAGGCTGTTCCAGAAAATGACAGAAACAGCCTTTGCCGAGTGTTAAAGCCCTCACACTCGGCAAAGGTTTGTCCAGGGCCTGCCCCCTAACCACCCTTTGCCGAGTGATGCATTGGTACTACAAGTGTGATCGTTGAGATCGATGCATATATGCGGCCGGCCGGCCGGCTACATGCATGGTACGCCATTTCTTAATCGACCAGAGCGCTGGCTGGACATGGATCATATCACATGATGAGTCAGCAAAGATTCTTGCTTTGTTGTCTCATCCTCTATCACACACTGCACTGCACGCCACCCGTCACCACCATGCATGTCCTTTTGCTTGCATTGTGGTGTATAACGATCGATGGCCCTACATGCATATACGTATATACCTACTCACTCGACCGATCGGTACGTGTCACTACGGGAAACCCGACGTATGCCGAGTGTCCAGCCCTTTGCCGAGTGTATTCTGTCGGGCACTCGGCAAAGAAAGCCTTTGCCGAGTGCCATTGGCAAGACACTCGGCATACATATATTGATGGGCTCCATTATCTGTACGTACTGGCGATTGCAGAATTCAACCGGATTCCAGTATATGCATTCGATCTGTCTTTGACTAAGAGTTGCCTCTGGCTATGTATCACAGATATTCTTCATCATTCGCAAATCAGTCAATCACAAACATAAACAACTATCACTTGTGGGAGCTAACCAATAAGATGCGCGCATCACTGATGTAACATGTGGAATGATTGTGCCAATTAATCATGTCATGCTTTGCCGTGTCTCCATCTCTGATAGAAACTATCTAGTTTCAGTACATATACACATTAATGCATATCCAATAATGCCCCGGCCTAATTATTTCTAGAAGGAATATCTCAATAGCTATTTCATCACACATCAGAGCCCGGGTAATTAGGAATAATTAACGACAAAAAGATGTTCTGCCGTTGAAATAGGACACCGGGGGGGAGATTGAGTGGGATCACAAACATTGGCCAACAAGAGTATGGGGCAGCCGTCATTCCATACGGGTTGAACCCATCTGTTGCCAACGCAACACGCACATTCCGAGCCTCTCTAGCCTTGTCATGATGAATCCCATCAAAGTGCTTCCATGCTTCACCATCGGATGGATGTACGAGCTTATCAGGATTGTATCGCACTCCACTTTTGTGCCATGTCATCTGTTTCGCGGAGTCCTCGGTCATGTAAAGCCGTTGGATCCTCGGTATAGGTGGAAGGTACCGTAGGATATTCACGGGTATTTTGCTTTGCTTCTTCTTACCATCAGCACCGACTATCTCCACGAATCTATAAGCCTTGCACTTCGGACATTGCTTTGCGTCCGCAAATTCTTTCCTAAATAAGATGCATCCATTCGGACAAGCATGTATCTTCTGATACGGCATCTTAAGTGCATTTAGAAGTTTCTGTGCCGCGTACATGTTCTTTGGCAAGCCGTGACCTTCCGGAAGGAGGCCACCAAAATTGTCAGGATGTGGTCAAAGGCGTCTCGACCCAAGCTAAACTGGGACTTGACGGCCAACAGACGTGCAACGGCATCCAATTGAGAAACCTTAGTGTGCGAGTGAAGTGGTTGTTGTGCCGCTGACAACATGTCATAATAAGCCTTTGCAGTGGCCTCCGGCTCCTCCTCCCTAGGTCCATCATTGAAGTGTGCTTCGTCGTAGTCATGCAACATGTCCCCTACCCCTGCCTCATCATCAAACTCCTCGATGCGCTGCCTCACGACCTCGTCTCTCACACGATCAACGGCTTCACCATGGCGTGTCCACCGAGTATAGTTCTCCGTAAATCCATTCCTGACGAGATGTTTACCCATGACAACTTCTGTTTGGCGTTTACGATTGTCGCAAACCGCGCATGGACAGAAAGTAGTTGGCACCCCTTTCGCATTGGCAAAAGCTTGCTTCAAGAACGCATCAGTCTTGGCAATCCATTCATCTGTACATTCACCTTTACTTGAGCGCGCCAGTGTACATCCACTCACGGTCATCCATCCTTTACATGTCACCGAGCAATAAATTTCTTCCATACCAAATTATAATAATAAATGCATCTACCGGATGCTAGCTTTATGTCTAATAGGTAAAGATAGGTCCTAATCCCACCCGAGGATGTGTAGACGGGTAGTTTCCATGCTCTACTCGTATCCAAGACGGAATTTCGGCAGCACCTCCCGCTGTTCTCCAAATACACGTCCAATTATGGAGATTGTGTATTCGGAGAACAACAGGGAGATGATGCCGAAACTCAGCCTCGGTACGAGTAGAGCATGGAAACTACCCATCTACACATCCTCGAGCTGTCCAGAAACGTGGACAATTCGAAACAGATACGGTTAGACATATGCAATGATTCACATATTCACAACCGTATCTCTTTCGAACGGGAGACGTCTAACTAGGTTACGTGACACAGTTGTGCACAATCTTGGCCTGTTGTATTTAACTGTACGGTAAAGATAAATACAAGAGACGAAGAAGGTACACAACTTAAATATGAATCTACGAATTAAATACCGAGGGCGTATGGTTTTGCATGTGCTCACCTACGGGCTCGACGGCGGGCGAGTCGGTGACGCTCGTGTCGGTGCAGACGGCGGGGAACGACGTGCGGCGTCGGGGTCCAAGTAGAAGATGGTGCAACAGCCTCACTGAAATAAAAACAAATTTTTGTCAAATAAAAAATTCGGCAGCACCTCCCCTACACGGGGAGGTTTCTGAAACCACACATCCTGCAAAAAAACATGGCACGAAGGCCGACAACCACATACACAAGAGGCCGACCACGTACAAATGAGGTGAAACTATACAATCTTATCAATGAATCAGAACCTATCAATGCATTTTGTCACATACATTTTGCTAACTATGCTAACTATGCTTTCAAGCCAAATAGCCAAATAGCTACAACATACATTTTGGGAATTAAGACAATGTAACAATGGATAGACGATGGGGAGGGGGAAAGGGCACCTGGAAGAGGCACGCGGCAACCGTGACGGCGAGGAAGGGGATGACGCGCGGCGAGGAAGGGGACGACGCAAGGCGTGGACAGGACCTAACGGTGGGGCGTGGTGAAGCGGCGTGCGTAGGGGCCCTTCTTGGCCGGTCGGCGGGGCGGCGTCGACAGGTGGGCCACGACGTCGGGGTCGGGCGGCGGCAGCGGCGGGCGGGTCGGCTGGCGTCCGGTCGGCGGGGCGGCGTCCGGGTAGGTGGGCCTACACGGCGGCCGGGCGGCCGGGGCGGACTCCGGTCGGCGGCGGTGGCCGGCCGAGGGTGAGGCGGAGCGGGGCGGCCGGGCCTGCGAGGACGGCTGGGCCGGGGACAGCCGGCCGGGGCCAAAGGTGTAGGCCGGCTCCTCCCTGCCGCCAATGGTCACCAGACCCGGAAACAGCTCCCTGCAAAGAAGACCCAGGATGCCGTTGACTCTGCGGGCGTGACCAGCGCCTGGGGTGACCATCACCCAATGCCGCCGACACTCGGCAAAATAAAGCACTAACAGACGGCCCGCCGACGGTGGCGGCCGTCTGTTAGTTGTAACGGAGCCTTTGCCGAGTGTCGCGCTCGGCAAAGACT
>OAMR01001140.1:24591-41289 GCA_900205405.1 Echinochloa crus-galli
ATTCTAAGATTAAGTACTTTAAATTCGATCTTGTTATGTGTCGTACACTTGATGTCTTGTAGGCGATTCCGTGGTGGTGCGCCCCGCATCCCACGTGCTGGGAGGTGATAGTCGACAAGTGGTGCAGCGCCGAAACCGTATCTGTTTCGAATTGTCCACGTTTTTGGACAGCTCGAGGATGTGTAGATGGGTAGTTTCCATGCTCTACTCGTACCGAGGCTGAGTTTCGGCATCATCTCCCTGTTGTTCTCCGAATACACAATCTCCGTAATTGGACGTGTATTTGGAGAACAGCGGGGAGGTGCTGCCGAAATTCCGTCTTGGATACGAGTAGAGCATGGAAACTACCCATCTACACATCCTCGAGCTGTCCAGAAACGTGGACAATTCGAAACAGATACGGTTAGACATATGCAAAGATTCACATATTCACAACCGTATCTCTTTCGAACGGGAGACGTCTAACTAGGTTACGTGACATAGTTGTGCACAATCTTGGCCTGCTGTATTTAACTGTACGGTATGAAGGCGGTACAGATAAATACAAGAGACGAAGAAGGTACACAACTTAAATATGAATCTACGAATTAAATACCGAGGGCGTATGGTTTTGCATGTGCTCACCTACGGGCTCGACGGCGGGCGAGTCGGTGACGCTCGTGTCGGTGCAGACGGCGGGGAACGACGTGCGGCGTCGGGGTCCAAGTCGAAGACGGTGCAACCTCTCCCTGAAATAAAAACAAATTTTTGTCAAATAAAAAATTCGGCAGCACCTCCCCTACACGGGGAGGTTTCTGAAACCACACATCCTGCAAAAAAACATGGCACGAAGGCCGACAACCACATACACAAGGATATCCACGGCATGAAGGCCGACAACCACATACACAAGGATATCCACGGCATGAAGGCCGACAACCACATACACAAGGATATCCACGGCATGAAGGCCGACAACCACATACACAAGGATATCCACGGCATGAAGGCCGACAACCACATACACAAGGATATCCACGGCATGAAGGCCGACAACCACATACACAAGGATATCCACGGCATGAAGGCCGACAACCACATACACAAGGATATCCACGGCATGAAGGCCGACAACCACATACACAAGGATATCCACGGCATGAAGGCCGACAACCACATACACAAGAGGCCGACCACGTACAAATGAGGTGAAACTATACAATCTTATCAATGAATCAGAACCTATCAATGCATTTTGTCACATACATTTTGCTAACTATGCTAACTATGCTTTCAAGCCAAATAGCCAAATAGCTACAACATACATTTTGGGAATTAAGACAATGTAACAATGGATAGACGATGGGGAGGGGGAAAGGGCACCTGGAAGAGGCACGCGGCAACCGTGACGGCGAGGAAGGGGATGACGCGCGGCGAGGAAGGGGATGACGCAAGGCGTGGACAGGGCCTAACGGTGGGGCGTGGTGAAGCGGCGTGCGTAGGGGCCCTTCTTGGCCGGTCGGCGGGGCGGCGTCGACAGGTGGGCCACGACGTCGGGTCGGGCGGCGGCAGCGGCGGGCGGGTCGGCTGGCGTCCGGTCGGCGGGGCGGCGTCCGGGTAGGTGGGCCTACACGGCGGCCGGGCGGCCGGGCGGACTCCGGTCGGCGGCGGTGGCCGGCCGAGGGTGAGGCGGAGCGGGCGGCCGGGCCTGCGAGGACGGCTGGGCCGGGGACAGCCGGCCGGGGCCGGGCCGGAGATCTGCCGGCCGGCCGAGGCGCGGGCGGGGACGGCCGGCCGGGGCGGGGGCTGGGGCCGGGGCGGCGACGGTCGGCCGGGGCGCGGACGGCCGGCCGGGGAGCGGTGGCGGCAGCGGGTGGCGGGGAGCGGTGGCGGCGGAGCGGTGGCGGCGGCGGGTGGGGAGAGGAGGCGGCGGCGGCGTGTGGGGAGAGGAGCGGCGCGTGTGCGTGTGTGCGTGTGTAGGGTTGGGGGCCGCGTGGGCGGTTAAGTCCCCCCGGGCACCCCCTGTTTGCCGAGTGTCCCCGATCCGGCACTCGGCAAACCCCCTGTTTGCCGAGTGTCCCAGATCCAGGCACTCGGCAAACAGATCTGGCCGCGCGCGGGTCGCTGACGTGGCCGCGCGTTGGCCGAAGGGGACGGCCACGTGGCCTGTTTGCCGAGTGTCTGCCTAGGGCACTCGGCAAACCTGCCCTTTGCCGAGTGCCTGCACTCGGCAAAGGTGCCACGTGGGCAAATGACCTGGACCGCGTGGTCGCGGCCGGCCAGCCCACGTGGCTTCTTTGCCGAGTGTCTGTGGCCTGACACTCGGCAAAGGAACTGTTTGCCGAGTGTAGCACTCGGCAAACATTTCCCAGAACAATTCTTGCATCTCACGGTCATCCATCCCTTTACATGTCAAATTTTTCAAATTCGATCAAATACACATCAAAATATCTTGTCAAATACATTCAACAATGCACATTTTATGCTTAGATGAAATGTTTTTATTATTTGAAGCATATATATCTAATAATTCCTTCATATATTTCATTATTTCATGCGGAGAAGGGCGTAAAAATAATTTAAAAAATATCAAATGGGTCCGAAAAAATATGATAACTTCAAATGAACCAATCTACGTCGTCTATTGCCTATAGAAAAAGTTATGAACTCAAACTCTAATTCAACTTCACTTCGTTTCGAAATCCGGCTGTCTCCTCTCTCAACTCTCCGAAACTTCCATGGGGATATGCTCCGATTGGAAAGGGTCGTATATATAAACTTTTCAAAATCATCTCAAATTTTTTCCACAGACTTCACATAAGATATAAAGAGCCTTTGACAAGTATCACTAGAAAAAAAATAAAGTTTGGACCCCAAAAACATAAGTTAAAAAACTAAGGTCCTGACTTTGCCGAGTGTTTACCAAGAAACACTCGGCAAATGATATCTTCGCCGAGTGTCGACTGGTCAACACTCGGCAAAAGATAGTTTCGCCGAGTGTTGCTTGGTAAACACTCGGCAAACCCACCAAGCTTTACAAAAATATTTTTAAATTTTCAAAATTTTATGTTTGAATTCCAAGAATATTTTCAAAATTTCAAATTTTTTCAAATTTTCAATTTTTTTGCCACCTCTTTGCCGAGTGTCGGATGGAGGACACTCGGCAAAACTGTGACGATTCAAACGGCCGTGGACGCGCGCGGCACGCGCTGGACACGTGCCGCACCTTTGCCGAGTGTCTCTGACCTGACACTCGGCAAAGGTGCTCTTTGCCGAGTGTCCGTGGCCTGACACTCGGCAAACCGGTGGCCGCCGAAACGGCTGCGGACGGCCGCGAACGGCCGGTGGCGTGCGGGGGGCTGACGAGCACGTGCGCCTTCTTTGCCGAGTGTCTCTGACCTGACACTCGGCAAAGGTGCTCTTTGCCGAGTGTCGCTGGCCTGACACTCGGCAAAACACCTCTTTGCCGAGTGTCCGGTGTATGCCGAGTGTCTTGCCAAGGGCACTCGGCAAAGGCTTTCTTTGCCGAGTGCCCGACAGAATACACTCGGCAAAGGGCTGGACACTCGGCATACGTCGGGTTTCCCGTAGTGCATCTAGCTAGGAAAAATTTTAATTCTAAACAAACTTGTATTTGGGCTGATGAGCCTCCTAGCTTCATCCTAAGCTATCTCATGAACGATGTAACTGTATTCTCAAGTCAATAAAGATAGCCGGATGGCATTCCCTCAGAAAAAAAGTAGTATAGGTATTATAAGGGTACTATGGGAAAAAAAATAAAATGGCAGATTTGTAATTTTGACATATCTTTAAGTTTGGAATGACAGATATGTAATTATGGCATATCTTTAATTTTTCATTTCATTGTTTGTTTCTCATACTTTATTTTTATTTGTATCCTTTCATTTCATTTTAGTCACAGGCGATCGTCACTTTGTCCATGTGAAACTTTTTTTATGTTATCATACTATACCCCTGCTAATATCTAGTTTATACTACATACTAACACTTGCTAGTATGGCGTACTGTAAAAGAGCTCTACAAATTTACAATAGCTATGATTGTTCGCTGTTCTTGTAATAAGGGCAATGAAGAGGTGGTCTAAAGCGATCAAGAATGTATTGGAGCGGGAGATGGATGAGCCTCCATCCTTCACATATAAAAATCTATTTGCTGCTACCAACGGATTCAGTGACAGTATGCTCCTTGGTAGAGGAGGCTTTGGGAGTGTCTACAAAGGAGCAATAATGCCCCACTCCAAGCAAACAGTTGCTATTAAGCGTGTGTCTCCAGAGTCAAAGCAAGGGATGAAGGAGTTCATGGCTGAGATCGCAATCTTTGGTCATCTCCGTCGTCACCGCAACAACTCTTTTTGGTTTATGACTACTGACTACATGCGCCCAACGGAAGCCTCGACAGGTACCTGCATAGTCCTGGAAGCGCCAATCTATGCTGGCCCCGGAGGCTCCTCATCATCAAAGGTGTTGCGTCTGGTCTCCTATACCTCCATGAGAACTGGGAGAAGGTCGTCATCCACCGGGACATCAAGACAAGTAATGTTCTTCGTTCTTGACAGTGAGCTGAATGCAAGACAGGGTGATTTCGGCCTTGCAAGGTCACATGATCATGGAGCTGACGCTTTGACCACAAACGTGGCAGGCACACGGGGTTACATTGCTCCTGAACTTCTCAGGCTTAACAAGCCAACCAAAGCCACTGACGTATTTGCATTTGGTGTGTTCATGCTGGAGGTTGCCTGTGCTAGACGGCCAATCTGGGTGAATGACACTGGAGAGATTCTTAAGCTTGCAGACTGGGTGCTCGCCGCATGGCAAGGTGGTTCCATCACCAATGCCGTCGACTCAAGGTTGTACGACTCCGTGGAGGAGGAGATAGAATTGGTGCTGAGACTTGGCGTATTGTGTTCGCAGTCCTCGCCAAATGCAAGGCCTTCCATGCGCCGCTTGATGCTATACCTGGAAGGTGATGCACCACTGCCAGTGCCAGCAGACCTGAATCCTAATTTGCTGGGAGAGGATGTGAGTCAGGATGAGGTGCACCATCAGCATACCATGTCATGTCCGGCTACTAATATAACTAATCTTTCATTCCCAAGGAAGGTGATGATACTTCTGGGCTATATGGTAGCATGAGTGTTTGTATACTTTATGCACGCGCTGGACACGTGCCGCACCTTTGCCGAGTGTCGACTGACACTCGGCAAAGGTGCCTTTGCCGAGTGCTGACCGAGACTCGGCAAACCGGTGGCCGCCAAACGGCTGCGGACGGCCGCGAACGGCCGGTGGCGTGCGGGGTGGCTGACGAGCACGTGCGCCTTCTTTGCCGAGTGTCTCTGACCTGACACTCGGCAAAGGTGCTCTTTGCCGAGTGTCGCTGGCCTGACACTCGGCAAACCGGTGGCCGCCCAAACGGCTCCGACGGCCGCGAACGGCCGGTGGCGTGCGGGGGGCTGACGAGCACGTGCGCCTTCTTTGCCGAGTGTCTCTGACCTGACACTCGGCAAAGGTGCTCTTTGCCGAGTGTCGCTGGCCTGACACTCGGCAAAACACCTCTTTGCCGAGTGTCCCGTGTATGCCGAGTGTCTTGCCAATGGCACTCGGCAAAGGCTTTCTTTGCCGAGTGCCCGACAGAATACACTCGGCAAAGGGCTGGACACTCGGCATACGTCGGGTTTCCCGTTTTGCCGAGTGCCCGACAGAATACACTCGGCAAAGGGCTGGACACTCGGCATACGTCGGGTTTCCCGTAGTGAAGCTAGGGTTAGGGTTTTCCTCCTTGCAATTAACCCAACAAATAAACTCATCCTCCAAAATCACCATGAGATCTTACTAAGTAGGGCAACAAAGAAGCCAATATTATTGCAACAAAATGCAATGCTCATATATACGCTAGCTATATATATGCGGTAGTGAATGAGCAAACCCTAGGCCGTCTTCGTCTTCCCCGCCGGCATGAATCCATGCATGCAGCAGGTAGAAGGCCGGCGCGCCATTGACGGCGGAGGCGGGCTAGCCCGCTACTGCCACGACGACACGGACAGCAGCGGCCTCGTCTGCCAGCCGAGGAAGCACGCGCCGCGCGCCTCCTGCACGAGGTAGCCCTCCGACGGGTAGTGCAGCCGCAGCAGCAGCCGCGCCTGCGACACGGCGAACGCGCTCAGCGGCCGCGCCGAGAACCCGGCGGCGCGCGCCGCCGCTCCCCACCGCTCGAACCCGCGCCACCACCTCCCGCCGGCGGGCCCCAGCGACGCCTCGATCTCCCTGCCGAGCACCTCCTGCTCCACCGCCAGCCGCTCCCGGCTCCCCGGCGGCACGGTCGCCTCCAGCGCCTCGAACACCGCCGAGTAGTGATCCATGGCCACCGCTGTCTGCTGGGGTAGGTCGTCGATGCGGTCGTGGCCCCCGCCGATCGTCTCCCTCTCCGCGACGGTGACCACGGCGGGGGCCATGGCCTTCACCCACTTCAAGAAGGCCGCGACCTCGTCCTGCCCGCCCAGCTTGTGCAGGAACATGACGCAGTTCACGGCCAGCGTCTCGTCCGGGTGGAGCTCCAGGCTCGTCGTGGCGGCGGCGGCGCTCGAAGCGGTGGTGGTGCTCCCGCTGGCGGCATGGTGGTGGTGGGTGGTGGTGGTGGCGGCGCAGGAGAGCAGGAGCGGCGTGAAGCGGAAGGGGAGCTGGATGGAGCGGGCGAAGGCGCGGAGGCGGCTGCCGGTGCGGAAGGAGGGTGTCGCGGTCGCGCGGCGCCGGTGATGCGGACCTCCGGCGGGCCCCGCCGGGTCGGCGCGGTCCGGCGATCGCCTGGAGGAGGGGCGGCCACTGCACGCCGTGCCGCGTCGAGGTCGAGGATGTGGACGCGGCGCGCGCCCTCGACGGCGTCGAGGATCGCCTGGTTCGCCGTCAGGTGGCGAAGCGCAGGAAGGGCGCGATCTGGTTGAAGGCGAGGTAGCGCCCGACGACGACGCCGGCCGCGCGGCGGCGGCGCGGCGAAGCCCTTGGCGTCGGCGCGGAGCGCGAGCGCGCGGGCGAAGTGGTAGGCGAGGCGGTCGGCGGCGTCGGCGCGCGGGGACGCCGCGGAGAGCAGGACGCCGGCGCGCGGCGCGCGGCGGGGAGGTCGCCGCGCTGGAGCAGGTCGGCGCAGGCCAGCACGAGTCCCGCGCGGACGGAGTCGCCGCCGCCGCGGCGAGGACGACGCCGCTGTCGTGGCTGCCGGCGCCGTTCTTGTTGTCATTGTTGTTGTCGGTGTCGGAGGAGGAGGAAGAGTGGTGGTGGTGGTGGTGGTGGTGCAGTGAGCCGAGCATAGCTTCGACGGTTCCCGGCAGGAGCTTGTTCTTCACCGGCGCGAGGAGCGGCGGCGGCGGCGGCCGGAGTCGGCGGCGGTGGCAGGCGAGGAGCATGAGGGGGCAGAGGAGGAGGAGGGCGTGCATCTCCTGGCGGGTTTAACAGGGGCGCACGACGACGTCCAGCAGCAGCAGCAGCATCTGGGCTCGCAGCTGCAGCTTCCGTGACAGGACATCCTCATCTGCCAAAAATACAGAGGTGTGTGCTTGTGAGAGTGAGAGACTGCAGCAGCTCAGCTATACACAGTAGCTTGCCACTACCTACTCAGCCATAGCCTAGTGGTAGGTATAGCTACTACACTGTGCAAACTCAGAGAAGGGGAGAGAGGGAGAGGGGGGAGCTGGTACAGAGAGAGAGATCGAGGGAGAGAGAGAGAGAGAGAGAAGCGGGTGCTTTCTCTCTCTAGCAAAGTAGGAATGGAAGCAGGGTGGAGGGGAAAGGTGGCATGCAGCAAGAGAGAGTGAGTGTGCTCTGTGCTGGGAGCTGTCTTTTATCCGGTGGACTGTGGTGTGTATCATTTGGAGAGGCTAGGTGGAATCTAAAACATTCCATGGATTGGTGTTAGTGGGCTTAAACAACCAAAGATTCATAACAAGAGAGCTAATATAAGCTAAGAAGCTACTCCCTCTCTCTCTCGAAAAAAAAAAACTAGTTGCATGCTGTACCGAGCTACAGCTTTAGATTAGTAGTACGAGCCAGAATGCCAGATGGACGGATGGATGGACCTGTGAGCAGTGTACATGTGTGTGTGTGCGCGTGTACGTTGCATCCAATGCCAACATATATAGCCCATCTAGGAGAACCGGGCGATGATCATTGGCGTCCTCGCTCGTGTGCTTGTGTGCATACACATACACATGAAGATGCATGTTTCGTGTGCATTTAGGTTTTACAGGTGCTTCAATTAAGGTGGCTATGTTTTTGAGTCAACAAAACATAGGAGTAGGGCAAACACGCATTGACTGTTATTACACTGAAGTGCCGGCATGAATGCGAGTGCAATTACAGATGGTTGAGTTCGATGAGGATTGTCAAATATAGAAAAAACGGCGTACGTACATAAACGGCTATATATTAACTGCTGGCAATGTAGGAAAAGTCAAATTAGCATCTAATTAAAGAGAAAAGGGCACAAAGGGCAATTTTTCTCTGAGATCTGTATGGAACAAGCCGTTCGATCTACATATCCGAAATATCCGCTCTATGTTAAATTTGTGTAGCAATTATAGATTCTTTTATCTTTATTCGACTAAATGAAATCAACTACAAGCAGTTAACAAAATAGCCGAAGAGATGTCACACCCTAAAATTTTTGAATTTTAGGACGTGAATAATAATCATAATTAATTTAATAATTTTCTTGAATTTCTAAAAATTTTCCAACATTTATATAATTTTTAGGAATTTAGTGTAGGAAAATTTTATTTTCTAAATTAAAATAAGAGAGGTGATAAAATGTGTGCTGCTTGCATTTAGTGCCTTTGTGTGTGCAACGTTTTCAAAAACATGTTTAGGGGCCTATTGGAAATATTTCAGAGTTTTCTAGCATTTACTCCTATTTTCTCTAGAGCAAATTCCAATTTTTGAAACAAGCTAAAATCCTTTTTGTGAGCTCTAAATATATTATTTGGGTTCCTCATATCCAAATCTATCTCTCTGATTTTTTCTGAGATTTTTAGAATCTTTGGAGTATTTTTTATAGTTTAAATATGAATTCTGGACTTATCTAGAATTATTTTATAACCAGAAAATTAATTATTCTGAGAATAAAAATCATCCTAAACTTTAGTAGACGCCTTGGCCCAAATTCAGCCCAATTTTAGCATAAATCCATCCCACCACTTTATGGGGCCAAATTTCAAAACCCGTGTGGGATATAAGTCCATTAGTATTGGGATGGGGTAATCCATCGATTAGTCGCATATTGCTAATGCACACCATTAACTTTTTTATAGGGAGGCCCCTTTGTTTGAGATTCCACCGTATCTTCCACTAGTGCCCATTCTTCATCTCGTCATCGTGCCGCGCCCAGCCTTCCGTCGTTTTTAGCTTCAAGATTTTCAATAAGACCCTCAACGAATTTTGTAATTTTCTACCATATTCGTTTAGTCTATACTCTTTTATAGAAAATCCCTTGCTAGTGAAATCTTGTTTAGTCCATAGTTTCCACGTTTTAGATACGATTCAATCCGTTTGTGTTAGCTTCATATCAACTCAAATTACGATCTAGTACTGTTATTTACCATGTGACATGTTTCTGAATTTTTATTTAATATTAAAATGATTAAATGTTATCTAAATGTGTTTTCTTAATTAAAATCTAATTAAGGTTTGCACTTCGATTGTTCATATTAATGCTAAATTGATTCATGTTTATTCAACTAGTTCTCTAAATAAAATTTGACTAGGTTATATCTCGGTTTTTCATAAACTAGTATTAATCTGATTAATATTTATGATCACTCCCTTTCTAATTAAAATCTAATTAGAGTTAAACTACAAGTTTTCATAAATAATTATCAATATTGATTAATATTAACATAAATGTATTTCAATTATAATATTGTTTAGTTCAACATGATCTATAAAGTTATTCGATTAGATGCTCTCACATGTTTCATTTCAAGTTAATGTGTAATCGGGTATAATTTATTCATAAATAATTATAAATAAAATGTGATTAAATTATTTTACATCGGTTTTACAAATTCAAATGTATTCTTTGAAATAATATTTACATATAACGAGTTAACTTCACTAACAGTAACATTTTTTTTTTGTGATGCCATCTAGCTAGGTTTGCTAAACTCTTGAAATTAAGTTTGTGCCACACTTGAGGTCCAAACCAGCATAATCAGCACAAACTTAGTCTATGTGGCACGCAAACACGACTCCTGCTGGTATGCATAGCCATGAGCATGATGTAGATCATTGGACATCTCGGGCTTCATGCAAGAATGCCACGTATCCAATTATTTGCGGATAGGATGATTTGGACCTCGGTGACATACTTAACAAGTTAGATGTGTATTTAAAGATCAATACATAGATCTGACCCTATATATGGCACAAGCCTAAGGTCCGCCGATGCATTTTAGATTTTACTCTAATCAACCTATTGGCCATCACAATGCAAGTAAATCAATATTGTGACTAGAAAGTAGTTTGTGTCAACAACTTTGAGTTGACCACCTTTTGTTTGACCAATTAAATCTTTTCCTGGACATTATTTTTCTTCAAACCTGTTAGTTCTATGCAAAATGCCCCTTATATAATCCAGTTTGGCATTCCGAAAAGTTTATGAAAAGAGCGTTTATAATAACTCTCTATATATATTTTGGCTATCAGACGATTAAGAAACTACCCCCTCCATCTACTTTTATAAGGCATATTAGAGGGTACTCCAGATACCAAGAAACTATGGAACCATGTGCTAGTGTTAATTAAAGAAGTGATTTTTTTCCCACACCAATTTGCATGGCTGGTGGCCTCCCCAAATGAAAATAATTTTTTTCCCTAATGTTTTCGTATTTTTTGAGGTTTATTTCGGACACAGGGCATCACAAACTTACGAACCGTTTGTGATGGGCGTAACACAAACGGTTCAAGAACCGTTTGTTTGTGATGCCCAGGGCATCACAAACGAACTGTCACAAACGGTTCCCAAAACCGTTTGTGATGGGGCTTCGGAACCGTTTGTGATAGGGGTTCCTGGAGTTAGGTCTGCTAATGGGTCGGGTCCTAGCGGGTTTTATGGGTTGGGTTTTGATATGGGTTGAGTTTGGATGGGATAAAATGGGTTGTATCAATGAGTGGGGTGGGTGGGGCGGGTCTAATGTAAATGTGGGTCGGTGTGGGTTGTAATGGGTTAAAATGGATCGTATCTTTAATGGAGTTTACATGTTTGGGTCCCACGTCAGGAGTCGGACCCTAAAATTTAAACCTCGCGTTTACACTACAAAATTTTAGCAAAATTGGCTTAACTTTTTTGGAGATGACTCGGTATGATAAGCAGCAACTTTGTGTAAAGTAGCGTGACTAGATCTAGACGTGAGCCCCACATCAGGAGTCGGACTCTAAAATTTAAACCTCGCGTTCACACTACAAAATTTTAGTAAAATTGACTGAAATTTTTTGGAGATGACTCGGTAATGATAAGCAGCAACTTTGTGCAAAGTAGCGTGACTAGATCTAGACGTGGGCCCCACGTTAGGAGTCGGACCCTAAAATTTAAACCTCACGTTCACACTATAAAATTTTAGTAAAATTGACTGAAATTTTTTGGAGATGACTCGGTATGATAAGCAGCAACTTTGTGCAAAGTAGCGTGACTGGATCTAGACGTGGGCCCCACGTCAGGAGTCGGACCCTAAAATTTAAACCTCACGTTCACACTATAAAATTTTAGTAAAATTGACTGAAATTTTTTGGACATGACTCGGTATGATAAGCAGCAACTTTATGCAATGTAGCGTGACTGGATCTAGACGTGGGCCCCACGTTAGGAGTCGGACCCTAAAATTAAAATTTCGCGTTCACACTATAAATTTTAGTAAAATTGACTGAAATTTGTTGGAGATGACTCGATATGATAAGCAGCAACTTTGTGCAAAGTAGCGTGACTAGACCTAGAGGTGGGCCCCACGTCAGGAGTCGGACCCTAAAATTAAAACCTCGTGTTCACACTATAAAATTTTAGTAAAATTGATCGAAATGACTCGATATGATAAGCAGCAACTTTGTGTAAAGTAGTGTGACTAGACCTAGAGGTGGGGCCCACGCTCAGAGTTGGATCCTAAAACTAAAACCTCGCGTTCACACTATAAAATTTTAGCCAAATTGACTGAAATTTGTTGGCGATGCTCAAGATCATAATCATCAACTTTCTACAAAATATGGTGATAGATCATGTGGGCCCGACTTTAAGAGTAAGACCCCAAACTAAGACACATGGGTATTCCATGAGTGTTGACCATAGGGTGCAAATTTATCTAATGGGTCGGGGCGGGGCGGGTTTACTAGCTAGATTTTTGGGTTGGGTTAGGTTGGCACATACAACTAGCTAGCAATGGGACGGGGTGGGTTTGAGAGCGGGTTTTGACCCATTAGCAGGTCTACCTGGAGTAGTGGCAACCCCTTGTTTAATCTCCCAAGCCCAAGTACCAAGACAGAGGGGTAGATTCCAAGAAGCCATGCCTATATAATGAAAAAAGTAAAAAAAATTGATATGCCTTAGAAAAGTAGATGAAGAGAGTATTAACTGTGAGCAGGGCTTTATCGATCTATTTGCACCAAATGATCACAATGATCCACACTTTTACTGTTCTCGACGCTATCATTTAAAGGTTTAGCTTTAAGTTGGCAGTAGTAGTACAAGCATGAATGCATGCCTTTTTGACACCAGCAATTTTGCTTTGCTTGCATACAGGCTTACAGTAGTTACCTTGCTTAGTGCGGGAACACTTGGTGATCTGGATAGTAATAGCCAAGTTGGAACTCTTTAATTATTATTATGGCGAAGCCTCACGAGATTACTCCCTTTCCAAAAGATTTGCACACCAATATTATAGTTTCTGACGATTTGGACGGCTAGGCTACCATCTATATCTCTCCCTCTACCGCTTCAGTGTGGCTCAGTGCTTCTCTCTCTCGTGTGTGTACTGAATACAGTACTGAGTTGTGTGAACAACTGAACATACACGCAATGCTTTAAATGGGTGAATAGAGACTAGACAGAGCCGACTCTCCAACCATATCATGTTTGTCCCATGGTGGGATCTCCATTGATGGCCCGGCCCGGAGGTAGGCGATACAACTCCTCCTTGCGAGAAGAAGAGCACACCATGCACTCACTTGGCCCTCGCTGTGTCAGTGATGCACATTGCACACACATGCTACCATGCGTTGTAACCACAAGTAACCTGCAGCTACACTACACTACTCCCCGATCGATTGGCTACGTTGTTGCAGGATCACATGCAATCCTAGCCCAAGCAACAGTGCAGGTGTATGTGTGAATGCTGATGCATGAGAAAGAGAGAGGGCAGTGAAGACTCACATCCAAGGCATCTTGATACAACACATATTAGCAAACAAATGGAATATTGCAGCGACCAGGGGTGATAGCTGTGAATGTGAGGCAGCATGACACTGGGAGCCATTGGATGGAATGTCTCAGTCCCCAGATGAGGCAATCTATCATCACCTCCACCTGCACACCATCATTACCCACCAAAAGGGACATGTGCCTCTGTGTCAAGCAGCAGATATGATCCCTTGCTTCCAACTCTGCACAAAATTTTTGTACAAATCCTTTTACGTATATCTCAGGATGTATACATGCATATGATGCATATATGCATCTAGAGAGAGAGAGAGCATACGTACGCACAGAGGCCAAAAGAAACAAAAGGTGAGAGAGGAGAGATCTTATCCCTTGTGGCAAGAGGGAAGAGATCTTTGCATGTGTGTGCAAGGCCTAGACTACCACTGGCACTTGTGTGATTGTGAGCTCCCTTGTGTAACTTGTGTGCAGCAAAGGAATCTACTCTCTCCTCCGTCCTCTCCCTGCTGCGGCATGCTCTCATACTACCTCTGCAAGGCATGCGGTGGCATCAAGAGAAGGGGAAACCTGGCATGAGGCCACTGTGGACAGGAAAGTGAGTGAGAAATGCCCAAAGCGAGCAAGGCAACAAGCACAAGCAGCTAGCTCACTCTCTCTCATGCGTTTCTCAACCAGTAGAAAGAAAAAAGTTTAGTAGAGAGAGAGAGAGAGAGATCTTGTGACTTTACCTTCTGGTGCATCAAATGCTGTGATTTGACATGTTCCAAAATCTAATCCCCTGATCGTACAGCATCTCCTCTGATCGAGTAGTCTCTTGAACAGCTCCTAATATGTGTACCTTTGTGAGAGTGTGAGTGAGAAAAGAGGAAGCTGATCGAGGTTTAGAGAGGTCTTGTTGCCCGGGATCAAGATTAAGTAGTATAGTAGCTCTAGGAGCGGAGCACACTCTTGAGTGGAGTTGAAGGAAGGGAAAGCCAGGCTAGGAGAGGGAAGCACACACGTACTCAAGAACAAATGGGGACCAAAGGTCCATGCATGCCAAAAGGAGAGATAAATTAACAAATAATTATATTAGCCCAAAGAGGACACGGCAATAGTTAACGCAAACAAATCTACAAAGGTATATCGCCCCCACTCATATTGTTTCTTTGCGGCCAACTTTTTGCATAGCCTTTTCTATATTCTCTCTCTCTCTCTCCTATTTCTATCTCTTCTCTCCCTAATCCTATGTCGCCAGCCAATGGTTGAACTTGCTATGAGTGCAAACTGTTCCATGTGTGGTTCCTGTCAGAGACTTGACATGTGATGTAATGCAACAGATAGAAGGGTTGATTGCTTCCCAAGTATATTGGGGTTCTTAACACTTGCAACCCACATGAAACCATTGGTAACGGCGTATCCTTCTATTCCATCAATGGCCTCGTTTATTCTGCAGAGAGGTACTACACAGTAGGTCGTTGTATTATTCTAGCTTTTGCTCTCTGCAAGACAGATGCAGTGAAACCTAACACACTCCAGTTCGATCCCATCAGATCGCACCCAACAACTTCTTGCCCAGTTCCCAACAACACACCACAACGCATGAATGAGGCAAAAGTCAAACGAACAAACATCTTTCAGAATCTTCTCCAGGGCTCTAAAGTCAAGGGTCAGAGTATGCTCCAATGTGCCGTGTGCGCATCATGGGGTCACGGTCTCAGGCCAGTCTCAGTGGGGTTTCATGGGAGTTTCATGGCATTAAATGTGCTGATGTGGCAGAGGAGAGAGAGGGAAGAGTTTCATGGGATGTGAGACGAGTTTCATCACCATGAAACTCATTTGGCACGGTTTCATAGATTTTGGTCTAGGTAACCGTGTGATGAAATCCTGCACTGAGACTGGCATCAGAGACTCAAATGATAAACTGAGCTCGCAAGAGTCAAAAAAAAATGAAGATACAGTAGAATCCAAGGCATGGGTATATTCTACGTACGTACTTTACAAGAATATATATGGCTCCGAAATAGTTGTGGGAGCAAACTATTCACGGCCCATTTGCAACCCGCAACTATTCAAATGGTGATTTATTTCCTTGTTTATCTTTGCACAAGTTTTGTCTAGTCTCAAATTTTGGATGGTAATAGATGTTTGGATGCTCTATCCATCCGTGATCTTTGATAAATTATTCATTCACCGGTTTAGGTGCTACTGTATTTGGTAGCAAGGTAAAGAAAAAGCATGCAATTTTTCTAGTCGAATGAATGCAGCTCTTTGGTATTGAGTAATTTAAACATATGGAAAATGATCAACTATATAAAACAAAAATGGAATGGAACAAGATAATATAGAGTAGATGGCTGAAGTGACGTGCGATCACACTTGCTCAGAGTAGGACCAGATAACAACAACCTAGGAAACCTCACTTAAGGGGCAAGAAACTAACAAGAAACACCAAAATACATTCTAAAATAATACCCCATCAGACTAGCTAACAGGAAGCGGTTAATATATACCAGAAGATAAGCTCAAATAAAGACTTCAACATATAACTTGAAAGTCGATGTGCCACTCTGAAAACTTGTATTCCTATGCAATGGCGGAGTCTTCAAATCTTTTGTTACTTATGAATCCTGTACGTGTGCAGTAGGTTATTTCACTAGTATTTCTTAGAGACAGGCAATCAAGTACTGTGTACTTGCTTGCTTTGAAGTGTAGAAGCATCGAAACGTCGTCATGAGATCAAGTCATCATCACCAGCGCGAATATCCACTAACTTTCAATATGAATGGCAGGATAACTAGTACTAAAAGAGATGCTATGCTGTTATTTTTGGAGTAAATTTATTATTGGTCAGCTGCTCAACGGTACACGCCACCTGATAGATGAACATATAATGGGGCTCATATATGCACATATTTCTTTTGCATAAAATATTGGTGATCATATATGCATGGCACGGGGTATATCTTTTCCATGACCTTGCTAGGCATGGCATCCAAAGCCTAATAAGTAGGTGTACAGCTCTTGGCATGCATGACATGAACATGACTCGTATGTTTTCCATGTACGAGCTCGCATACAACTATAGCAACCTCTGAGCTCTGATGCATACAGTCACTCTTGAATGCTCAAGTACAAGTAGCTCCTTGCAGCACAAACAACGAGGCAGTCAGTATCGGTTATCAACATGTGCCATCTGATCTACCGAGCAACTCATGTACTCGACAGTAGATGTACAAAGGTACAGCTCCAAACTACGATGGATCTGACCAATCGACCCAAACAGAATTGTCATATGCTGCAGCTGCTGGCCTGCTG
>OAMR01001140.1:41313-57605 GCA_900205405.1 Echinochloa crus-galli
TAGTTGTGGGAGCAAACTATTCACGGCCCATTTGCAACCCGCAACTATTCAAATGGTGATTTATTTCCTTGTTTATCTTTGCACAAGTTTTGTCTAGTCTCAAATTTTGGATGGTAATAGATGTTTGCATGATCTATCCATCCATGTTCTTTGGTAAATTATTCATTCACCGGTTCAAGTGCTACTGTATTTGGTAGCACGGTAAAGAAAAAGAATGCAATTTTTGTAGTCGAATGAATGTGTAAACACATGGAAAATATATGATCAACTAATATGAAACAAAAATGGAATGGAACAAGATAATATAGAGTAGATGGCTGAAGTGACGTGCGATAACACTTGCTCAGAGTAGGACCAGATAATAACAACAACCTAGGAAACCTCACTTAAGGGGCAAGAAACTAACAAGAAACACCAAAATACATTCTAAAATAATACCCCATCAGACTAGCTAACAGGAAGCGGTTAATATATACCAGAAGATAAGCTCAAATAAAGACTTCAACATATAACTTGAAAGTCGATGTGCCACTCTGAAAACTTGTATTCCTATGCAATGGCGGAGTCTTCAAATCTTTTGTTACTTATGAATCCTGTACGTGTGCAGTAGGTTATTTCACTAGTATTTCTTAGAGACAGGCAATCAAGTACTGTGTACTTGCTTGCTTTGAAGTGTAGAAGCATCGAAACGTCGTCATGAGATCAAGTCATCATCACCAGCGCGAATATCCACTAACTTTCAATATGAATGGCAGGATAACTAGTACTAAAAGAGATGCTATGCTGTTATTTTTGGAGTAAATTTATTATTGGTCAGCTGCTCAACGGTACACGCCACCTGATAGATGAACATATAATGGGGCTCATATATGCACATATTTCTTTTGCATAAAATATTGGTGATCATATATGCATGGCACGGGGTATCTTTTCCATGACCTTGCTAGGCATGGCATCCAAAGCCTAATAAGTAGGTGTACAGCTCTTGGCATGCATGACATGAACATGACTCGTATGTTTTCCATGTACGAGCTCGCATACAACTATAGCAACCTCTGAGCTCTGATGCATACAGTCACTCTTGAATGCTCAAGTACAAGTAGCTCCTTGCAGCACAAACAACGAGGCAGTCAGTATCGGTTATCAACATGTGCCATCTGATCTACCGAGCAACTCATGTACTCGACAGTAGATGTACAAAGGTACAGCTCCAAACTACGATGGATCTGACCAATCGACCCAAACAGAATTGTCATATGCTGCAGCTGCTGGCCTGCTGCTCAAAAAGGCTGTGTTTAATTCCCAAAGTTTCCTAAAAATTCTCTCTCCAAACTTCACTATTTATCTATCACATCAAATCATATCAAATCTCTCTCCTCATACATGAAGCACTAAACATAAGTAAATAAAAAACTAATTACATGGTTTTAATGTACACGACGAGACGAATCTTTTAAGTCTAGTTAAGTCATGGTAGGACAATGTTTACCACAAACAAACGAAAAGTGTTACAATAGGCTACACTGTCCGATGTGACATTTTCACCAAACTTTTTCTTCTTCTTTTTGGAACTAAACACACCCAAAGAGAGAAATGGGGAAAAGGAACAGAAGCTGGCTAGCAGGAGCCTAACTGCCAGCTTCCCAGGCCAACGGGGTGGTGAGCTATCCATCATCCCAAATTTCATCCCCAAAGTTTAATATATAAAAATAAAGTTCTCCCATCAAAATATCGAGACATATATAGAGTAATAAATATAAAAAAATTAAAAACTAATTACACAGTTTTGTTGTACTTTGAGAGACGAACATTTTAAACCTAATTAATCAATTTTTAGAAAATTTTTAATAAATACAAACGAAATGCTAAACACACGTACTACAATGAACCAAATTTAGATTGCAAATTTTGCATCTAATAAACAACGGCTAAAGCTAGGAGTCCCGTCAGAGTAGTAGGGTGCTAAATATAAAAATTCTCCAAGTGCAGGGTCACGTCAAATCTTTTGGAATTTTTTTTATATCGCATTCAGCCCACGCTCTCCAGTACTGCACGGTGTGGCCAGGTGAGATGAGGGGACAGCCAGCCTCACAGCCGATTGATCGTTGTCCCCTCCAGCTGTAATTATTAAAACCTGCCCTTGTCGTCGTACAACATCAGGAGAAGGATCCCCTGCGGTTGTTTTGCCTTTAGGAGAAACTTGTGTGCCTTGTGTTTGTGTAAAGGCGCCCAAGGAGATAAACAAACACTCAAACAGAGGTAATGTTGTGCTGTGTTGTACTAAATTCTAGAGTGACTAGAACCTAGAACCATGTTTCCCAATTTCCCCTGCCATGTCAAATGGCCAGGGATCCCCGGCTAGAGAAGCTAGATCAGAATCAGAAAAAGAAAACAGCTTCCTATTGCATCAACACAAACAATGTCAGTGCTGGAGTTCAATTATTGTTTCGTACAAGTTCTCAATTTCCCAACAGTACAACAAGGGTTGCTTATTATAGTTATAAACTTATAATTATAAAATTGTCAGTGAATGCTAATCATAGACGTAGATAGTTCATTCGTATTCTTAGGAGCTCGAAAAAACATACCCTCCTTGCATTGTCGGAAAAATTGATAGAGTTGGCATGTCATGTCCATGCCGGCAGTAAAAAAGGCCCACCATGGTTAGAGGAACTGGATCAAGAAGACTAATAGATATAAATAAATCACAAGATATAGATAAAAACCATTTTCTAAAAGTCAAAAGGAGCAAGTAGTGAAATTTGTAAATATAACTGAGCATAATGTGGTAATATTTCATCATTTTGAGCACATTCTAGTTTTACTATAGATAGTGCAGGTTCTGTTTTCCCCTAGGTAGACTGGGTTCAAAGATTTTAGACAAAGCCTGTATTTAGTTCCAAAATTTCTCTCTCCAAACTTTACTATTCACCTATCACATCTAATCTCTCTTCTCGTGCATGAAGCACTAAACGTGGGTAAATAAAAAAAAACTAATTGCATAGTTTTGATGTACACGACGAAATGAATCTTTTGAGCATACTTAGGTCATGATAGGACAACGATTACCACAAACAAACGAAAAGTGCTACAATGCACTACAATGTCCGATATGACTTTTCGATCACCTTTTCACGGGAACTAAACACACCCAAACTAACATCATCCTGGCATTAGAAGATTTTAGAGAAACTTAGCACATCGTTTGACCTATCAGAATTGCAGTTCAGCTCGAAGTATAGCATGCACCATATTAATGTTCACGAATGATGCTTCACAGAAGATCCCTGCTGGGTACCTTGCACGTACTGTCCACTTGCATTGTCTATGAATATAAAGTCAACCAGCTTTTGGATTTTGAAGACAACACTTAAGCACGGAGCAAAGCAACCCAAGATCTTGTTTCTCTCAACATAAACATATTCCTCCAACCAGTAAGTTTCTCCTGAACTTGTCTGCCTATTTTCTGGAAAACAAAGAAAGGGTTAGTTTAAGACTTGAATATTCCCAAGTGGCCATACATTGTTATTGCTTTGCACATAAATAAATCAGTCTTCAGAACCAAAGTTTCCCTACAAAAAAGATATCCAGATTCTTTTTCTCAAAAAATAAAGAATATCTAGCTAGCTACTGTATTTACCTGCACCTGCTCCAAAAATGCAATGTAGCCGTGGTGACTAGTGGGCCCAACGGCCAGCTGTGGGACGGGACAGGAACTTGGAACGAGTGATTCAAGTTTTCAGATTTGTTTACTTTAAAAAAAAGTTTTCAGATTTGTCCTTCCCTAAAAACAAGCATTCAAAGTTGTTCTGTGATTCTTTCATAAAAGAATTGATCATTTCTACTAATTTTCTACTCTTCTTTGTGCACAAAAGGCCATCTCCTTTTAGAGTAGAAAATGCTAGGCACGTATTAGCCCAAGAATAAGAGACAATAAATTAAATGAATGTACCATGGATGGATAGATTAAGCCATTGTACCAGATCCAGAAGGGGTATTGATTCACAGAAATGTCAAAAGGTAACAAAAGGATGAATGTGAGGTAGGGATTTCACATATCCAAGCCCAAGGTAGGAGGTATAGCACTATAAGTTTGGTTTAGCGCCAATGAGAAATACAAGTTGTACCAAATTGCAGTTTTGGCCCCCCTATAATCACTCAACCCTATGCTACAAATTTAAAGGAGACCATCATTCAGAAGACAAATTTAAAGGAGACCATCATTCAGAAGGCCAACGAGACGCAAATTATGGATGAAACCGACGGGAGCATTGTCAATTCAGTCCTCAAATCTATAGACTTTGTCCTAGCTACTTAACATATATGTATAACATCATAAAAAAATACAGAACATGCATGGTCCCAGGAGGACAACTAACAGAACCTACGGGAGCATCAAACCTAAAGGCATATCCTCCCTCTAGCCCCACCCCACAGGCAAAGTGCAGGCAGTGGATACATTGAACTTCCTGAACAGGCTTTATGGCTCCATATGATCTTTCCCCTACCACTAGTCACGTAATCTATCGAACTTTGTTGTGATAAGAATAGACTAAAGTAAAAAAACAATTTGCTCAACCTAGCAATCAATTTTTAATTGACAACTTACAAAGATTCCCTTATCCCAGGTCACTTTTTTCGACTAGTTAATCTTTTCAGTCTTAATCGAAGAGACAATGATCGTTCCTATACTTCAAATCTTCTTTGGCCTTTCTTGATGCTCTAGCTGTGAGAATTTATTTGCATAAAAAGTGCTTTGGACTTTTAATGGCCATTATTTGAATGGAACAAGGCAGGGTCCAACAAAGGATGATCATGCTCAAGATGCTCTGGATCAATCTGATGGTGACATTAAGCTTTCTGTGCTTAGTGGAAGAAGTAGAGAGCTGAAAACCAGCAACACTTATGGCATCTTAGAAGGCTGGGGTGCTCATGACCACCATCTATGGATATATTAGTAGGTATATTGCGATTGTCTGTAAAGAAATAAAAGCACTCACCAAAGGCAGTTTTTGGTCAACTGACACCAGACAAATTAACAATGATATTTTTTATGAATTGAAATGGCAGCATGATGCCGATAATTGTATCATATAAGAATTAGCTCTCTAATTCGAGTTGTTTGGTCAAAGGAAAGATTGGGTCAAATAGTGAAACTTGATAGAATCTGAAACGAGTAGAAAAGGTGTGTTGCAGATCGATCAGAAAGGAATTTTTAGTAAGGTTACATATGCCATGAGGAGAATGATGAAGTCTTGCACCAAAATCCTCCAATCCCCACTACTAATAATTAGTGGACTCTGTGCATGGTAGATGCCTCACGCTTCCAAAGCTTTAATGGTCACTAGAGACGTAAAGGAACCATCCACTTGATCGTAAGCTCTGGAGATTATTATGTTAATATTTGTTGTTAGCAAAGTTAAGAATCAACCTAAAGTAAAAGGTGGCAGGAGATCCTGGGACGATAGGTCAGAAAGCAAACTCCGAACTGAGATTTATGATATTAATGTGTATGCACCCCAAAAAAGATTGTGTTTTTAACTGAATATAAACGTGGATATAGAAAGCTGAATACCAGCAGAGAAATTTTACCTTCTGTCCCTCTTATGATCTTGGCAAACCTTCCTTTGATATGATATAACCTTGAATTTGCATAGGCATGGCAGAAATAAAAACAACCACGAGTATGTTCTGAAAATGTATTAACAAAGTCAAACCTTGACCTAAATCATATTTTTTTCCTAATCCCTAGGGTTGAAGCTATTTAATTTCTGTTGCATGCTTGCATTGCCCCATTTTGGTCACTACCATCTATCCTACTATGTACTTGAAGACGTTAGGTCTGTACATAGAAAAGCAAAGGTATCACGTATCAGGGAACATATCTTTTGAACGGTAAAGTGCGATAAGATTCGTCCAAAACACCCACCAACCCTGTAACCAACTCTACATTGTCATATACATCTACTTTTCAATCTAATGGAAAGCACATCACTTTAATGTTACTGATTTTAAGCAACAATTTCATCACGAACAACTTGTTAGTCTTTGTTCAGTTTTAGTGATCTCCTCTACATGCTATAAGTTTCAAGAGTTACTTTCTCTGCCCAACATCTACAAAATCTAAGCTTACCTTCACACAATTATCTTTCAATTTTCACTTTGAATCTGTGTAACTTATGACTAGGTACATGGTAACTGTTTTCTGTTCCTGAACAACATGCCTATGAAAGAAACAAAAGGTTAGCAGCATGGGTTTTCCATGCGCACATGTCACAGTCCATTTTCAGGGTCATGTCCCAGCCTCAATCACTTTCTCAAAGGAACATCAGCTAGGATACAAGCAACCTTTTTCCAAAAAAGAAAAGGTGAAAGGAAACTAAAGCACGATTGCTTTGACCCTAATAAGTTGATGGTCCCCCTTGACTACACAGATACAGAACAGAGTAATCTACAGAAGCCAGAGTCCAAAGGTAGATGCCATGCTCTCTAAATTAACTTCCCTATCTGATCACATAAATCCTTGGATGCCATACAAGGAACAACCAAAGTAAAATCACCCATGCCTGGACGGCTGGACCATATCCCTGGAGTACTTGGTCCAAGACTGTCTGGGCAACTTTTGACTGCAGTTGGAAGAAACCAAAACAATGCACAACCACAACCAATGCGAGTGAAAGGAATCGCGCACTGATCATTCAATATTTGTGTCTTTCGAAAAAAAACATTCAATATTTGCAATTGCCGTTCACTTCCCGGTAAGGCCACTATCGTTTGAGTTACAGGCTTGTCATGGAATCGTGCCAGTTTGAGAAAAGGATCGGTGCGCAATGCGACAGGGCACGATACAGCAGTTTTGTCACTGGATCCCATTCCCATCCCACAGGATAGGCTGATAAGTTTTTGCATGCATGATCTTATTTGGCAAAAAAACCAAGATTGTTTCAGATTATACCTGCATGCAGTTAATAAGAGGGTAAAATACTACTGATGTACTGAATTCAGACATGAAACGGAACTGACTATCTACTCTTTATCTTGACAACTGTCTAAAGAACTGTGCTGTTTATTTATTGGTGATCAGTTTGACAAGAAATTCAGAATAAAACCCAAATGAGAATGCATAAAAAACTACCGCTAGAAGAGCGCGACATGGATGAAATTCTCGAGGGCATGGTTGGTCCGTACCAATGGCATCGCCGCCGCCGGCGACGACGACGCCTCCTCGATTACCCACGTGAAGCGCCTCGCCGGAGCGACGTCTGCCCAGCCATCGGATCGCGACTCGCCCGCCGCCGCCGCTGCGGGCGACGCTTCGAGGACGGCGCGGCGGGGTCAGGCCTCAGGCCGTGTGGCGGACCACCTGTTGGGCCTGGGAGGCCGTGTGGTGTCGTGGAACGGGCTCTTTCCTGGGCCTGGGAGGCTACCTATTGGGCTGATGTCGACGGTCTAGTGATTGGGCTGTCTTTTTCATTTGCAGTGTGCCCAGCCCGTGTCGACGATGGCCAAAAAAAAATACTCGTGCTAAAAAAAACTCCTTGTGCTAAAAAAGCTCCTCTTCGAAAAAAAAACATTACTCTTCAGTTCATGCTCTTGTTCATTTCATTTGAAAAGTATAGTAGTAAAAAAAAAAGAACACACTTTCTATTTGCTCCCCTGTACACCGCCGCCGCACACAAATCACCTGGATCCTCCCTTCCCTCTCCTGGCGCACGCGACGCGTGACACACGGCCGGGTTTGCCGGCCGGCGGTCACGCGCTTTCTCCCCGGCCCCGCCGCCATCGCTCGCGCCCAGCTACTTCCCACCCGCCCCGCCCCGTGTAGACTCTAGCACAAGCACAAGCACAAACACACCCACACACTCTTGTTTATCGATCCACACACACTGTTCAACGAAGCAGCATCCACACGCGGCACGACACGACGCGACACAAAGATATGGCTGCAGTAGCCCCGTAGCCATTTACTACGCCGCGGCGGCGGCGGCTCTGGGCGGCAGGAGCCCCGCGGCGACCGCCGCCGCCGTCCTCGTCGTCTCCCTCTCGCTGCCGCTGCTCGTCCCCTTGGGCGGCACGACGACGGCAGCGCAGGAGCTCGGTAGGCGTTTCCGGTTTACACACGCACGCGCACAGCACCGTGAGTGATCGACCTAGTCGTCGTTGCGCCATGCATGCGTTCTTGCATATCCTTCTTTCCTGACACGCTTCGTCTCCGCTCCTTTGGTGAAGACGACGAGGGGGAGTTCAGCTACCGCCGGGACGCCGGGAACGGGCCGGCGCGGTGGGGCGCGATCCGGCGCGAGTGGGCTCTGTGCTCGGCGGGCCGGATGCAGTCGCCGATCGGGCTGTCCGACACGGTGGCCGGGCTGGCGGAGCGGCCGGGGCGGCTGGCCCGGTCGTACCGGCCCGCGGCGGCGTCCCTGGTCAACCGCGGGCACGACGTGATGGTGCGGTTCAACAGCAACCCGGGGGGCGTGGTGATCGACGGCGTGGCGTACCGGCTCCGGCAGATGCACTGGCACTCGCCCAGCGAGCACGCCGTCAACGGCCGCCGCTACGCGCTCGAGCTGCACATGCTGCACCAGAGCGACGCCGGCAACAAGTACGCCGTCGTCTCCCAGCTCTACAGGATCAGCCCCAACCGCCGCGACGGAACCATACGCAGGGTGCGTATGTACGATCGTCTCTGTTCATGCCATGGATCAGCATTTAATTTGTGATCACCTGCCTGCTTCTGAATTTGATCATCTATCTGAATTTGTATATGCATGCAGCTGGAGCAGTACATCAGGAGGATCTCGAGGAGGAGGGACCACGAGGTGCTGATCGACGAGGTGGTGGACCCGCGGCGGCCGGTGCGGCGGAGCACCGTGTACTACAGGTACATGGGGTCCTTCACCACGCCGCCCTGCACGGAGGGCGTCACCTGGGTCGTCGCACGCCAGGTACGCAAACAAATTCGATCAATGCAACTCGATCGTCAGAGCGACAGCAGCGAGCAAAGAGACGGGTCGGAACTGATTGTCACCGTGTGTTTGGGTTTGCAGATACGGCGCGTGACGCGGCGCCAGGTCAGGCTGCTGCGGAATGCCGTCCACGACGTAAGCAAGCACTGTCTCATCTCGCCGGCGGCGGCCGGCTGCTGTGCATCGCCGGCCGGCCACCGCATCAGTCGTATACTCGTATACAGCAGTTTGCAGTGTGTACAGTGACAAGAAATTCATGTGCCCTTTGCGATGTGTGTGCAGGGCGCGAGGAGGAACGCGCGGCCGCTGCAGGATTCGAGCGGCAGGGGCGTCGCCTTCTACTACACCTCGCCGGCGCACGCCCGGGGGTCGAGGGGGAACTAGCGAGGGAGGAGATGGACAGCCGACCGGCCGGCGATCCAGCGAAGCCTTGGCGCGCCCCCGTGCTCTGCTCCTGCTTATATGCATGTTAGCTAGATCAATTCACTGCGGCGTGTATTGCATTGCATCGGCAGGCCGGGTAGGGAGTTATTGGCGTAAAGAAAACACATTTGCAATGGATTGGGAGGGATCACAATTCTTCTGAGAGATGGATTCAATTAATTCTCATCATCACATCTGGATTAATGGATTTGCAAGGGAGATTACATATATATCATCATCATATCTGGGCCGACTCGTCGGCTGCCTCCTCCTCCTCCTTCTTCGTCATCACACGTGCTAGCGATGATGGGGCCACGACGAGTCTCCTCAAGCAGACGGTTGGCCTCCTCCATGTTCAGCTCGTAGGCCTCTGCAGCTTGTCCTCAAGTTGCTTTTTTTAGACTAGGTAAGTGCCCGTGCGTTGCTACGGGTATAATACATGAAGCAAATATAAATAGACCACACGAAAAATTCAAATTTGACGGTTATAAGATCACACAGAAGTTCATGAAAATGGATAATGGCAAGAAAGCACTCTTTTGAACAGACAAGTGGATGCATGGTTAGAAATCGCCCAACTTGTGCCTAACTTATTTGGTTCAGTGTCCAGCAGAGCAAGAAAGAGGACTGTTTACGAGGCCCTGACTTGAGGTGGGTTCAAGATATCCAGGGAGCCACCACAATGGCTGTTTTAACTGAATACCTCTACTTGGTCCGTACCAATGGCATCGCCGCCGCCGGCGACGACGACGCCTCCTCGATTATCCACGTGAAGCGCCTCGCCGGAGCGACGTCTGCCCAGCCATCGGATCGCGACTCGCCACCGCCGCCGCCGCTAATAAATTGATGCAAAAGTTTCATCGCATTATCTTTCCATCTCATGGGTACATGATTCATGCAAACGTGAATAAAAGTCATTATTTGTTTTCGATATACCATGGCTATAGTTTTATTACACCCAGTATTGAAATGCCAGCATCCATTTCTCAGGAATAAAAGATTTAAGTAAAACAAATGTAATTAGCCTAGATGACAATATGTTTTAAGCTCACTAAACAGTACAAGGACATTTGAATGTAAATTAAACAACCAAAACACAATTACATTTTAAATATTAAAAACCTAACATAGAATGAAATAGATTTGAGATGAGCACAAAAATGGATAATAAGGAGAGTAATTATTTTGTTCGTTACAGCACGAAAAAAGCACGAAAAAAAACTGTGTAACTTTTGTATCTTTCAAAAACATCTAAATCCTATTCACTTACGAAATTTTAAACGTGTTTCATAGATTATGTGCATCATGTTTCCGAAATTGTATTCATGCAACGTATTATACGTGCATCTGCACATCTTGCAAGATTCTTCTGAGTTCTGATGGAGACAGCTTGCTAGACATGCATGCATCGGTACTCGGTAGCTAGCTTGCTGCTCAGTTATGTGGCCAGCTTGTCGACAGGTTGATGGAGAAGCAGTGCCACGAACTGGAAAGCAAAGACCATGGTCCAAGGAGGAAGCATTGGCAGCAGATACCGTGTACCTATATTGATCAGAGTTAGAGACAATCGTTGCCATTTTGCATTCAGATATATACATCAAAGGAAGTTAAGAGCAGAGAGGACTTACACTTTCAGTAATCCATCAAGGGTCAAGTGTTCCACAGGGATCCATGGGACCTCCCATCCAAGAGGCATCCTCAACAATGCAGTTTTAATCCCTTATAACAGGTTGATATCTGAAACCTTCATATACATAACAATATACACTGACAACACAGTTCAGTTACTGAAAAAGTGTTTCCAAAATTACGTGCATGTTCAGACTCAATCTTCTTTGTAGTAGTCAAAATTACTAAAAGAAGGAATATAACATACCTTGGTTGCCGTATCACTTGAAAGAGTTTCAGAGGGCTCAACAAATACCAATGATTCTTTTTTTAGAATGCTTCAGCTTCACACCAAGAATCGAAGATGACCAGTGAAAGTGTGAAACCACATAACTTGCACAATACGTACACTGCAAAGTGCACACCAAGGTTCAGGACATATCAACTTTGGTCCTTGAGAAACCACTTGATGAATAATACAAATAAACTTGATGCCATGTAATTCTCATTATAGCAGTGTTTGCGTGTCATGCTGGCGAGGTAGTGGTGGCAGATCATGTGCCTCGGCCTGGCCTCCTGATGCGGAGGCCAGGGGCGGAGAGGCGCCAGGCAGGCAGACAGCGGGCCATCGTCTTTCAATCGACAGTGGCGGAGATCTGTTATTCCTAGCGATATTTCTAGCGATGTCGTGCTCCACTACCAATGCGATTTGTGGAGGAACATATCGAAGAGGCTGGCGCCTGTCTGCAGATCCAAATCGACATGTTCGTCGATTCTGCTGCCCAACGTGTGGCTCCAGCGCTATGACGATCGAGGTGCTCAGGCATGGACGGGCAAGTCAAAAGCGCGATGTGGAGGCGACATTGGCGGTGTGGGAGGAGAGGCGGGTGGCTACAGCAGCAGGAGGAGGAGGGATCCGGGTTACGGTTTGGGTGGAGATGGGGAGGCGGCAGACAACAGCTCAATAATTCAAGAACAACAGCCTGACATTAGTCCTCCTGATCTTTAAATTTGCTTTATCCACCTGCACATATCATGTACACGTTTCAACTTCAACCTTTCACAAGAGTACAACAGTTACAAATTATCTCTGCATATTGTAGAAGCTAACCTTGGTGTCAATCTCATCCATCAGAGGGACCTCCCTATCCAGTTCCTGCAGAGGTACATGAACAGCGACAGGTAAACCCAGTGCAACCAGAGAAGTACAGATCACGCAACCCAGAAAGCAGCTCGTAATTGCGACAAAAACCTCGTTCATGTCACTGCCAGATTCTTCAGTGTGTCGAGACCTTCAGAGATGAAGTCCAGCCCTTGGTCCTGCACGCCACATCTCACAGGTTATGAATGGGGGGGGGTCCCTATGTATGGTGGTGGATGAAGAGAGCAGAGCAATATAATGTTAGAACGAGTTTGATTTCAATGACCAGAAAACCTGCGTGTTTGATTTGCCGCATCTCATATTCTCTTCTGTACTGCTCTGATTCCTCGCTTGTCTGAAAGTACCCCTCTTCTAATTTTTCAGCTGAATTTGTGTAAAAAAAGATGAACAAAGTCAGTTTGAACTTCTTTACACAACCAAACCCCCATGTTTACAAGATGAATTGTGCTGTCGATTCACTAAGATGAAGGACAAGCTGTGTTGCCTCCAGTGGTTACTGTTGCACAAAACCTGGGCGTTCAATTAGAAAGACTTTGCGCAAATCTGCAGCCGTAAGGAATTGAACTATTTTCGTGTGAAATCCTGTGTTCTTATGGACGAAAACAATGTATCCATCAACAGCACACTACACACGTGGTTACAGGAGGAAAAGGAATAGAATCTATAAGGGTTTGTTTGGTTGCATGGCCAAGTCTAGCCTGGCTAAGATCTTAAGCCTGGCCAGCCTTAGCCTGCCTCCAACAATGCATTGGTCTATGTTTGGTTGGGTGGCTTAAATTAGTCTGTATAGCTATAGCTCATGTTTGGTTGGGTGCATAAGGTGACACGATGACCATGTATCTCTTTTTTTTAATAAAGGGCAGGAGCACTGCCATATCATTTAAGAAGGCAGAGGTCACCGACGCCGCCTGACCCGATTTCTGAAAAAAAATCACCAGACATGAGCGGGGACGTTTCTCACGGATCTCGGGCTACGGAGATCAGCCTAGTTCCAAGTGAAGAAATTGAGGAGGGAGAGCGAGAGAGAAGGGAGTTCCCGTTTGTCAACTCGCCTGTGCAATGGATTAAGAATGTCGGCGCCAGCGCTGGTGCCGCCCGCAGGTAGGGGTCTGTGGGAGTGTAGGACCAGGGACCGAGGGGGCGAGATCGTCGGGGAGGGTGGGGCGGCAAGCGAGAGATTGAATGGGAGGGGCGGCGCCGGCAGGCGAGATGGATGGGGGCGGCGGCAGGGGGAGCGGTAGAAAAATTACCGGTTCGCTGTTTGACGGTGGCAGGCGGGGTAATTACCGTGCACTTTGCTTTTAGGGTGGGATCGGAGGGTAGATGGCAACCGTAGGATTGGATTTTGATGGTCACAAGAATCGCACGTGGGAGGGGGATTGGTGAAGCGATGGAGGGTACGGACGCGGTTCCCCAGCACATAATTATTAGGAGTAAAGAATCACACAGTACAACGCAGACGCTCACACACGCACGTACACTCACCCCTATGAATACACGTACGCAAACCCTACTCCTATAAGCACATCCGTAGAACTGAGCACCCGACATCTGGAGATTCCCGAAGTCACCATTGGCACCTCGTTGTCGACGGGAACGCCGCTTACCACTTAACGCATAGCACCGGAAAATCTTGGAAAAATCTCAGGAAAAGATGCGAGCATCAGGATTTAAACCCTGGTGGGTAGCGTCCCACTGGACCGTCCTACCATTGGACTACAGGCCCAATCGCTGTCCTCAAGTTGCTTGAACACCCTCCATTGGCTTCTGGTTGAGAGAGTTTGTATTCTCCCTTGGCTTCTGGTTCAGGGAGTTTGCGTTCTCCCAAGTCGCCCAGGTAACCGGCCAAGTGTCCCAATGAACAAGAGCAAAAAGAGTTACAGAATGACCAACTTTATGAAGAGTATTATCGATTACTCCCTCTGTCTCTTTTTATCTGTCGTTTACGGTTCCTGAGAAACAACTTTGACTGAATAAAAAAATATTTATAGTACATAATAAATATCATTAGATAGATATTTGAATCTAGTTTTTTAACAAATTATTTTGGAGATTAAAATATTACACATATTTTCTACAAATCGAATCTAAATCATGGCACGGAAACCAACAGTGACAGAGGGAGTACCTTATAAGAAGCAGTATCTGCATCCACCGTCAACTGGCTTAACTGATCATCACTCGCCAACTCTGCAAGTTTGGAGATTGAGATTACAAGTTTAGGGGAAAAAATAAAGCCACATCTTCTGCAAATTGGACATGATGCCATGCATGCCTGGGCAGACATGTATTAATCCTAGTGAGGGCACATGCCCCACTCAAAATTTTGAATCTAAGCTAATCGATAATTTTCCACCATGTAAAAACTCTCAAAGTTTGATTGCCCTTAAGCTAGCCTTTCTATATTGCTATGTCCACATGTCTCGGCCTTGGCCTCCGTCCGGCTCAACGAGGCAAGCGAGCGCGCTTGATATTTCAATCTCCTAACAGTTGGAATGAGCACTGAATGGGAATTAAAATACCCTCTAGTTACGGTATGAGCTCTAGACCGAGGAGTTTCGGATCATAAACAATTACTACTAGAGACGGGAGATCTAGCCTTCTCTGGAGAGCCTAAGCAGTTTAAGATGGAACTTAGATGGCTGACCCATGATGACTTTAAAGAAAACGTCATAGAGATTTGGAATCAACAGGTTACAGGGCAAAACACAGTCCAATGTTGGAACAGAAAAATTGGAGCGTTACGGAAACATCTTCGGAGATGGGCTCGCCACCACCATGGGGTGTACAAAGCTCAAAAAGAGCACTTCCAAAATATTGTGACCACGCTTGATATCCAAGCCGTACACAAAAATCTAACCGAAGGAGAGAGAGAACAGTGAGAAAGAGCTCGTGATGATCTCATGAAGCTTCTAAGAGAGGAGGAACTGAGATATTATCAACGAGCCAAAGCGAATGACATCTTACTTGGGGATAATAATACCAAATATTTCCAAATGATGGCAAATAGCAAACACAAGAAAAAACGGATCTTTTCTCTAGAGCACGAGGGGGACAAAATAGAAGGTCAGCAACACCTCAAAGCATACATCACTCATTTCTATAAAGGTCCACTACAAGGAAGCCGGGCTTACACAACGCCCCAAAAGTGTTGCTATAGGGCCATTTCCGTTGCAATACCACGCACCCGCAACGCACGTGTGGCGTTGGGAGGCGTTGCAAGTGCGTTGGTTGCCATAGCATATCGCAACAATTTAAAGTAGCGTTGCGATACGTATTAGGTTATCGCAACTATTTTTAGAGTTGCGATTCGATGAAACCGCAACGATCACAGGCGTTGCATTAGTGGTATTAGCAACCACTGGCGTTGTTGCAATAGTTGGTACTGCAACACTCAGTCGTCGTTGCAATCATCGACTGTTGCAACTCACCCTTGATGTAGCAATACCAGATATCACAACGCTATATGTTAGTTGCAAAACCACCAATGGTGTTGCAATAGCCCTAGAGGGTATCGCAACGATGTTGGAGGCCGTTGCTATACGCGTGGAGGGTATCACAACGACGTTGGAGGTCGTTGCTATATTCTTGTGAGGGTATCGCAACGATGTTGGAGGCCGTTGCTATACGCGTGGAGGGTATCACAACGACGTTGGAGGTCGTTGCTATATTCTTGTGAGGGTATCGCAACGATGTTGGAGGCCGTTGCTATACGCGTGGAGGGTATCACAACGACGTTGGAGGTCGTTGCTATATTCTTGTGAGGGTATCGCAACGATGTTGGAGGCCGTTGCTATACGCGTGGAGGGTATCACAACGACGTTGGAGGTCGTTGCTATATTCTTGTGAGGGTATCGCAACGATGTTGGAGGTAGTTGCTATACGCTCGTAGAGTATCGCAACTATTTTGGAGACCGTTGCTACATGCTTGGGAGGGTATCGCAATGATGTTGGAGGTCGTTGGTATACGCTCGTAGAGTATCGCAACTATTTTGGAGACCGTTGCTACATGCTTGGGAGGGTATCGCAATGATGTTGGAGGTCGTTGGTATACGCTCGTAGAGTATCGCAACTATTTTGGAGACCGTTGCTACATGCTTGGGAGGGTATCGCAACGATGTTGGAGGTCGTTG
>OAMR01001140.1:67500-105630 GCA_900205405.1 Echinochloa crus-galli
TAAAAGTGACTTGCTCGAAACTCTCGTATTGCTGCAGTACTCCTTCTCCACTAAGAGGCACTGGAACCTCTCTCTCGTTTCATCCATGTTGTTGAAACTACCCCTATTGGTTCGCTACCTATGGTCTGAAGGCAACCACCGGCGATGGCCCATGTAGCAATGCTTTCGACCATGTTTTAACCACATGTGATCAGTATCCTTGTTGCAATAAGGACAAGCAAACTTTCCTTTTGTGCTCCAACCAGATAACATAGCATATGCAGGAAAGTCATTTATTGTCCAAAGAACAAGTGCACGCATAGTAAAATTTTTCTTCTCCTTCGCATCCCAGGTCTCAGCTCCTTTATCCCAGAGATCACGAAGCTCGTCGATGAGAGGCTGTAAATAGACATCTATGCTGATTCCAGGAGATCTAGGCCCAGGGATTAGCATCGACATCATCCAATACGATTGTTTCAAGCACAACCAAGGAGGCAAGTTATAAGGAATTAGAAGCACCGGCCATGTAGTGTAATTCACATTCAACATCCCAAATGGATTGAAACCATCTGATGCAAGTCCCAGCCTAACATTACGTGGATCATGTGCAAACTGATCATAAAACTTGTCATTTACGTGTTTCCATGCTTTTGAGTTTGTTGGGTGCCGCACTTTACCATCTTGAACCAATTCGACCTCGTGCCAGCGCATAGACGTCGATGTGGACTCGTTCATATATAACCTTTGCAGTCGAGGAGTAAGTGGAAAATACCGAAGTATTTTACGAGGTAAGAGCTTCTTTTTCTTTAATCCATCAGTGCCACCACCCTCAGCATTCCCCTCTGAATCTAAATTCCTCCTCCTTTTCTCCCCACATGTTGGACATTCATTCAACTTCTCGTACTCCCCACGAAATAACACACAATCATTATAACATGCATGAATCTTTTGGTAGTCTAGCCCAAGATCTCTAACAACCTTACAAACTACATGCAAGCTGTTTGGGACACAATGCCCTTCGGGGAGCAACATACAGATTAAGTGAAGTATCTGCTCCAAGGCATTGTTGGTAATACCAAACTGGCACTTAATCTGAAATAGCCTCACAACAAAAGATACTTTTGTAGCCTCCTTGCATCCGGGGTACAATTCTTTCCGCGCTTCTTCCAATAAATTGAAAAAATTCTGAGCTGAATCATTAGGCTTCTCAGTACGACTTGGATTTTGTCCATTGACAGTACCACTAATCAGCGATGAAAGCAGACTATTGATATTGCCAGTATCAGCAACTTCTCCTTCGCTAAAATCTCCCTCATCAATCACATCCACAGGTTCAGGTTCAGGTACAGCTACACGAGGAGCACGCTGACGACGTTTGCGTTTGGCAAACTGTGGAAAAAAACCTCTATCACACAAGTGTTTTTCTATCTCTTCCTTTGTTCTGAATGCCATGCAACAACACCTCGTGCAAGGACAGGCTGCAGTCTCTCCTTGATAGCGTCCCTCAAACGCATCTGTCATAAAGTCCTTATACCCAGCTTGCCACCTCTCATCTGACTTAGGTAATAATATCCAACTATGATCCTCCATTCCAGAATGAACCAAAATTTAATCAAATGAATCTGAAATAGGTGAAAAAAGTGATAAATTATAATAGATGTTCCTTGCACACTCAATAAGATCATTTAACAACATCATCACTAACAACTTTACTTTTGGATGCTATCTGCTACTATTATCTCTAAGCATTAATCTCAGCATATACAGATGTTCTTAGGAAACAAAAATCCATGAATGATTGATGATGAATATATACCTTGATGTAGAGGGCCGGGGATCGAGGGACGGTGTCTTCTACCTAGCAAAAAATAGTGTCCCGGTTGACGATGCTTCAATCAGGAGCTTGACATCCTCTGTATCCTCGGCGTGCGCACGACGTCGCGTGAGTGCTAGGCGCGCGCTGCGTGCGCTCTTGTCGCCGGCGGCGTGGGCGAGATCGCAGCGACAGCAAATTGGAATACCAATCGTCCGTTGCAATAGCAAACCCTCTTTCGCAACACTATCTGTTTGCGCTGCTATATCGATAAAGCCTTTTGCAACTCTCCAATTTTGTGTTGCCATAGCATACAGTCTATCGCAACACTGGATACTAAGTAAAACAACGCTATATTTCAGTTGCGATATCGTCGACTATTGCAGCAATTGCCCAAAAGGGTTGCAACAACGTCACACTACTTACAACGCACTCATCGAGGTTGCGATACAGTCGAGTTATTGCAACACACAATATTGCAATTGCAACGATACACCATTTGGTTGCAGTACGCCACCCTATCACAACCAAAATCAGCTAGTGTTGCAATAAACCCTATGTATCGCAACGCTTTACGTGGGTGTTGCGCCGGAAAGTGTATCATTAGCCCCGCCCCCTTGTAGTGGTCTTTTCGTTCCTCCGTAAGAGAATTACTTTAGTCTGGAAGAGAGAACAGATGACATACCTCAAGACAGTCAAATAGAAAATGAGTTTCTCACGGCCCCTTTCACTGAAAAGGTGATACGAGAAGTAATCTTTGGTATGGAACAAAATAAGCAGGACCAGATGGTTTCCCAGCTGAATTTTACCAGCATTTTTGGAAAACTATTAAATGAGACCTGATGAATATGTTCCATGCCTTACACAACGGCGGACTCCCCCTTTTTAGCCTCAATTTTGGAGCTATAACCTTCATACCCAAAACCAAAGAGGCCAACAAAATTCAACAATATAGACCCATCTGTTTACTGGATGTTAGTTCCAAATTTTTTTTACAAAAGTGGCAACGACCAGTCCCAGACCACATTATCAGTCCCACTCAAACAGCCTTCATACGTGGGCGGAGGTCATAACTCTTCACGAAACTGTGCATGAACTACACAGGAAAAATCTTAATGGGGTCATCTTTAAAATCGATTTTGAAAAGGCTTACGATAAAGATAAATGTGATTTTTTTGATACAGACGCTTCGGTTAAAGGGCTTTTCATTCAGATGGATTGAGTGGATTAAATCCTTTATCTCAGGTGGCAATGCCGCAGTCAATGTTAATGATGAAATAGGCCCATTCTTCCAGACAAAAAAGGGTCTTAAACAAGGTGACCCACTATCACCCATCCTCTTCAATATAGTCGCCGATATGCTCACACTCCTTATCAGCACAGCTAAAATAGATAATCAGGTGTAGTGCCCCCACTAGATTGATGGTTGCCTTTCCATACTAAGTATGCTGATGATACAATTTTGTTCTTAGATCATTGCCTGGAACATGCTCAGAACATGAAGAATATCCTTTGTGCTTTTGAGCAGTTATCGGGGCTCCAGATTAATTTTCACAAGAGTGAAATTTACTGTTTTGGAGAATCTAAAAACTTTAAAGCCCAATACAAATAATTGTTTGAACGTAATCCTGGAGCTTTCCCAATCCGATATCTAGGCATTCCGATTCAATTTAGGAAGTTGTCTAATAACGATTGGTTAGGATCCGAGAACGCTTTGAGCATCACCTTAGTAGTTGGAAAGGAAAAAACCTTTCATATGGAGGTCGTCTGATATTAATTAATTCAGTTCTTAGCAGTCTACCGATGTATATGATGTCCTTCCTCCAAATCCCAAAAGGGATTCGTAAGAAGCTGGATTACTATCAGTCTAGATTCTTTTGGCAGAGCGATCAACATAAAAGAAAATACAGATTAGCTAAATGGAGTATCATGTGTCTATCGAAAGATCAAGAGAGACTAGGGATACATAATTAGAATTAAAAAACATCGCTTTACTTAGCAAGTGTCTATATCATCTGTTGACAACAGATGGCACTTGGCAACAAATCCTACACAACAAATATCTAGGGACCAAACCTCTAGTACATGTCCAATGGAAAAGCGGGAATTCTCACTTTTGGGCCAGTCTTATGAAGGTTAAAAATGATTTCCTAAAATTTAGAACCTTCATTATAAAGGATGGGTCTCAGATAAGATTCTGAGAGGACAAGTGGCTAGGTAACAATCCTCTTTGTGAACAATACCAATAACTATATAATATCTTGGCCATGGCAGATGTGCTTAGTACACAGATTCGCAATCTATCTTGGCGAAGAGACCTGATTGGTCCTAAATTAATAATATGGAACAACCTAGCGGCACGACTCGAGAATGTAATCCTCACAGAGGAAAGTGATGACTTCAAGTTGAGTTTGGACCCCGGCAGGTGTTTTCTTAGTGAAAACACGTTACCTGGCCCTAATCCACCAAAATGTTCCAAAAACAAATAAAAGACTCTGGAAATCAAAAATCCCACTTAAGATAAAATTTTCCTGTGATTTCTCGAGCGAGGGGTTATCCTTACTAAAGATAATCTTGCTAGACGAAACTGGAATGGTAGCAAACAGTGTAGTTTCTGTCATGAAGATGAGTCAATTCAACACATTTTTTCGATTATAGATTCACACGTATGGTATGGGCTTCTGTTTATGCGGCATGGGGTTTACCTAAACCATCTAGTGTGATTAACATGTTTAATGGTTGGTTGAATTTAATTTCAAAATTTTTAAACTTCTGATGTTTGTAGGCACGGCAGCCCTATGTTGGGCCGTCTGGCGATGCAGAAATGCAACGATTTTTTATAACAAGTCTCCAAATTTTTTACAGGTCATCTTCACAACTTCGCATTGGCTCCGTACATGGGCTATCCTACAACATCCATCATCGCGGGACATTCTTGTGGCGGCGTCATTTTTCTTGGTCCAAGTGGCCAAGGTTATTTTTGCCCGGGCGTATGGATGGCAGTCTAGGATTGGCAGCTATTAGTGTCCAGGTTATCTTCATAAACCTTTTGTATGGCTATGTGCCATTTTGGCAGAGGCCGGGAACTTTTTTCAGGTGGATGTATCGCCTCGATGTATCTAACTGAAAAATCAATAAAGATTCCCTTTTCAAAAAAAAACAGTTGCTTCTAGCGGACACGGTTCATGGATTAATTGCAAAACACGTATTACATCCGTCCAGATTATAGATCGTTTTGGTATTTTTAGGTTCATAGTTTTTGCTATGTATCTAGACATAACGTATATCTTGATGCATATCAAAATCTCTGAATCTACAAAAGCTAAACGACCTGCAATTTGACACGGAGTACTACCCAAAACACAATTGTGTCGGCAAGCGGGAAGAGTTGGCATACAGAAAGACATTTGCAATGAACCCGATGATTAAACGAAAAAAACAGATAGAGATCTTCTGCAATTGGGGATCGACGATGCCATGCACGTCTTGCGCAGCTTATTGTACCATCATCAACTTTTCCACGCGTCGGCGTCGGTGGCCTCCGTCTTGCGCCGCTTCTTCCTTCCCGTCGGCGTCGTTTCTTCTTGTTGTTGAGGAGGAAGGCTGGTGATCAACTGATCATAGAGCTGTCGTGGCTCTCTTTGGCCTCCTCCATGTACTCCATGGCCTTCTTGTACAGCTCGGAGGCTTCTCTGTAGATCTCGGAGATCTCCATGCTGCGCTTGCTGGCTTTCCTGTACATCTCGCTGGCTCTCATGCGCCGCTTGCTGACCTTTCTATACTTCTCCGAGAACTTCATGCACTTTTTACTGGCCTTCATGTACTTCATGTATTCCTCAACGTCGTCGCGAGTGCCCATGGCGGTGCGTGGCGACCGAGCGACCGTCGACGGGCTTTTGGCGTGTGCAGAATGTACTGGACGTCGTTGAACCCTGTACTATCCACACAGCCCTTTTCGTAGGGTCCTCCGGCTCCTGTTTTATGGCCAAGAAAAACGTCGGCCGAGTCCGAAACCAAACACACGCCGACCCCATAGAGAATTCGAATCTAGCCAGGCATGTCACAGACTTGGAAACAAACGAACGATTTTGAGTGTGCATGGGCGCGGAGCACCACGGACGGAGTCCAGAGCGGTGTTCTTCTTCCTTCCTATTACTGCTTGATTGACTTGCTGTCTTGTCAAAAATGTTTTGTTTTACTCGCAAAAATAATTGTTTTGTTTGGGATCACCTGAACTTCAACGCATCTAGATGTTGAATCTAATCCAGTAAATAAAAAAAACAGAGAGAGACAGATGTCAAGACTGGTGTGATGGTATTTGAAAAAAAAATTATTGGCGAATAGGATGGATCTGAAAAGCATATGGATCAGCATATACATTGAGCTAAAAATGGTGCACCGACGTACATGAAGGCATGAAGCTGTCGCCGCCACGTACTTGTTGGTGCTGCAGATTGCATTGACGGGTTGGACAGCCCGTGCAGGGGAGAGGTTATCACAGCAGCACTTGACAAGCGTATGAAATTCAACAAAAGTATCTAAATAGATAGAATATGTAAGCATCTACGTGTATGCAAAGTTTGAACTTGAAAAAAGAGTTATGCAACAATAAATAAGACAAAGAAGAAAAGGAGACATCAGAACTTGAATTTATAGTGTGTTTGGTTCGAGGAATCATCTTAGGCCAGTCTTAGTGGGGGTTTCAGGTATTAAATGTGCTGATGTGACATATGAGAATGAGATAGAAGAAAGAGTATGTGAGAGAAATTTCATCATCATGAAACTCTTTTAGCATAAAACTAGATAAATGTGTAGTGAAACTGTACACTGAGAGTAGTCTTTGTAGGGAAACGATGGATGCTACGCTAGCACACACAAAACTCGTTCACCCATAAAAGGAACAGCAGCAGTTATAGATCACAGATTGTTACCACTAGACGCGCAGTTGCAGCGGAAGCCGTCTCGATGTAGACGAACGCGTCGAAGTGGCAGTGCAGTGCAGTTGCTTACGTCCGTCTGGTCCTGCACGTGAGGTTCGTCCTTGTGCTCCAAGCGCAGCACCTCCGAGGTATCCACACGTACGAGGATTGAAACGTCGCGCACCGGACTGCTAGGTCCGCGAGCACGATGGGGAGAAAAGCAACTATTGCTTGGAAGTCGTATCTTTCTCAGGAGGGGTTTGGTCTCTATTTATTTGGATGAAATTCTCCACGCCATATTCCATTAGCAATATGGGACTAATAAATAAAGCACCCCTTCCCCTGGTAATGGGCTTCACAACATTTGTGGCCCATTAAGACTAGTGGATCGAATCCAGTTGTCTCTTGGGCATATTCCCAACAATCTCCCACTTGCACTAGAGACAATCTCATAAGCAAGTTTTCAGTGTTCCAAACCTCTTAAGTGTGTGACCCTATGGGTTCACGTACACATAGACATGGTTCGAGTACTCCTACTCGTTCCAATAGTTGATAGCGGCCTCTAGCAAGACGTGTCAACTCCCATGAATACGTAAAGATCATATCAGACGAACCACCACAACATCACGTACAAGCTATTCCCTTTGCCTCACGATATTTGGTCTAACTCCAAGTAAGACCTCCCTTTCTCGAATCTGTGAGTCGGATCCTTCAAGAGGTTAACACTTAACCTAGCACGGCCATGCATTTCTTGATCCGATCACTCGAGGGGCCCAGAGATATCTCTCTCGTATAGAGAGGGGCAAATCCCATCTTGATTGACCATGCCTCACAGCATGCTTCTTGACAAACCCGAAAACCACCTTTATAACTACCCAGTTACGGTGCAGCGTTTGGTAGTCCCTAAGTAGGTCAATTCACATCTTGAGTACATACGACAATCTCAGGTCTAAGGACAAAACATACGCGTTGTGAAGAAGAGATAAACAAGTCTCAAACTGGGTCAGTCCAGCCCCATGTCATACATGTGCCCACATTATTAGTTTGACATCTCCATGTCCATGACTTGTGAAACATAGTCATCAACTAATACATGTGCTAATCAAATTAGGGACAATCCTTTTGAATAACCATACAAGTATTGAGTTTCACAGACAATTCACATAATTGCTAATCATATACAAGTTGCCTTTCATGGATATTCAATAAATAAACAATATGTCATAGATACAAAACATTGTCCACTCACACTGGAGCTAATCTAAATGATATCTAATACCCATAGCTCTCGTGTGTGATTCATGTTTAGGCCGTGGAAGAGCCTTTGTCAAAGGATCAGCAATATTCAAATCCGTATGTATTTTGCATATCTTTATCTCACCACGTCTAACGAACTCTCGAATGAGGTGAAACTTCCGCAGTACATGTTTGTTTTTCTGGTGATTCCTCGGCTCCTTAGCCTGTGCAATTGCCCCATTGTTGTCACAGTAGAGTTCCAATGGGCTAGATGCATTGGGAAACACACCAAGCTCAATGAGAAACTTCCTCATCCAAACACCTTCCTTCGCCGCTTCCGAAGCTGCGATGTACTCTGCTTCCGTTGTAGAATCAGCCACAGTATCTTGCTTAGAACTTTTCCAGCTCACAGCACCACCGTTTATTGTGAACACAAATCCTGATTGCGACTTTGAATCGTCTGGATCAGTTTGGAAACTAGCATCAGTGTAACCCTTTACAATGAGCTCTTCCTCACCTCCATAGACTAGGAACACATCTTTAGTCCTTCTAAAGTACTTAAGAATGTTTTTCACCGCTGTCCAGTGACTTTCACCTGGATTAGTCTGGTGTCTGCTCGTAACACTTAGAGCATATGAGACATCTGGACGAGTACTTATCATGGCGTACATGATGGATCCAATTGCTGAAGCATAAGGAACCTTACTCATGCGCTCCCGCTCATCAGTCGTCGTAGGACACTGAGTCTTGCTGAGGTGTATGCCATGTGACATAGGCAAGAACCCTTTCTTGGACTGTTCCATGCTGAACCGATTCAGCACCTTGTCAATATAAGTATCTTGACTTAATCCTATAAGCCTCCTTGATCTATCCCTATAGATCCTTATGCCCAGAATGTATGCAGCTTCCCCTAAGTCCTTCATAGAAAAACTATTTTTCAGCGAAGTCTTAACGGATTCTAGCATAGGAATATCATTCCCAATCAACAATATGTCATCCACATACAAGATTAGAAATACAACAGAGCTCCCACTTTCCTTCTTGTAAACACAAGCCTCTTCTTCATTCTGCCGGAAGTCAAACCCTTTGACTACCTCATCAAAACGAAGGTTCCAACTCCGAGATGCTTGCTTTAATCCATAGATTGATTTCTGAAGCTTGCATATTTTTCCAGCATTAGTTGGATCGACAAAACCTTCTGGTTGTATCATGTATACATCCTCCTCTAGGTTCCCATTGAGGAAAGCTGTTTTGACATCCATTTGCCATATCTCATAATCGAAATACGCAGCTATTGCTAGAATGATCCGGATAGATTTAAGCATCGCTACTGGAGAGAATGTCTCGTCGTAGTCAACTCCTTGAACTTGTCGAAAACCTTTTGCAACAAGTCGTGCTTTATAGACGTTAACATTTCCGTCTACATCTCTCTTTCTCTTAAAGATCCATTTGCACTCGATGGGTCTCACACCATCAGGCGGGTCAACTAAGTTCCAAACTTGATTTTGCCCCATGGAATCTATCTCGGATCTCATGGCACTTTGCCATTTCTCGGAATCTGGGTCCATCATAGCTTCCGCATAGGTCCTAGGCTCATCATTGTCCATCAACAATATGTCGCGCTCTCCCGTAACTAGGAGATTCATTTTCTGTGTAGCGCGACGTGGCCTTTCCGACCTTCGTGGTTGTGGCGGTTCTTCTCTTACCACAGGTGCCTCAACTCGTTCTGCTACATCAGCATCACTCGTAAAGTCTTGCCTCATAGGCTCATCTCGAATTTCTTCAAGATACACCTTCTGTCTACTTTTCTCGCTGTTGAGAAACTCTTTCTCCAAGAAAACACCGTTCCTAGCGACAAACACTTTGCCCTCTGATCGGTTGTAGAAATAATATCCAATTGTTTCCTTTGGATATCCCACGAATATGCACTTGTCCGATTTTGGTGTAAGCTTGTCCGACTGAAGTCGCTTGACATATGCATCACAACTCCAAATTTTCAGAAAAGACAAACTGGGAGTCTTGCCAGTCCATATCTCATATGGTGTCTTCTCCACGGACTTAGATGGTACCCTATTTAGTGTGAAAGCTGCTGTTTCTAGAGCGTAACCCCAAAATGATAACGGTAGATCTGACTGGCTCATCATTGATCGCACCATGTCTAACAAGGTTCGATTACGTCGCTCGGACACACCGTTCCTCTGAGGTGTTCCAGGTGGCGTTAGCTGTGGAACAATTCCGCAACTCTTTAGATGAGTGCTAAACTCGTGGCTCAAATATTCGCCTCCACGATCTGATCGCAAGGCTTTAATTTTCTTACCACGCTGATTTTCAACTTCATTCTGAAACTCTTTGAACTTTTCAAAAGTCTCTGACTTGTGCTTCATTAAGTAGACATAGCCATATCTACTAAAATCATCAGTGAAAGTTATGAAGTACTGAAATCCACCTCGAGCTGTCGTGCTCATTGGTCCACATACATCAGTATGTATGAGTTCCAACAAGTCTTGCGCCCTCTCAGGAAAACCTGTGAAAGGTGCCTTGGTCATCTTGCCTAGCAAACAAGCTTCGCACGTCTCGTATGATTCAAAATCAAACGAAGTTAAAAGTCCATCAGAATGGAGCTTCTTCATGCGCTTCTCACTTATATGACCCAAACGACAATGCCACATATAGGTAGGATTCAAATCATTTAGCCGAGGCCTTTTAGCAATTATATTACATATAGGTGAATCATCAAGATTTAAAATGAACAACCCATTCACAATGGATGCAAGAGCCACAAACATGCCATTCTTTGAGATCACACAACCATTGTCTTTACTCGCGAATGTATAACCATCCTTCATCAAACATGAGGGAGATACAATGTTTCGACTCAAACTAGGAACAAAATAACAATTATTCAATTCCATGATAAATCCTGACGGAAGGTGGAGTTGCATCGTCCCGACGGTCAAAGCAGCAACTCTTGCATTATTGCCCACTCGGAAATCAACTTCGCCTCTTCCCATGCTTCTACTTCTTATTAGTCCCTGCATCGAATTGCAAATATGAGCAACCGATCCGGTATCAAATACCCAGGAATTAATAGAAGATTCAGCGAGAAAAATGTCTGTAATATTAATGTCAAGTGTACCTGATGCGGAAGTACTCTTACTACCGCCATTCTTTAGAAAAGCCAGGTACTTCTTGCAATTCCTCTTCCAGTGACCAATTTCCTTACAATAAAAGCACTCCTTCTTTTCTGCAGCTGGTCCAGACTCAGTCTGGGGCGTAGAGCTTGGCTGAGAGATCATATCTTTAGCCTTGCCCTTCTTTTTCTTCCAAGATTTGCCCTTCTTCTTGAAGTTAGGCCTGTTTTGGATGGCCATCACATGGCTGCTGCTAGCGCTTTTCTTGATGTCAGCCTCTGCTGTCTTGAGCATGCCACACAACTCATTCAATCCCTTCTCCGCCCCATGCATATGGTAGTTCGAAATGAAGTTCCCAAAGCTAGGCGGAAGTGATGCTAGAATAAAATCAGTGGCTAACTCTGGGCCAAGTGGGAAGCCTAGCTTCTCCAACCTCTGTGAGTAACCAACCATCTTGATCACATGTGGCCCTACAGCTGCGCCTTCTGCTAGCTTGGTTTCCACAAAGGCCTTTGAGACATTGAACCTTTCAGTCCTGGCCTGAGTTTGGAACATGTCCTTAAGCGCCTCGATCATATCGTGCGCCTCATGGTTTGTCTCAAACTGCATCTGCAGCTCGGGTTCCATGCAAGCAAGCATAAGGCAGCTCACTTCAAGATTGACATCACATGCCTTCTTGTAAGCATTTTTCTCAGCAAGGGTTGCGTTATCATCAGGCTCAACTGGTAATGGGATGTCTAGAACATCTTCCTTTTTCTCAGCCCTGAGAACAATTCTAAGGTTTCGGATCCAATCCGCATAATTTGTTCCATTCAACTTATCCTTCTCAAGGATCGAACGCAAAGAAAACGGTGTGCTAGGTGCCATTGATCTACAACAGAAAATAATGCAAAAATACTAAGACAATATATCTATGACAGAGCAAAATACATTAAACAATTTAACGGAATTTACTCCCACTAAAATCAATATCCCTCCATTGATACTTAGTGATTCAGGATCCACAACTAACAAGTCGACTAGTGAGCTTTAGCATCACCGCTAGAAGACATGGTAGATCGGTAAGCAACTCTTGCTAATCATATCATATATGACTCCTGTTGTTGGTTGACATCTCTATGTCTCGGCGTCCAACCTTTATGTCCCAAGGTCCTTAACCGTTAAGATGACCTTGTTTAAGTTAACCAACCCTTTATGCGAGTAAGTATCCGATACAAACCCATCTAGTCAAGGAAAACTAGTGGCACCCTAATTTCATAGACCCACCACTAATTGTACAAGACGTGTGATGGTGCAAGATTTAGTTGGGAGGACATTTAGAACTTAAACAATTTTTGAGGGATCGTTTTTCAAAATTTTAATTTCGCCGGACTGTCCGACGTTCCCTGCGGACCGTCCACCGCTTCCTTGCGGACTGTCCGACCTGTTTTGGCGGACCGTCCGACCCTCTGGAACGTTGGAAAAACGCTTCTGTCAAAATTCCGACCGAATTTACGGACCGTCCGCCGCTCTTTCGCGGACCGTCCGCCGTTCTTGCTCCCGGCAATTTACCTAAATTCGATCCGACCAATCACATTGATCTATATTTCACCATGCCTGGGTTTACGTGTATCACTTAACTCCGGTGGCGGAATTCCGACCGGTAGGAGTAATTCGTTACACTACCATCATAGTGGATCCAGTCAACACTGTCGTATATCGACATGCGACGCGGTCATTGATCTAAGTTCGATTCGACCAATCCAATTGATCTATATCTCACCATGCCTGGGTTTACATATCCTACCGTAATGTCAATTTTACTGTTGACAGCTCAAACAATCCCTCCGGTCAAATAGACACGCGCTAACTCTCTCCTTTTCTTTCAACATGCGCGGGTCCATTCAGACAACCTAATCTTCTCCGCAGGTGCAACCTCTCATTTCATTTCCATATATTTTCTTTCCCTTTCTCTTTTCTCTCTCCCTCTTCCAATTCACAGCACGAGGCCCGGTGAGTGGCTCTCCAACCGTTAGGACTGACAAAATGCTTGAAGCTCGTGAGCTCGCTCGGATCGCAGCCGGCTCGACTCGGCTCGGCTCGGTGCATATTTCTAACGAGCCGAGCAAGAATTTTTACTTATTTGTATAACGAGCGAGTTCGAGCTGCTGCTCGCGAGCCAAACGAGCTAGAAGACCTAATAGACTAATGAGCATATTATTAATTAATACTAATATATGTATACTATATGCGTAGTTTTAGATGATGTTATGGTTATATTCTATTATTATATTATGACAAAATAGATTTTAAAGGTATTAAGACCATATAAATACTATATTTTTTTCGAGCCAAGATTTTTGCTCATTTCCTTAACGAGCCGAGCCGAGCCAGCTCGTTTGGCTAACGAGCTCGAACGAACCGAACCAAAACGAGCCGAGCTGGCTCGATATCCACCCCTACCAAAACCGTGGGGGTGTGGCGCCAGCGAGAACGCGCCTCGCCCACGAGCACTCCAAATCGATTGCTTTTAGATTTACTAATAATCTGTTCCTTTTTCCAATTAATATGATCCACTCCATGGCAACAATTTTGTCACATATGGAGTTTGTAGGCTATTGCATATTTGGTTGCAGTGGTTAACTCTTTTAGTAAGTTGTTATATGCCAATTTTTTTTGGTGCCATGTAGGGGTGGATATCGAGCTCGGCTCGTTTTGGCTCGGCTCGTTCGAGCTCGTCAGCCAAACGAGCTAGCTCGGCTCGGCTTGTTAAGAAAACGAGTAAAAATTCTGGCTCGACTCGGCTCATTAAGGGTGCGTTTGGTTGGAGAGCGAGTTGAGAGGGAACGGTTCCATTCTAGATTGGAAGAATGGAACGGCTCCATCTTTATGTTTGGTTGGAAGGATGAAACAGTTCCAGTTTTGTGTTTGGTTGGAGGAATTTGCATCAACTGGCTCGTGTTCTGTTAGACCACGTTTTGTGGGTCCCACCTGTCATACACCACCTTATCTTCCCCTTCCTTTCCCTTCCGTTCGATTCAGCTCCGCCCGCTGCCCTCTCCCCGCCGCCGCTCCGCCCGCCGCCACCGCCGCTCCTGTCTCTTATACCACCCTCGCCGCTCGAGCTCCGCCATCGCCGCCCTCTCCCGCCGCTGCGCCGACCCGCTCCTCGCCCGCCTCGCCGCGCCTCGCCTCGCCTCGTGCCGGCCCTCCTCCCGCCGGCTCGCCTCGCGCCCCCGCTCCTCGCAGCCGCGCCGACCCGCTCCTCGCCCGCCGCCCTCGCCGCTCTCGCGCCGCCGCGCCGCCCGCCCAGCTCCTCGTGCCGCCGGCCTTGCCTCGCGCTGCCGCTCCTCGCTCCTCGCGCCGCCGCGCCTTGCCAGTCGGCTGCGCCGACCCGGCCGCCGCGTTCCTCGCCGGCCGTCGTGGGGCAGGGCGGCGGGCGGGAGTGGTGCCGGCGGCGTGGGGAGGAAGAAGCATGAGATGGGGAGAGAGACGGCGTTGACAGAGAAACGGGAGCCAACGCGTTCGGTGGTTTCAATCGAGTGAGCTCGTCAGGTATCTGGAAGGAATATTCGCTCTCTTGGATGGCTCCGCTCCCACGCTCCGGAATCAAACGCAGCACCGAGCGGCTCTGTTCTCCTCCGCTCCTCAACCAAACATTACCTAAGCTCGCGAGCTGGCTCGTTAAGTTCGTGAGCTAGAGTTAAATTGAAAATTACCATAATATTATATATAATATAAAAAATTATAATATTAATATGATCTTAATATATCCAAAATCTACTCTATCATATTATAATAATAGAATATAACCATAACATCATCTAGAACTACGCATATAGCATATATATTATTATTAATTAATAATTTATTCATTAGTCTATTAAGCCTTCTAGCTCGTTTGCCTCGCGAGCAGCTCGTGAGGCGGCTCGAGCAAAAAGTCTTGCTCGGCTCGTTAAGAATATGCATCGAGCTGAGCCGAGTCGAGCCGAGGCGGCTGCGATCCGAGCGAGCTAACGAGCTTCGAGCATTTTGTCCAGCCCTAGTGCCATGTGCGTACTGCACTTGCATCTTAGAACTGAAAACAATGACCACCTAATATTTTTCTACCCACCCCACAAAAAAACCCATATGTCAGTTTCGTAGGGGAGGTGCATTGATGAATTTGCGGTGTTAAATAAAAAAAGGACACATTCTAGAGGATTTATACTGTTTGGAGGCTACTTTTTTTTACTGGCAAAAAAGCTTACCCGTCTTGCTTATTCACGCCCCTATCTGCTCACTCTACAACCTTGCTAATATGATTTGACTTTTATAGATTGATATTTCTAATATCTTTAACTGTTTCTTATGCAGTATTATTTGCTATTCAACGTACGTTTCACACGTGCGTTCTTGTGAAGGATGAGGCCATGATGGACCAATCCATTCAATTCCTCGCAAAACAAATAAAAGTTTAAGTAGTGAGAAGATACATCACCAGTGAGAAGATGATACATCACTCTATTTCTCAAACTAAACACACCTCTAGTGCACTGTAATTCACTAATACAGCCTTATGTGATGGGATCAAAACTCCCCATCAACGCCGGGTTTCGGGGTGGCGCCGCTGAAAGATCAGCGGTAACAATCAGATTTTCTCCATCCATTTGAACATCGTGTGAAAATCAGATTATCACAGGCAGTTTTAACCCTCAGACCGGCGCTAATATATTATGTGCTTATTATCAACGTCTGTTTGTGGCTTAAATATGATAAATCCGATTATCACTGCTCCTGTTTGTTGTGTTCTCTTTTTTATTTCTTATTACAAACTTTTTTGCTCAAGTTCAAATCTTGCATGCACATTGATGCTCGCATGCTCTTTCTATTTATATTTTCGTTTGAATTCTTTGAAGTACTGAGTTCCATGTATTTTGGTGTGTAGCGAGGTAGCAACTGAGCCTCTCCCCAGCCCGTAGTGCCTAGGAGTTTCTTCCTAACAAGACCTCCAGATATCAAAGTTTTCTTGTGATGAGTAAAGAGAACTTCAACAGATTAGCACCGGAATAATAGTAACCAAGTGTACAGAGGAGTAAATAAAAACCGCAGGACTAACCGGCTAGAATCCTCTGCGGAACCTCTGGAGGATAGAACAACAATGCATGACACATTCATCTAGAATGAGCTCATCACGTTTGGCACCGATCTTTAATTTATTTCGAAAAGGTGGTGCCGATCCAATTACATTCATCTAGTGAGAGAAGAAGAAAATTTGCAATGAATTTGGATGGATTAATTACAATCTGAAAACAGAGGGATCTAGATCTTCCGCAGATAATTAAACACGACGGTACATGTCTGGCGCAGCTTTATCATCACCTGGGGGCCGGGGCGCTTACTAGCAGTCCGTTCCTGCCGTCGAAGAAGAAGAAGCAGGCTGGCCTTCTCCGGAGGCCGCCTCCCTCAAATACTCGGAGGCCTTGCTGCACATCTCGTAGAGCTTCCTATAGAGTTCGCAGGTCTCCGTGCTGCTCTGCTCCGAGTCGGAGGCCTCCTCCTCCTCCTCCCGCCTGCACCGCTCGTACAGCTCCATCCACTTCTCGCCGGTTTCCTTGTACTTCTCGCTGAGCTTCCCGTACCTCTCCCTGAGCTCCTCGCCGGCGTTCGTGCTGCTGTTGCTATTGCCCATCGATCGATCGGACTCCAAATCGGCAAAGACGGCCTGTGTGCGTCGTCGGGGCCTGCCGCCCTTGGGGGCTCCTGTTTTATGGGCCAAAACTGCCTGATGAGTCCGGGACCAGCAAGTCCCCTTCTGTGTCGGATCAAGGCCGGGCCGGTCACGTACGACATTGAAACGATTTTGCGTGGCCCGCGAGGGTGGCCCATTGCTGAACTACGGAGCCCAATTTTCACTCTCTTTTTCCCATTGCCCGCTTGACGTTTTGTCTGCGAGTCGTAACAATTGTTTTGTTTGGGATCTCCTAAACTTCAATGCATCTGGTTCTGGATGTGATCCAGGAAAAAAAGAGAGTGAAAGTTGCCAATACTGGTGTGGTATCTGAAAACCTTTTCTTTTGGCAAATAGGACTATAAAAGTTAGCATTTCGAAGCAAGGTACATTTAAGCTAAAAAAAATAGCACATACCGACGTACATGGAGTGGTCACCTATCAAGGACTTGTTGATGCCGCAGATTGAAGGCTTCGGCAGCTCTTGAGGGTTGTTTTTTTTTTCTTTTTTTTCTTTTTTACGAAAGCTCCTAGGGCAGAGGTTATCATGGTAGCATCTGAATAATGGTATGAAATTCAACAAAAGTATGGATAGTAGTCTAGTAGAGTATGCAAGCATGTACATGCATACAAAAGTTTAGATAATAAAAAACTAATGCAAGAAGGGGGGAAAAGATAAACCAATTGTCAATAGCAAAGCGGAACCGGCTACTATTCATTATTTTCTCTTTTTTCTCTTTGCACATATTTTTATTCAAGCTCAGATTTTCGTGCAAGTTTGTGCTCTCATGCTTTACCCATTTATATATATTTTTTAAAAAAATTGAAGCGCCTTTAAGGGAGTGCAGGTATAGCATAGTAGCAACTTTAAAAGAAATTCCTAGAAGCTACTTCTCCCCAACCCGTAGCTTCTAGGAATTTATTTCTAACAATACCACTAGACATAAAAGGTTTCTTGGACGAACATTGAGAACCTATCCAATAAATAAGTAGTGAAATAATAACAATCACATGTATAGTTGACACAACATTTGTGAAAAATCTTCTCAAGGTGAATAAAAACCTCAGGACCAACTAGCTGAAATCTTTTGTAGAAAATCTAGAGGATCAAATAGCAACAACACATTCAACTAGATGCAAGCTTGACATCATCAACAAAAACCACAATTATCTAATAACAGTGATGCCAACCGTCAAATAGAGAATAAACAAGTTCTACATTTTTTTTTTGTGAAAGAACACAAGTTCTACACATTTAGTTCAAATATCTCACAAACTATAGCCCCCACATTGCATGAATTTTGGTAGTCATGTAGTTAACACATGTCCCCTACTCACTATCGAATTTTAAGATCTCTCAATCGGACACCATATCATTTCACCGCCCAAACAGATCATCTATGAGAATAACTTTGCGCTGAACTACAATAACCGAAATCAACAAAACCACTCTAACACCCAATGTTGTACTCAACTAATACTCAAATATATAAACGAACCAATGCAAGTCATCCAAGTAATTTTGTGCTTATCTAACTACATTTGAGCCCTCAATCATTGATTCAAATAAAGTATAGCAGCGGACGAAGAAGAATAATGTAGCAGCCAGTAGGCGAGCCTCTTGAAATATTGCTTTTAACCCAATCCAAAATTGGATAAAGATCAGATTTTCTAAGCAGATCGATATCTTGGCACAACATCCCTTCCTTTGCCACCACACTCCTGGTGACACGTTCGTGGCGCTATGGCGCTGTTGGGATTCGGGTGGGGTCGATACGGATGAGAACTACTGGGGGGAACAAAGGAGAATGAATGCATTCTTGTTGTGTGTGGAGGCCAGCTCTCCGCGCCCTCTTTCTCAAACAAAGATTTCCCTATCATGGTGTATTCACGTATCTTCTTCCCAAAATCTAAACCACATGTTAAATGTCATTCCTCGTAATGCATATTTTTGTAAAGAATCTGTTTCTTCGTTCACAATTTGCTTTTGTTTCCATAGTATAAAGTAACTAAAGTTGTTCCTGCATCTTTAGAAGAAAAGGGTAATCTCAAGTAAAATTCTTCTTGGCAATACCAGTTATCTTTGTTCGAGAGAGGATTGTCGATCAACTAGGCAGCCATGAACTGATACGACGAAACTACACTTCATTTCGCGCTCACTGCGCGTAAGCATAACACTATAGAGATTCGATCAGAATTGTGTACATCGATTCACCATGTGCAATGTCTCAATTAACAGGATCGATTACTAATTTGTTACAAGCAGCAGCGTGCAGGCCAGCCATATATGAATACAATCATGCATGATGCAACGCCTCAAACCCCTGTCCATCAGCCAGCATGCATATGAACAACGATCGACACATCATGTACGTCTCGCATACTCCCACTACTACACAGCAATAGATCGAATAATCCTCGATCTAGTGGAACTTGAGGCTGGTGAGGACGTTGTTGTTGACGGGGTCTGCCAGGTGGTCGAGCAGGTTCTGGAACGGGCCGACGCCGGTGACGAGGCCCTGGATGAAGTATCCGAGGATGGCGAGCATGGCGAGCCTGCCGTTCTTGATCTCCTTGAGCTTGAGCTCCTTCATCTCCTTCTCCGTCTTGCCGAAGCCGAGCGGGTTGAAGAGCGGGCCGCCGGGGTAGGAGGGGTCGCCGGAGCCGGCGAGGAACTTCTCGAGGCCGAGGAAGTACTGCTTGCCCATGGAGCCCGGGTTGTACCAGTCCTGGAGGCGGCGGTGCTCGGCGAAGCCCATGAGCGCCATGTTGAAGACGAAGAGCGTGTAGGAGTCGGCCCAGTAGTTGTAGGTGCCCGCCGGCGGGATCACGCCCGTCTTGAACCACGGCAGCGCCGTCTCCGCCGGGATGATGCCCAGCTTGCCGAAGATCTCCGGGGCGATGCAGCCGAACGCGCCCAGCATGGCGAACCGCCCGTTGATCACCTCGCCGTAGGCCAGCCACTTGGGCTCGATGAAGCCGCCCGTGCCCTCCGGGTCCGACAGGCCCAGCGGGTCGAAACCGTAGTCGCCGGGAAGCCTACATGGTCAGATCAGAAATTCAGAGTTCATGAATTCATCAAGAGTTGCAAGAACACATTCAAGAGCTAGCTTGCGAGCTCGTGATGGTATACGTACGTGCCATCGAGGTAGGAGAGGGACTGCTTGGACGCGAACCACAGCTGCCTGTCGGCGCCTTGCTGCAAAATAAAAGACAATGCAAGATTCATCCATACACAGATCAGTTGCTTGTTCATCGATCAGGATTCAGGAGGATGGTGATCGAGCTCGAGCAGCGAGAAGGAATGAAGAAGGTGAGCGGCGGCGGCGGCGGCAGACCTTGGCCGGAGGGCTGGAGCTGGCCCTGACGACGAAGGGCGCCTTCCTGGCGGACGACCGTGAGACGGCCGACTGGACGGGCCGGCCGAGAAGCTGGCGCCCGGAGAGGAGAGCCTGAGCCGCCATGGATCACAATTCACACTAGCTGCTTGTTGCTGCTTGCTTCCGACAAGGCGCGCTAGCTGCTGATGCGGTATCTGCTGTTTGGGGGAGGGAGAGGGGCGCACAAGAAGAGCGCGCGGAAAATATGTGACGGTGCCGCGAGCGGGGCCCAGGGAAATCTAAACCGCGCTCGCGGTGGCCGCCGGGGAGATGAGGCCGCATCCGCGGGGCCACTGGCGGCGCGCCGTGTGGCGGGTACGATGGGATAAGGGGGGCGCAAGCACGGAGCAACCCGTGGCCGCAGGACGCCACTGCGGCTGCTGTACGTGCCTGTGAGGAACGGCCAACACTTGGCCGGGATTTTTTTTCGCCCCACCATGGCACCACACACCCACCACCACGCTCTCATAGGTCCCCGCCCATTGTTCCCGATTTTTTGGACGGTATACAAGGCACGAACCATTCCAGTCCATGGACATAATGGCACGTATAAAAAATTCTCCCCGCCCAGATGCTTTGGTACGTTCTCGACCTTTGATTGACTGCTGTTAGCTCACTTGCTTGTTGGTCGATACTAACGTCTGAATTTATTATCGGGTCTCACCAACATTGTCGATTTAGAACTCGCTTACAAATTAAGTGAGGGCCTTTTCTTAAGAGTAAATTGCACCCACCATACATCAAGTTGTAGTGTTGTATCATTTTACTTCATTAACTTGTAAAACTGTAAACCTATGCAACAGCTAGATTGTTGTGTACATATACGGTCCCAGATATGCCAGGTAATGTATTTTTGCCACGTCGGTGGTATGACTCGGTAGTATGACTTCGATTGCCGGTAGTTTTTGTCGGACGGTTTAGTCGGATCAGTTTTTGTCCGACGGTTTCGTCAGTTTGCATATGGGTTATGTCCGTGATCTAGCCAATGAGTTGTCTATTTTACGTAAATAACACCACCAACGTCCTTTTTTCTTGTCCTTTTTTCTTTTAATTAAAAAGTTTTAATACTGTGGGGATCTCCCCCACAGTTTCCTTTCAAAAAAAAACACCACCAACGTCTACGTCTACGTCTACTGGATGGTTTATGAATGGTGAAGGTGTCCAACTCGTCCATGAGAGACAACTAATTAAACATGTGAAGAAATAAATACAATGAGAATTTGTGATCCAAATTAACCATGAATAAATCCTCAAAAAATGATAATCCAAAATTGAATCAGATCCAAAAAGAAGTGGAATAATTGAAGGATCGAATAGGCGACCAGAGAGAGGGGGGAAAGTGAATGAGAGCCGATAAAAATTTCCTCTCAAAATTTGGCCTATATCCTAAAAATCACTACCAAGAATTTCTCAGAAGCTTGCTAAGGTAGCGTAGTCACAGCGAAACTATCAACCCTAAGAACAAGCGAGAACAATTCAATAACAGTCTGGTCACAGCGGACTGTCCGCTACAGTACCGGCGGACTGTCTAGGGGTATCCGACTGTCTGCGACCTGGACTGTCCGCGAACCCCTGCAAACGGATAGAAAGAACTGCTTCCGTCTTGTTCGCCACGATCAAAACGGTTGGAGTAAGCCTCGGATGAAGCAACAAAACTGACGTAAGGGGGTTATGTGCATAAAAGTGACCCTGATGGATGCAATTTACGTAAGGCACGAACCATTCCAGTCCATGGACATAATGGCACGTATAAAAAATTCTTCCCGTCCAGATGCTTTGGTACGTTCTCGACCTTTGATTGACGGCTCTTAGCTCACTTGGTTGTTGGTCGATACTAACGTCTGAATTTATTATCGGGTCTCACCAACACTGTCGATTTAGAACTCGCTTATAAATTGAGTGGGGGCCTTTTCTTAATTAGGTCCCCATCACAACCTCAACAAAATAGGCAAGTACACGTTGAGTAGGGGCATGTGCCCTCGCTATGCACAGTTTACGTATTCGAGAGATCTTCCTTCTTTTATGTGACAAAAGATCTCATAGTTCTCAATCGTGTGGTTAGACATAGAAGACTTCATTGTCTCCAACATCAAAACCTTGAAGGTCTCCACAAGGGACATCAAGGCCTGTTCGGCTGGCTGTTGGCTGGCTGTAGTGTTGGTTTTTGCTGACAGAAAAACATTACTGACTGGTGCTGGTTTTTACTGAGAGAAAAACACGGTTGGCTGGTGGCTGATAAGCCAAACGTGATTCCAAAGTCCACGACGGTCTCAACAGAAACATCCTTCTTGATTGTCAAGCTTGTTACCCACTCATCATCTCGAGAGACAGTCCAATCAACTTTGGATATAATAGAAGAATGAATCCAACTATGGTGATAGGTTGTTGAGAAAGGGAATAGTCCTGAGAGAATCTAAATAGAAGAGTGAAACCAACTTTGGTGCTAAGTTCTTGATAACGGAGATGTTTGAATGTGCATAAAATAATTTATGAGAACGGTTATTTCTAATTTTTCTTTGTGTTTACATGGTGAACTTTTTTTGATGGAAGTTTACATGGTGAATTTATGAGAGCGGTTATTTATGGCTCCTGCCCCCTCTCTGGTCATGACCTTTCATGCGACAGTTGTCTTCTAGCTCGCCAGCCCATATGTTCCCACGATCACACACAAAGGTGGAGCATCAGGACACCTACCCTAGCTAACAAGCGGATGAGTAGCTACACCATGGCGGGGTGTTCACTTCCCTGAAAAAGGAATGTGAATTTGGATGAAAATGTCACATCGAACACTGTAGCGCACTGTAGCACTTTTCGTTTGTTTGTGGTAATCATTGTCCTACCATGATCTAACTAGGCTTAAAAGATTCGTCTCGTCATGTACATCAAAACCATGTATTTAGTTTTTTTATTTATCTATATTTAATGCTCCATGCATGAGTAGAGAGATTTGATGTGATAGTGAATAGTAAAGTTTAGAGAGAGAAAGTTTAAGAAAAGTTTTGGATTTGAAGGGAAGTGAACACCGCCCATGTCTACTGGAGTCTCGGGCGAGGCGCGCCTATGCAGTTCTACTACAACATACATTGAATTTAAATAAAGAGTTTAAGTGGGTCTTTATTTAGTACTTTAGCCATGTCAATTATCAAACAACATGCGCCAGCAGCAGACTTATAGCTCGTGTGGCAGAGCTTCACTCGGTTGTAGATAGTTCCTTCACCCGAAATCGCAGCAATTTTGAATAGTTCCTTCACTTGAAATTGCACCAATTTTGCTCCTGCCATAGATCAAAAGGAATGCCAGACTAACAATGCTTCCCAATAGGATCCAAACAAGCATTAAAAAAATCCAGGTACACGCCATCCAAACAGGTATGGTGTCGGCCATTAGTTGGTATAAATATACCCCATCCAAACAAGTCATGTTTTTACAAACTAAAGATCACAAATCTAAGTGTGCTTCATATACGGTAGTCTTGTTCAAAAATGCCGCATCCTAAAACAAAATCAAAGGAATTAAGTCAAGAGCTACAATGCTCGGGTTGGATCATGCATGATAATCATGTCGATCAGCTGGCTCCGACGATCACCGCACTCCAATTCCCAGCTACAGACTGATCAGTAACTATTTAGCCTCCTTCCTCATCGATCGGTCAGCTAGCAATGGCTTCCGCTGTCACCGCTCCACTGGCGGCCGCTCCGGCCGCCGCGCCGGCGAAGCCGTCCCAGCTCAGCCCCAGCACCGGCAAGACCCGGCATGCCGCGGCAACCGTCGTCCCCGCGCGGCCAATGCGCGCCGCTCAACCGGCGCGGCGCCGCAGCGCCCTCCTCCACCTCCGTCGGGCCCCCAACTGGAACCCGCTCCAGCGTCTCGCGGCGGCGGCGCTCGATGCCGTGGAGCGCGTGCACCTGCTCTCCCACACGGCGGACCCCGCCGTCCAGATCACCGGCAACTTCGCCCTCGTCGGGGAGCTCTCTCCCCGGCTCCTCCCTCTCCCCGTCTCCGGTCGCCTCCCGCCCTGCCTCGACGACATCTACGTCCACAACGGTGCTAACCCTCTGCACGTCCCGCGCGCTGGCCACCACCTCTTCAACGGCGACGGCATGCTCCACGCTGTCCACCTCCGCGCCGAGTCCTACGCCTGCCGCTTCACCGAGACCGCCCGCCTCCGCCAGGAGCGCGCCCTCAGCTCCAATTATTCCCATTCTCCTATACTTCATATCTGGATTACTAACCTAAAAGGTTAGAGACAGGCACAGAAAAAGATTATACATTGTAATTTTGTAATTGAAAACCATCTTTACTGGAAGAATGTGCCACCTATGTGATAGATATGGCCATACCTGCTTTCTCACCACCATTAGAAGTTCATTGGCTACAGAAGAACCACCTGAACCAGTGTTGAAACCGGCAGCCAGTGCCATTTGACAGAAGATATCGTAAACCTAAATTATGCCATTGATTATTATCCAGAGATTAGTTATGGTGATACAAATTAGGAAAAGAAAGGAAGAAGTCTACATACCCCCCCCCCCAAACTATCTATCAACCCTGGAACACCTCACCCCCCAACTACAAAACCGGGTAACCACCCCCCAAACTTTAGAAACCGGTGCATATAACCCCCTCGGGTGGTTTTGTTGGGAGTTTTTACGAACCATTTTACAGAAAACCCCTGGAATTATTTAACTCCCGCAGACATGTCCTGGCGCACCGCTCCCCCGCCGCCGCGCTGCGCCGCAGCCTTCTCGATGGGCCCACCCCGGCCGGAGCCCCTGGACCTAGTCACCCAAAAGCTCCATGCTCCGGGCGGCGGCGGCTCCGGCGAGCGGGCGTCGGCGGCTTGGAGGGCCGGAGGAGCTTGGGGAAGTAGCCGGGAGCTTCACGGGGTGATGGGGAGTGTAGAGGTGGCTTCGGTTTGGGCGGCACGCTCAACCGGCGCGGCGCCGCAGCGCCCTCCTCCACCTCCGTCGGGCCCCCAACTGGAACCCGCTCCAGCGTCTCGCGGCGGCGGCGCTCGATGCCGTGGAGCGCGTGCACCTGCTCTCCCACACGGCGGACCCCGCCGTCCAGATCACCGGCAACTTCGCCCTCGTCGGGGAGCTCTCTCCCCGGCTCCTCCCTCTCCCCGTCTCCGGTCGCCTCCCGCCCTGCCTCGACGACATCTACGTCCACAACGGTGCTAACCCTCTGCACGTCCCGCGCGCTGGCCACCACCTCTTCAACGGCGACGGCATGCTCCACGCTGTCCACCTCCGCGCCGAGTCCTACGCCTGCCGCTTCACCGAGACCGCCCGCCTCCGCCAGGAGCGCGCCCTCAGCTCCAATTATTCCCATTCTCCTATACTTCATATCTGGATTACTAACCTAAAAGGTTAGAGACAGGCACAGAAAAAGATTATACATTGTAATTTTGTAATTGAAAACCATCTTTACTGGAAGAATGTGCCACCTATGTGATAGATATGGCCATACCTGCTTTCTCACCACCATTAGAAGTTCATTGGCTACAGAAGAACCACCTGAACCAGTGTTGAAACCGGCAGCCAGTGCCATTTGACAGAAGATATCGTAAACCTAAATTATGCCATTGATTATTATCCAGAGATTAGTTATGGTGATACAAATTAGGAAAAGAAAGGAAGAAGTCTACATCCCCCCCCCCCCAAACTATCTATCAACCCTGGAACACCTCACCCCCCAACTACAAAACCGGGTAACCACCCCCCAAACTTTAGAAACCGGTGCATATAACCCCCTCGGGTGGTTTTGTTGGGAGTTTTTACGAACCATTTTACAGAAAACCCCTGGAATTATTTAACTCCCGCAGACATGTCCTGGCGCACCGCTCCCCCGCCGCCGCGCTGCGCCGCAGCCTTCTCGATGGGCCCACCCCGGCCGGAGCCCCTGGACCTAGTCACCCAAAAGCTCCATGCTCCGGGCGGCGGCGGCTCCGGCGAGCGGGCGTCGGCGGCTTGGAGGGCCGGAGGAGCTTGGGGAAGTAGCCGGGAGCTTCACGGGGTGATGGGGAGTGTAGAGGTGGCTTCGGTTTGGGCGGCGGTGCAGCAATCTCGGCTGCCCACGTGGAGGCGGCGGACGGCGGCGCCGGTGGACGGCTGCGCTGCTCGGGAAGACGCTGGGGAGGCTCGGCGATGGTCGAAGAGCTGCGCTAGAGCACGGGGGAGGTTCTGGTGAGCTTGTTGGGGGTTGAGAGGGCGCGGGATTGCCTGCCCACGGTGAGGTGGTGGCGGCGGTGGTAATGGCGGCCGGCGGGCTTGAAGATGCCCGGGATGGGCTTGGTTGGCCTTTATAGGCGATAGAAGGGAGGAAGGGGCTTCGGGAGAAGGAGCTTGAGCTCGAATCGGGTGGCTAGGGCGGCGAACTGGCGTCGTGACACCGACACGGTCGGGCGGCCATGGCTTGACGGCCGCGGGGAGTCAGCGGACACGTGGCAGCGAAGCGCTTGGCCGCGATGGCTTGCGAGGCGACCATTGGCCGGTGGCGCGGTGGCGGCGTGGATGAGCAGACAGCCGGGAGGGAGCAGAGCGCGGCGGCGGACTCGGTGGCAGGGGGAGCGAGGCGGCAGACTTGGCGCCGGGAGGGAGGGAAGGACCTGTCTGCGAGAGTTAAATAATTCTAGGGGGTTTTCTGTAAAATAGTTCATAAAACCGCCCAACAAAACCACCCGAGGGGGTCATGTGCACCGGTTTCTAAAGTTTGAGGGGCTGGTTACCCGGTTTTGTAGTTTGGTGGGTGAAGTGTTCTAGGGTTGATAGTTTGGGGGTATGTAGACTTCTTCCGGGAAAGAAATGAAGAATGCGTCACAAACCTTCCGAAGATTATCTTCATGAAAACTCTCCAAGTAATCCAATATTCCTATAGTATAAAATTTGATGTGTCTGTTCAGCAAATGAGAAGCACTAAATACAGAGGTATATTACCAGTTATATGCGAAGATGTAGGAATCAACTCCTCTGAGTTGTTGGATGCTAGAGGAATCATGGTATCCAGAGAAGATGAAACTTCATAGCTGACCCCAGAACCTATATGCGCGACCAATGAGCCTACAATCTGAAAAAAATGGCAAACCCATTAGGAAATGAAGAGCAGGTAAAATGCACAAAATAGGACATGTAATTAGCAATCAAAGATAATTAATCCATGTGCATGAAAGTTGCATGGACTAAATCCCTTTCGCTTAACACGTAAGAAATCTCCTCCAAATACCATGGTTTTTGCCAACCGATTGGAACAAAGAAAATGTACGACAGACTGGAAGCAGTATCAGATTGCAACTGAAGAATGCTTCTGTTAGATGTGCACATGATCCAAGTCATGGCAAGAAATTTTAGGTGGAACTAAAGTGCTCAACTCTAATTAGTTTTCCAAATCACTTGTTCGTCACCAACTATTAACACTCTTCTACCCAAAGTATTATTAAGTGACACATTCCATCGAGCACGGAGACAAGCTATGCGCTTAATACCATGTTTTTTAATGTATTTTCATATGCTGGACCTGAAAATAGGCATTCAACACAAAGTGCCGATTCAGAATAAGTACGCATCCATCTATATGCATTTGTACTTACACCACAACTTGTCTAGTTTTTCTTTACAAAATTGAATGTTTCATAAATCATAGGCAGAGAATCATGCTGCCAGCATATAGTACAAGACATTCTCAATTTTTTAGCCCGTGGATCATGGCAGGCAAAAGTGCTGGCAGTCAAGGGATACCTCCTGTCTGGAATATGTATCACTGAATTCTTCAAACAATGCTGTGAACAAATAGGATGTAAACTCTGTAGCCTTCTCTTCCTTGCAAGCCAACAAGTAACCGCTCACTGAGAGGAACCACATGAAATGTACCTGATTCAAATTAAAACATGTCCGATTTAGACTCTAGATTACCATGAATAGTTAAGCATATGCTGCTATTGTACAATCACTGCAACATAATGAAGAACTGACCTTTACCAAGTCTGTGTTCCCATGAATGCATAGATCAAACAGTGTCTCTCGTATGCACCCCTGCAAGATCTTGGACTTCAACATTTTCTCTGCACTCTTCTGCAGAGCACCACCATTGGCGTAGATGAGCTCATGAGCATGATGAGACAAACATCGATCACATTGTGGTCCCTTGGGTGGTCAACTAACTTCAGCTGTTTCAAGAAAGCCTCACAAAGCATCTGGACAGTTCATTCACAACAAAGCACAGACAAGATTAAGCTGCAACATACAGCACTCTGGTGCAAAAAAATAAACTGAAGTTTCAAATAACTTACATTCTTAAACAATAGGCCAGATCTCAATGTACCTTGTATTGCCCCATCAGTGCTATTCGCTGATGCCTTCCCTTTCAGCTTCTTGCTCCGAGCAGCCCATGGATCCACAACACCAACAAACCTCAAGCTCGCGGATCTGCAGTATGGTCCTCCCAGCATTGGCTGATGTAGCAGACAGCATCAAGAACCTGAGCAGATGCGGCATCTGATCCGGGGCAATTGTCTGGATGCACGATATCGCAACAGTAACTGCCTTCAAATGGTTTAGGAGACAATTGTTGAGCCCACATCATCATGATATCTACGAAACTAAGCTCCCTGAAAGGCATACAAAACAGAGCTGAAGAAAATGTGCCAAGCATCACCTGCTCTTGCAACTCCTCGTTGAGGTTAAGGTCCGACAGCACGTCGAGGACGACAACAACTACCTCCAAGTCTTCGTGCAGGAGCTTCTCCAGCGCGGTGACCACAACGGCATCGCTCTGGTCGCCGACGATCTCCGGGAGCGAGCCGATGATCTCCTTCTTGAGCCTGGGTGGCGCCACGGACAGCACCTCGACGAGCTTCTCGACGAAGGCGTCGGCGTCGGCGAGGAAATCCAGCCACCGGAATGGCGACACGATGAGCCTCCCCACGTCATCCCGCAGTGGCAATCCGTCGAGCGCCCTGCCGCCGTCGTCCAAGTGCTCGGGGAGCTTCTCGAGGAGGAACGTGAGGAGGCCCGACTAGAGGGCCGGGACGGAGAGGAGCACCCGCGCGAGGCTGGGCGCGTGCGGCGCCGTCGGGAGGAGCAGCTGGCGGAGCGGCGAGGCGGAGGCGGGCGGGAAGGCGGCGACGCCCGCGAGGAGGCGTGCGGCAGCGGAGGGGTCCGCGGAGGGCACGCGCCCGAGGCGGGGCGCGAAGGAGTGCGGCAAGGGGAGAGACGGGGCTGGTGCGGCGGGACCAGGAGCGTGCAACCCGCATCCTCCAGCAGCGTCGCCGCCGCGTCTACGGCGGAGGAGGGGTCGGGGTCGGCGCTGGGGCTGGCGGCCCCGGGGGTCTCGGCGTCGGGCGGCGGGGCCGGGCGCTTGCGATGCATCAGGAAAGGGTGGAAGGAGAGGAAGTGTCGGAGAAAGTTTGGAGAAAATGTCACATCGGACACTATAGCTTACTGTAGCACCTTTCGTTTATTTGTGGTAAACATTGTCCTATCAAGAGCTAATTAGACTCAAAAGATTCGTCTCCTCGTTTATATCAAAACCATGTAATTAGTTTTTTTATTTACCTACGTTTAGTATTCCATACATGAGGAGAGAGATTTGATGTGATGGGTGGATAGTAATGTTTGGAGAGAGAATTTTGGGAATTTTGGTGATGTGATGGGGAGCTAAACACAGCCGAAGAGGAGAGCAGCGGCGGAGAAAGGGACGCGGGCAGTTTTCTGCAAAACTTACCACGAATTCTGAATTTTCTCATCTTCGGGTTGAAATATTCTCACGTAAAGGGGTGTTTCACAAATAAAACACACGTGTTTAATGTTTAGGGAGGGTTCTCTGGACTGCGGGTTGATTTATGTACAGACGAAGGGCTGTTTTGCAAAATAACCAATCCGCGTCCATTCAGGTTATTGCAAAACCCGTCATAATTATTGCGTCACTGTAGCATTTCGTTTGTTTGTGTAAAAAATTATCTAAAAATTGATTAACTAGGGTCAAAATGTTCGTCTCGCACAGTACAATAAAAATGTGCACTTAGTTTTTGATTTCATCTAGGTTTTGTACTTCATGCATGCTATGACATTTCGATGTGATATGAATCTTATTTTTGCATGATGAACTTTGGGGTGCGGAATTGAGATCTAAACAAGGTCTTTGGGCGAGTAGGCGCGTCCGCTGCGCGCGAAGCTGCACCGGGTTTAGGGGTTGCATTTGGTGACTTCATCTCATCTTTCTTGTTCGGTTGGCAGGTGGCTGGTGGTTAGTGATGGTTTTTGTTGAGAGAAAAACACTATTGATTGGTGGTTGATAATCCAAACGAATAGGACGCGTCGGCGACCGCCTCCAGTGGAAGAAAACTAAAACGTTTTAAATGTTTGTGGGTCTCGGCTGCCTTGGGTTATGAACATGGGGATGGATATAAAAGCAATACCGAATAGCGATTTGTCCCGTAGAATGTGGTTTGGTTTGCCAAAAGACTATTAGTGTTTTAGTTCCAGCAACCAACCTGGTGGTATCTCGGGACAGGGGATCACCGAACCTGATAGTTAATGCAAGAACATAAAAACACAATGATTTAGATAAGTTTGAACCGCCAGTGTAGTGTAATACACTGCATTCTATACGAGGGATTGTATTTTATACCATGGACTGGATATGTTGAGAGTTGATCTATTGATCTAGGAATCCTTGTCTTTCTTTATATATCCCAAGGGCAAGATTGCAATATATATCTATTAACCGCTAGGGGTGAAAACGGATAGAATATGGACGGATATCGCCGGATACGGATTCAGATAATTTTTTTTTCTCTTGGATCCGGATCGGATACGGATAGTGTCCACTTGTGACGGATAATATATGAATTGATATCGACATCCTAAATATCCAATTTTAACTATTCGGATTCGGACCGGTAACGGATACTAACTATTCAAATTTGGATTCGGACAGATATAAACCCCTCCAAACAAATACGAACTCGGATACAGTCGGGAAATATCTGTACCATTTTCATCCTTATTAACAGCTTACAATGTGAGAGTCTTAATTACAAGTGTATCCAGGTCGTTCCAATAAGACTTGGACTGCGCTAAAGCGCGACTCGTCGCGCGGTAAACTGAATGCGCGACCCTATCAACAATCATTGAGTAAGAAGCGGATGATAAAAAGTGGAAAGCGGAGTTCACGTAAACACCCGTGTTCATTTTACTTACTTACCTACCACTTTCAAATGACAATATCTCTCACCTACGAAGTCTGATTTTATTTCGTTTGTGGTGTTATGTTGGTTATGACGAGATCTACAAAACAAGACCCACTTTAGATATATTTTAAGATTATTTTTATTTGTCTATCAACTTATGTGTACTGTTCTAACAATCTATATAATATCATGTATCAATTTATATATATGTTAGATGTCAATCTATATTTATCAACTTAATTAGAGATACTATATCAATATATGTGTGTTTGATACCATATCAACTTACCTAGATTCTATGTAGGTGCGTAAAGAAAGTCAACTTACACATAGTAGTTGTGTTAACTTTTATGCAATAGTATTGTCAACCTATGTATATATTGTCTATTAACTTATGTGTATGTTAAGTGACGATTTGTATATAGATTGTGTGTTGAATTTTATATTGAGATAATGTGTCAATTTTTATTTTATGCCTATCATACTAATATAAAGAGTTTCTATCAACTTATGTCGTATGGAAAGTAATTTGAAATAGTATGATATGGATTTTATATTATTTATTGCTAAAAGTTTAAGATATACAATAGAATAAAAAATAGATAGATTATATAAGTCAACTCCTACATTCAGTATTCTATACAAACTTAGCTTAAATTAAAAAAATCTCACATGCTATCGCAATGAAAAATCTCCTAACATTATCTGTTCTTCTTTAAAAAAAACTTAGCTTGCCATATGAGCTGTAGCGCATGTTAGCAAACAGGCTAGGAAAGAATACCAAAATAGCTCAGGTGGGCCAGACTGCTTTAATACGCCGTAGAAAACCAAATTGATTAGATGGGTTGGGCGACTCACGCGTAGGTCGCCCGCTCCGCACGGAGCGCGATCGGTAGCGCCATAGATTTAACGATAAGACTTAGTTCTTCCTTTATTAGATATAGTCGGGTCAGCCTATCCTCTAATCGGGATGGCCCATCAATCGTGGACTGCAACGCGAGATCCTAATCACATAAAGATCCTTACTCTAGTCCAAAAGATCCAAATAAAAACTCTATTTCAAATAATAATTTGGAACGGATGAGGTAATAGATTTTGAGAAATGAATTGATACATGTGGGAAAGGTTAACGCACATTGCAAATCAATGGAAGCTAGGAAAGAAAAAATTTTCCGTCGCTTAGAGTTCGACAAATGAACTGATAGTGCGATACATGCGGCAAGCCGGCAGCATGCACTTTGCAAATCAATGGAAGCAAAGGAGCCAAGACAAACTTTTGTCAAAAGAATTTTGTAACGCTGCGTTCAAACCAAAAAAAAAAGGTGAAGTAGAGTCAGAAAAAAACGAATCTTCTCGCGCCACTGCCAAAAGCGTGCAAGCTATTTTTTTTTTTGAACAACTAAAAAAAGCGTGCAAGCTATAAAACGAAAACCTTTCATACCAACACAAAAACCAAAACTTGGGGAGTTGGGGTCTGACCGGCACCGAAAATCTCCTCCGTGTCCGGCGGCGGCAGCGGCCCACGGGGACGTGGCCTCCTGCCCCCGCTCCCTCCGCGGTTCCTCCGCACGCGCGCCGTGTGCCAGTCTCGCGGGTACCTCATCACGGTCGACCGGAGCACCAGCCGGCCGGCGCTCACTAACCCGCTCACCGGCGAGGAGCTCCGGCCGTTCCCGCCGCTGCGGGACCCGCCCTTCCCCGACGCCGCCAGCTCTCTCATGATAGGCGCCGTCCTCGGCGACCCCGCGTCTCCCGCGGGGGGCTGCCGCATCGTGCTCTACTGCGCGTACGGCTCCTTCCGGACCTGCGTCTCCGGCGTCGGCGTCGGCGGCGGCACAGCAGCTTGGGACACCACCTATTGGGACATGCTGCTCAACGACGACTACATTGTCCAGCTGGCCGTCGTGAGGGGGCGGGTGCACGCGCTTCTGTCCAGCGGCGACCTGCTGCTCTTCGACTTCTGCCTCAGCTTCCACCACATGAGACTGCCGATCGAGGAGAAGCCCAGCGCGTTCGGGCTCGAGCACAGGATGGGGCCTTCACCGTGCACTGCACGTTCGTGCCGTCGGTGCCCGGCATGGTCGAGTTCAGGGTGTGCCGGCTGGTGAGGAGGCGGTGGGTGGAGCAGGGGAGCCTGGACGGCATGGCGCTGTTTGTGGACGCGAGGGGCTCGGCCGTGCTCCGCTCACGCCCCGGCTGGTGGGGTGGGAAGGAGAACCATGTCTATGCGTCGGGGTGGCGTTGGGATGGATGGAAGGTTTTCCCATTTGGTGTCCCGATCAGATCGGAGGATCTTCCAGTGGACGACTCGGTGGAAGCTCACTGGCCGAGTCCATGCTGGATGCTGCCATGCTCGTGTTACTAGTACGTTGTGGGTCCGTTCTGTTGGTGATCAACTTTAACGGTTCTGTATTTTTCCGCTATATGATTCACAATATCCAAGGAAGCAAAGCAGCACATGAAGATAAGGCATAGGATTTCGATCTGGGTAGAAATGATTCAGCGAGGCAATGCTTTTAAAAAAGAACAGAGAAATAGTGGTCGCTAGCGCGGATCGCTTACAATTTTATAGCGATGGAGCAACTCCTGAGAGGAAATATTATCCGTTCTGATTAAAACATTGCCGACTCACAAAAATGAGGGTATCAACTAACATAGCAACCAATGAACCAAATGTAAACCTGCACATTTATTGGCCTAACTCAAACCCATCAGCTACCTAATTGGGTACACTGCATTCATCCTGCCAGGGACCCAGGCCGAGAAATAATTGGCCATAATCTACAATATTGTCGGTCTACTGCACAGGAACAGGCCGCCAGACTCGATTCTTTGCTTCTGCTTCCACTTCTCAAGTAGGAGGTCCTCACTCTGCCGCAAATGGAGATAGTCGTCCATGTGAAATGATGAGGTTCCAGCAAAATGAGAGCAGCTGCTTTGGCGAATCCCGGCCTCCTCAAACCTGGCCAGTAGTTTGTCTTTAGAGGCAGTTGAAGTAGCGCCGTCTCCAGGGCTCCAGCTCCCACGGCTGCTCATGGTCTGATTGCTAGTGCTGCATGCGGTACTTTCTCCCTGAAAATGGTCGATTCAACATGTAATCAGAGAAAATGTTACAGGTTCTATGTCATTAACATCGAAAATCTTACTCATTTCACGCTACATCCATGTCATTTAAAAAGTACAGTAATGTTTAATATTTTACATTTTAAGGGAAACAGATTACAGCCTATGCCGAAAAAATCATTGTTACCTGGGTCTTGCTTTTGCATGAGGTCTGAAGGTCATTTGTAGTTTCCCATTGCAGCCAGGGAAGGACAACGCCATCGGCCTCTGCAGGGGAAGCAACTTTTGGGAGCGCCACTGCAGTTTCTATCGTAGCATGAAGTAACACATCTTTCCTGGTTGAACTTGTGTCACTTCTTTCTCCATCAAAAGATGAAAAGTCAGTATCTTCAACATTTGACAGGAAATCTTCAAAGTATTGCTCAGCCTCTTCAGTAAGTCGTTTTGACATCCTTGATCTATCATTGCTCCTCTGCAGGAAATTTACATTGAGACTTCAATTCGGAGGTGCTCAATAATGAATGGCAACAATTGAATAAACTTACTCTTCTGTGACGTGGTTGCCTTTGTGGAGTTGCAGTCTTCTTAGGAGAAGGTAGCAATTCTCTAACTATTTTTGTGAGCTCATGACCATGTTGTTCTTCTGCTGCCAATTGAGCTAACAATTCCTGCTTCCGCTTCTCTGACTGAAAGATGCACAGAAAAGCAAAAATGCATATTGAATGTAGATTCAGAATTAACACAAAGATTAAAAACATTATGTTTCCATTGAAGCAATACCTCTTCCAATTTACTAGTGTAGCTCCTTCGGAGCTCAGTAATAACTTGGGTTGGTTGTGCATCACTGCTTAGTGCCTTTTCTGAAGGTTCAGATTTTGTCACGGCCTAGAGAATGCACAGATATAAGAAAGGCAATCAGAGTTCTAGTGAATACTGGTACACATAGCAAGGAAATACCATATTTTCCCCTACAAGGCAGCTGATGAGCTGATTACGGGCTCTCAGTAGAAGACATGATGTCAATTCAACAATATAGAATTTAGAATCTAGCTCTAGAGCACATATTTAGTAAGAAAGTTTTTTGATCAAACATATGCTTCTGCAACATCACCATGCCAACAAAGTTACCTATAATTAACCTGACTGTTACATATCTAGAAATCAATGTTGTTTCAACTGCACATCCTTCAGTGATGATGTGAAATTACACTTACTGGATACCATACTCCAGAAATTAAGACATGATTTTTCAATCTTCACATAGAAAGGCAATCCAATAGCATGGAAACCATTAAATAAACACTCCAAAAGAATATCATGTAACATTTTAGTCATGGTCATACCACACAGAAGCATATATCAGTGCTAATTTCGGCATATCAGCATAAAATAAGAAACACAAGTAAAGTACAAACTCTTCTGGGTGTCTACTGTCTAGATTGGAACTGTAATAGAATAATTAGCTTACAACTCTGCTCCCAGTATATCTCAGTATGTGAAATCCTATATCTGTAAATATAAATCAAACTCGAGGCATTAGTGCCCCAGTACTAAAAACTTAATCTGCAGTATACTATCCAAGTAAGCTTTCTAGGATAGGTTCAGTGGTCAATTGAGAGCCCTACCCATCCAGTTAAATACTTGTCATACAGAAAAGTCCCTTGCATTTGCTGTTGGGACACAGCATTCTTACATTGCCATACTCATCATGTCATTGCCATCATATCAATCAAAGGTTTGTACACATAAGAAGCTAGAGAAATCAGCTAAACCAAAGGTGAAAAGACAATAAAGGGCCTCACTATGTAAAAGATACCTTTTCAAGCTGAGTCCGGATTTCTTCAACAGCTTGCCTAACTTCTTTCCGCATCACGTCATACAATACATTTCCAGCCTCATCACCAATTGGGTGCTCCTATCAAATTACAATACAAAAAGCAATAACCAATAAACTCTAGCTATTTGCAAAATTTAGTTTCAATTCAATAAAAAAATGAATGGAGATTGTGAAATTACCTTGTCAAGACCATAAACTGCACAGAATGCTTTCTGATTTCTGATGTGGAAAGAGTGAGAACTCCTAGACTCATCATCAGTAAGTGAAGAATGGCTCTGCAGAAGTCAAGATAACAATGCACATTAAGAAATTTCAATCATACAAAACAACAATTAAAGTTCAGGACACAACCCATCATACAGCCAAAACTTAGTATGAGCCAAACAACATATAACCACAGATTTATTTCTATTATGCAATCCATGAATTGAACACTGGAGTTAATTGTCCAAATTGATACTAGGATACTACAGCACAACTTTTTTGATAAAAAAGGAGGTATTTGATATCTTATCCGATTTCAGTCAAGAGGATATAAATAAGATAGAAGTACTCACCGAGCTGCTATCTCGTGAATGAAAGAAATCCTTTTGACTTGTAGACCTCTTCAAAGCTTGATTTGCTTTAGATGGCTTATTGAATGAATTCTGCAGGCTATTGCCACGACTACTTTTGGTATGAATCCCCCTAGAAGCATATCGATGAGGAACTTCCATATCATTCTGCACTCAAAAACATAAACCAGTACTGAATAATAAAATCATGCATATAAGAATTGTGATTATAAATACATCAAACACAGAAACGGAACAACCTTAGGGTAATTAAACAGGAACAATATAGTGTTGGTTCACAGCAAAGCATAGAATCCTTTAAAGTTAAATAACCTAACATATTTGATTAAAAAATAACATGGGGTATCAGTTCAAAAAGAAAAAATAACATGGGGTGCTGGAAGTGCAATTGACCTCAAAAGAAAACTGGTAAGCATAAATGCATAACAACCACACAGTTTTGACTTTTGAACTTAAGCAAACAATTTCATATAGCAGAGAGCACAAGGAAAGCTAACAATCAAGCAGAGAGCACACAGAAAGAGAGGAATCAACCAAACAGCTGAAGCAACAATAGACAGAGTGTTGTGTATATTTCAGTGCATTATATTTTGGTAATGGTATCAAGTCCAATATGCACCAGTTATCCATTTCCACGGCTCTTCCAATTTGATTTCAGGATACCCACAAGACCACAATACAAGTATAGAACTAAACCAAACTTCATCATTGAAAATGAATGATGGCACCACTCTCATATGACCAGAACTTCAAGGAACAAACAGTAAATGGCATTGGAATTTCCGTCGTACAGCACCGCAGGTGTGAATGTTGTTGTGAACAAATGTGAACAAAGCACCTTGCTCTCTTCACAGGTGTCACAAAATGGAAACAATAAGTTTTGCCTATTTTCCAGATAGGAGTACAAGATGTGTGTATTTATATTTTCATATAACAGATCAAAGCAACCGCCCAAGCACCCATAGCCAGTAATTTAGCCTAGCAATCGCCACAGGGCCACAGAAGCATGATTCAATTGTTCCCAAGCCACTTCAATAGTTTAATCGAAAATTTAATCCCTAAGGCCTCGACGAAATGGCATTTCGAAAAATCAGCTCAGACCAGAAAAACCAGCAGCATCCTACTGACACTTACATCCGAATCGCACCACCGCTGCCGATCCATGGAAGCACGGCGGTCCACCGACGCGTACCGCTGCTTCCTCGCCGCAGCACCGCCATTCGCGGCATTGGCCGCCACGCCCCGCCGCTCGGCCGGCGGCCGCGACACGGAGCGCCCGCGCAGCCTCGACGACTCCGTCTCCCTGGCGTACCGCGCGGT
>OAMR01001140.1:108508-118838 GCA_900205405.1 Echinochloa crus-galli
CAAATAACGGAGTAATCCAACAGATTCTGTAAAGATACAGTACCGCAGGTGTGAAAGTTGTTGTGAACAAAGCACCTTGCTCTCTTCACATGTGTCACAAAATGGAAACGATAAGTTTTGCCTATTTTGCCAGATAGGAGTACAAGATGTGTGTATTTATATTTTTCATATAACAGATCAATGCAACCACCCAAGCACCCACAGCCTGTAATTTAGACTAGCAATTTTAGCCTAGCAATTGCCACAGGGCCACAGAAGCATGATTCAATTATTCCCAAGCCACTTCAATAGTTTAATCGAAAATTGAATCCCTAAGGCCTGAATGAAATGGCATTTTGAAAAATCAGCACAGACCAGAAAAACCAGCAGCATCCTACTGACACTTACATCCGAATCGCACCACCGCTGCCGATCCATGGAAGCACGCCGGTCCACCGACGCGTACCGCTGCCTCCTCGCCGCAGGGCCGCCATTCGCCACATTGGCCGCCACGCCCCGCCGCTCGGCCGGCGGCCGCGACACGGAGCGCCCGCGCAGCCTCGACGACTCCGTCTCCCTGGCGTACCGCGCGGTGGAGCTCCGCCGACCGCCCCCTCGCTCGGCGGGCGCCGCCGGGTACCTCGACCGCCCCCGCGCGACCGTCACGTTGTCCTCCTCGTCGTCGTCGTCCTCGGACTCCGCCCTGGCCCGGAAGAACTCGTCGGCGAGGTCGTCGAGGCTGACCTCCGGAGGGAGCCCGCCCCGCACCTTGTTGACGAACCTCGAGGACGGCGTGGCCGCGTCCTCGGGGGACGGCGACGGCGGCGGGAACCGGCTCAGGCTCCTCGACCGCCGGACGCTGCCGCCACTGCCCCCGCCGCCCGCGGCCTGCCGCCCGCGCGTGGCGGAGCCGGCGTCCTCCAGGGCCGCGAAGGCGTCCCCCCGCCTCGCCCCCGACCGGAACGCCGCCGCCGCCATCGCCCGCCGGCGGCCGGAGAGCTAGGGTTCCGAGCAGGAGGCCGCCGCTAGCTGGCTAGCTAGCCAAATCGGGAATCCCCAGCGCGCCCGGACCTAGCGGGGGAAGGTGTAGTACTCTGAGATAAGAGACGGACGGGAGAAATGGCGACGGCAACAGGCACAGGCACCAGCTCCGAGTGCGCCGAGCAGAATTTTGGAACGGGAAATTTTCCATACCCAGCTGCAGGAGTAAGGCCTGTTTAGATGCCAAATTTCACTCCTATATTTACTATGCAAAAAGAAGATTCTCCATCACATCAAAATATCATAACATGCATAGAGTACTAAATGTAGATGAAATCAAAAACTAATTACACAGTTTTGATGTGCTCTGCGAGACGAACATTTTGAGCCTAATTAATCAATTTTTGGACAATTTTTCACAAATACAAACGAAATGCTACAGTGACGCAATGATTACGAAGTGACGTCATACTCCTAAATTCACCCTCCCAATTCTAACATATAAACAAATAAACAAGGCCTAATTAATCTGTCAAACCCCGCATGACACATGTGGCATGTGTGTGCCTCGCGGCGGCGTGGACTCTGGCTGGACCCACCTGTCAGTGGGGCGGAAGGGACGAGGTGGTGCGTGGGAGTCGAGTAGGATTTGAATTTTAAACTTGCGGCGGGTTTTGAGGGGAATTTACGAGGCTCCACAAAGCAGACCTGGCACACATGACACCGTTTTGAATGGTGCTGCTGCGTGGACGCTCCGTTTGAAAATCCGAGGTAACGGTTGGCCCACCGGCGTTTGCAACGAGATCGAAGGTCTGTTCAGTTCCAAAAAGACAACTCCTAAATTCACTATGTAAAACAAAGATTCCTCATCACATCAAAATGTTATAACATGTCTAAACACGGCCGAAGACTACGTGCAAGCAATGGTCACTCCATGGTTCACGCGAGTGTCAGCCAGGTTTACAGCGTAGTACGTAGATGGTGGAATTGTAAAACGGTGTGTGAATTTTGTGTGTCCCGTCCCATGGATCGCTGATCTGATCATGGGGAATTGGGGATCGTACAGCTCGGGCATCTTGGCGGCAAGAGGTGGTATGACTGTATGGTACAGGAGGCGGCCGTATCACACACAGGGCCACATGGCGCACGGGGTCCCGGTGGTTGGATGTCGTTGCGCGACTTGCACCGGCCACCGGCAGCGTGAGACCATTGGGCTCTCCTCCCTGCGTTGTCCTCTGGTTTCGTTTCTCTCGCGCGCACTCAAGCGCCCGTGACCCACCGAACAAGGCCCGCGCCATCGCCCAATCAGCGCGCCAGCCAGCCTTGTGGCTCCCGTCCCGGCTAGTAGTACGTCGACTTCGTCTCCGTGCCCTGCCCCCGTTGGAACGGAGGCGCAGGCATCGTGCGCTCCGCCGGCGCACGCCTCGCGGCTGTGGCGTGCTTCGTCGCGCGAAATGGAAGGGCGACGGGAGACAGGGCGAGGTGGCAGGTACTAGAGCCCTGCTGCTGGGAAAAAAACGAGCGGGAAAATTTGAACGGTGGTCGACAGCACCCTGGCACCGTGCAGTGCTCGGCTCAATGATTGGTTCGCTCGCAGGACACACGAAGGGCATCGGCTCTTTGTCTAGCCACTGGCCGGTGGGCCCTGCTGAGACTGTGCGGAAAAGGTACGTGCTCCAGTGGATAGCACGTGATCTAATGATTTTAGTCCCGGATTCAAATTTCGCGCCTAATTCATCCGACCGTACATAGGTCGAGTTCATTCCTCGCCTTTGCCTTGAGCCCTTGAGCACACGAGGGGAGGGCGGGAGGCCCGGGAGGGATAAATAGCAAGAGATCGCGATTGCTGCAAATGCGAAGATCTGCTTGGCCCCTTAGCCTAATTTGTTGTTTTAGATCAATCTTGTGAGCGTGTCAAGTGTCAACTAGGCCACCCCCACCAAAATGGCCGTATGGGCCAAGGCCCAATAGGCCGATCTACTCCTGCTGCCACCTCACGGGCCGGCCTCACCCCACCCGGGCTTGCCTTTCAATGTTGTCAACGGTCACACATAATTTCGGGAAAATTGGATCCTTACCATCAAATGAACCCAAGTTTGAATATATACCATCAAAAGATCCAACTTGAGATATATAGCATCAAAAGATCTAACGTTATAGCTATCTACCATTTTTCTCACCTCCGTCACTTTTGTCGCCGCCGCCGCCGTCTCCGTCGTCGCCCGGAAAAAAGCACCACGCCATCGTCTTCTTCGTGGCTCCCTTTCTCCCTCAATAGCAGCTGGGAATCGAGCCGCGAGCCGACCACGCCTCTTCTTGCGCCTCGGCCCCCGCCAGCGACGGCCGGCGCCTGCCCTGATGCTCGCCGCAGTGTCGACATCGGCGCTGGCCTCCTGGATCTCGTAACGCCCGCCGGCCTCCCTCGACCCTGTGGCCACCCCGACGGGATTCCCGTCCCCGTGCCCGCACCCTCGGCGGCTCACCGCTCTCCCAGGCCCCGAGCGACAAGCTCCCCAGGCCCCGAGGGACGAGTGCCGACGGGCGGCGCTCGCCTGCGCGCACTCCGACGCCCGCGGACGCCCCTGACGCCTAGCGCGAGCGCACGCCAGGAGTCCACGGTCGCGACAACGGGGAACAATGACGGTGGCGGCGATAAAAGTGACGGAGGTAAAAAAGTGGTAGATAGCTATAACGTTGAATCTTTTGATGCTATATATCTCAAGTTGGATCTTTTGATGGTATATATCCAAACTTCGATTCTTTTGATAGTAAGGATCCAATTTTTCCCATAATTTCCGCCCAAAATGCTAGAGGACTTGCTTAATTCGTGTTTCATGCAATAATTCGTTTCAGTTTTTTTTTACCCCCATCGACAGCAAGCTTTCCGGAACTCTTTTTCAGTTTTTTGACGAAGGGAGTACTCCACAAGCATCCGTCGCCCCCTGTCACGAAACCGATAGTGTCGTATCCCATCCACCGGAACGGTCGGTACAGCGTGATAACAGAAGTTGGTAAACCACTTATCACTTATCAGCTGCACTTGTACAACACCTAAACGACCTATTGTTTATGTATACTGCATGTCAGCAGTGGCATTAGTCTAGTACTCGTATGCAAGATGCGAGTTGGACGTGCCGGCGACCGAGCCAGGTGCTCGACCCACAGAGCCAGACCCTGCAGCCACACGGACCTGGCCTTGCATCAAGTGGTACGGTTGCCCGGTGAAGTGGACTGGTGAGCAGTGCCGCCGCCGGCACGGGTGCCAAATCGTTCTCGCGGGCGGGCCCCACGGACGGGGCGGGATATTCCGGCCGGCGAGTTCGTTCCGGGACTTGATGGCGGCCACCTCTCCGTGGCATTTTTTTTAGCATCGAAAAAATTGGAGACTTGAGACCTGCCCGTCGAACGCGTCTTTTTGGTCCTCAGGATTCGAGATTTTTCTTGCACCGCCCTCGGCAGATGGCATGTGGTTGTATACAGTCCTGTAGCACAGTAGCATTTTTTTTAAGGAACAGGAGGGGTAAAGCCCCTGCTGTTTATAAATTATAAAAAGGAAAGGAACAAAAAGTAGTACAACAGAGCAAGAAGAAAAGGAAAATAAAATTACAGTCTGATATCTCGCCGCTGTTCTATTGAAGGAAAATATTTTCTCTTGGCTCTATGAAAAAGCATGCCAAAGTGAGTCTTGAAAATTATCTTTACTGATTCAACACTAGGCTGGGCATTTCTGAAGATGGAATCATTTCTGGAAGTCCAAATACTCCAACACATTATGATGATTATTTCTATAAAGAAAGGCACACTCAGTTGCTCCCTGAAACTTTCTTGGCAGCGAAAAGGGTCCATTGGATCCTGAATATGCAATTGCAAGGTTGCCCAACAATCTGTAGCAAACTAACAGCCTTAAAAGAGATGCTGTAGAGATTCCTCTATTGCATGATCACAATGAACACAGTTATAAGAGGGAAGTTCCATATGCTTTCGTTTGAGCAGGCCTCTGGTATTCAACCTATCATGCAAAAGCAGCCAGAAGAAGACTTTATGGTTCGGTTGACATGAAGACTTCCATAGCCACCCAAAGACAGGATGAACCACTCTATAGCCTGTCAGATTCTTGTAGGCTTTTGAGGTAAAGTAGACGGGACTATTCCAGATATATGTCCACACATCATGTTCTATACCTTGTGGCAATGAGTGAATTCAAATTTCGCGCCTAATTCATCCGACCGTACATAGGTCGAGTTCATTCCTCGCCTTTGCCTTGAGCCCTTGAGCACACGAGGGGAGGGCGGGAGGCCCGGGAGGGATAAATAGCAAGAGATCGCGATTGCTGCAAATGCGAAGATCTGCTTGGCCCCTTAGCCTAATTTGTTGTTTTAGATCAATCTTGTGAGCGTGTCAAGTGTCAACTAGGCCACCCCCACCAAAATGGCCGTATGGGCCAAGGCCCAATAGGCCGATCTACTCCTGCTGCCACCTCACGGGCCGGCCTCACCCCACCCGGGCTTGCCTTTCAATGTTGTCAACGGTCACACATAATTTCGGGAAAATTGGATCCTTACCATCAAATGAACCCAAGTTTGAATATATACCATCAAAAGATCCAACTTGAGATATATAGCATCAAAAGATCTAACGTTATAGCTATCTACCATTTTTCTCACCTCCGTCACTTTTGTCGCCGCCGCCGCCGTCTCCGTCGTCGCCCGGAAAAACGCCATGTACGACATTTTTGCAGAAATCCCCCGCATGCGCGTCGCCGAGGCCTGGCCGTCGCCTCGCTCGTCTACGAGCTGAGCTCGTGCTCCTAGGCGGCCGCGACGTCTCGGTGCCCGCTGTACGACGCGATGCGGGGAGACGGCGGCAGCACGGATTCGTTGTGCGCGCGGGAAGGATGGATATGCCGCCTAAGGTTCGCGCCAGATTCACAAGCACAAAGATTATGTCAAACTCCAAGAAGATCAAATCAAGGTCCAAAAAGATCAAATCGAGCTCACCAGCGGCTGGATTCACAAGCACAAAGACCAAATAAATCAAGCACCAAGAAGATCAAATCGAGCTCCAAATCACCTGCTCGCGCCTGCTCGCCGCTGGAAAGAAGAAGCAGGAGGGAGAGGGAGGGCGCCGGTGAGCGGAGGCCGGAGAGGGAGGGGCCGCGCGCAGGCCGCTGCGCCTGCCGCCCGCAGGGGCCTCAACGGGCCGCTGGCGGCGGAGGGGCGCCGTGGTCGGAGTCGTCGTGGTCGGACGCAGAGTCGGAGCCTGGGGCGGCGCGCGGGTGTGGGCCCGTGCTTCCGATCTGCGGCCGTCGGCGAGGGCCGGCGGCAGGGCGAGGCACTGCCGCCGTCGGGCCGGACCATCTCCGTGGCCGCCGTCACCAGGCAGTGCTCCAGCACCAGCACGGAGATGGAGAGAGGAGGAGGAAGAAGAGAAGAGCACTGTCGTTGGAGATAAGGACGGCCGGTCGGGTGTGGGGAAGAGGGGAGGATGAAGATAAGGTCGGATGGGCCCCACTTGTCCATGACACATTTGTATGTATTTTAATTCTTGTGATGTATACAACAAAAGCAGCTACAAAGATCAAGTATGCGGTAGATCACCGTGAGTTTGTGTGTCAAATGATGAATTAATTACCATATAGACAGCCTGTTGACGCCAATTTCGGGCCAACACACGAATCACACTTGAACGTGCGGCGCACGGAGGGGCTCCTTGCTGCTCCTCCACGCAGGTCGGTCAGACCGGTATTCTGACCGGTATTGGTAGCCGGTCAGACCGGTCTCGTTGGCGGCGCCCGGCGAGAGACCAACGAACGCCCACCCGGGAGGGACCCCGTCAGGGCAGGCGCACCTGAAAGGACCAACACTAGGCCTAGAGGGGGGGGTGAATAGGCCTGTTTAAAAAATTCCTGCAAAAATCCTCCGAAAAACTGTCAGAAAGTCGGATGATCCGACACAGTCTCGGATCTTCCGGCCAGGAAGATCCGACACTGTACAGGATCTTCCGACAGAGACAGAAAACCGGAAGATCCGAGAATAAGCCGGATCTTCCGACAGGCAATTCAAAGGTACTTCGAGATTTGAAATCTAATGACCTTTTGACGATTCCACTTGAATACAAAGCTCACAAATGATGTAAGGAACCTTCTATATATGATCAATATCAGAGTATAGCCACAAAAAGGTAGATCGGGACAAATCAAGATATAGAAACAATATGAACAAGAATGAAAGTGGAGACAAAGGATTTTCTACCGAAGTTCACTCCACAAAGGAGCTACGTCTCCGTTGAGATGCTCACAAAGAGCCGGGCTGTCACACTAACCCCAAGTCTCTCCCAATCAACCACAAAGGAGGATTGAGTTACTTACTATGTGCTCCCACGAAGAGAGAGGGTAATACAAACTTCCGGGACTCAAACCACAAGAGAATGGGAGTTCACCGGCACCTCTAACCGTCTAGGAGCAAGCTCCAAGAGTAACAAACGAGAATCGATGAATCCAAGTGCTTCAAGTGCTTGAGAGATGAACTAGTGTAGGATGCTCAAGGTTGCACAAGTCTCACCCCTCAAATCTTCTCTCTCACTCAAACCCTAGGTGAATCTTGGAAGAATCAAGCCTTGGAAGGGAGTAGAGAGGTGGAGTGAATGCTCAAGAGTGAGTTTGTCTCGTGTTAGGTCAGTGAGAGCAGCTACAGTGAATGAAGGTGCGGGAGACCTTTTGCTTTCGCAATAGAAACAACCTTATTTTTGGTGAAAGAGAACAGCTCAGGAAAAGCCAGTCTCGGTATCTTGCCCATCCATAGATCATCCCAGAGCAAACATGTTTTGCCATCAAAGACTGAAACTGCAGCCATGCCTTTAAAATTTTTCAGGAGGTTTAAAATATCACGCCACCAGAAAGATCCTTTTTTGACGTGGCTGGGAACTTTATCATTCTGATAATGTTTTTCCCAGATCAGCTTCACCTAGGGAATGTCCTCTCTATTCATGAACTTGTGCCAGTTCTTCAATAAAAGTGCCATGTTTTGCCTTCTTAAGTCAAGCACTTCTAAACCCCCATTTTCCTTTGGCAGGGAGAATAGTTTCCAAGCTGCCTTTGGAGGTTTCCTTGCATTCATGTCATTTTCTCTCCAAAGGCAATTTTTCCTGAGCTTGTCAATCTGCTTTATAACTGTTTTCTGAAAGGAGAAAGTTGACATGAAAAACATTGGTGACAAAATGCAACACGCGGTCGCGTGCGCTCTGAAAAAAACGGGACAATATAAGTGGCCACGCGTCAACGACGTTTACACAGCATTCTCTATCTCTGACCAATGTTGGATATGTTGACATTGCTTTTGTTATCTTTTACGGAGTACTACCTTCTACGATATACGAAGGCATGGGAAATGACCCTTGTAGCCAACTTAGAATCAGTGTAAGGACACGTACAACGGCTCGGCGACTTCCGTCGCCATGTACGACATTTTTGCAGAAATCCCCCGCATGCGCGTCGCCGAGGCCTGGCCGTCGCCTCGCTCGTCTACGAGCTGAGCTCGTGCTCCTAGGCGGCCGCGACGTCTCGGTGCCCGCTGTACGACGCGATGCGGGGAGACGGCGGCAGCACGGATTCGTTGTGCGCGCGGGAAGGATGGATATGCCGCCTAAGGTTCGCGCCAGATTCACAAGCACAAAGATTATGTCAAACTCCAAGAAGATCAAATCAAGGTCCAAAAAGATCAAATCGAGCTCACCAGCGGCTGGATTCACAAGCACAAAGACCAAATAAATCAAGCACCAAGAAGATCAAATCGAGCTCCAAATCACCTGCTCGCGCCTGCTCGCCGCTGGAAAGAAGAAGCAGGAGGGAGAGGGAGGGGCGCCGGTGAGCGGAGGCCGGAGAGGGAGGGGCCGCGCGCAGGCCGCTGCGCCTGCCGCCGGCCGCAGGGGCCTCAACGGGCCGCTGGCGGCGGAGGGGCGCCGTGGTCGGAGTCGTCGTGGTCGGACGCAGAGTCGGAGCCTGGGGCGGCGCGCGGGTGTGGGCCCGTGCTGCGGCCGTCGGCGAGGGCCGGCGGCAGGGCGAGGCACTGCCGCCGTCGGCCGGACCATCTCCGTGGCCGCCGTCACCAGGCAGTGCTCCAGCACCAGCACGGAGATGGAGAGAGGAGGAGGAAGAAGAGAAGAGCACTGTCGTTGGAGATAAGGACGGCCGGTCGGGTGTGGGGAAGAGGGGAGGATGAAGATAAGGTCGGATGGGCCCCACTTGTCCATGACACATTTGTATGTATTTTAATTCTTGTGATGTATACAACAAAAGCAGCTACAAAGATCAAGTATGCGGTAGATCACCGTGAGTTTGTGTGTCAAATGATGAATTAATTACCATATAGACAGCCTGTTGACGCCAATTTCGGGCCAACACACGAATCACACTTGAACGTGCGGCGCACGGAGGGGCTCCTTGCTGCTCCTCCACGCAGGTCGGTCTGACCGGTATTGGTAGCCGGTCAGACCGGTCTCGTTGGCGGCGCCCGGCGAGAGACCAACGAACGCCCACCCGGGAGGGACCCCGTCGGGGCAGGCGCACTTTGGTTTGCCCTAGGCTCGGCAGGTCAGCTAGGGCGTCCTCAGACACCGCGGAGATGAAAGAAGAACAGCATTGTAGGGTTGGAAGAGAAGGTTAAAGAGATAAAGTATAAACACGGCAGCCAGAGTACGTCTTTGCCTTGCAAATGCAGATATCTTTTTGCGGAGCAAGAAGTGGGAATGCATTATTAGTTTGACTCTAGCGGCTGCGAAGAGTCAAATTCCACGGTCTTCCGCGATGCACTCTCATCCACACAATGATATATAACAAAAAACAGTACGTACCCCTTATCCAAAAAAAGATTAGTACGTCAGTTGCATTGTCGCGCTATACACATGAGGATGCCAGCCGTGCATGTACACATACGAACACTGCCGTCCGGGCGGCGGCGCCAATTGTTTTCCCCGTGCCGACGGCGACAGCTCAACCACGCGCGTCCAGCGAACCTCCAAGCCACCTTCCGAGACTTCCTTCCATGGGGGCTGACCCAACCTCCGTGTGATACTGCATGCGATGAGCTCATACAAGGGCCCTGGATCTTGAACAACTCGATCTGACGTGAATGATACAGGGACCTCCCTTGGTCAACAAACAAGACCACCGATCATATACTATTACTAATTTAATGTTTCTTGTCAGTTTGGACTGTAATCCTTAAGAGACGTATATTAAACAAAATTACAAAAAAAACACCATACAATATGTTATTTTGATAGATTATAATAATCAATGGTAATAATATGTGCCCGATGTATTCCATTCTCTAAAAAATGCCCACGTCCATCTATTGTCATGTAAAAAGTTTCA
>OAMR01001140.1:135230-153268 GCA_900205405.1 Echinochloa crus-galli
TATTGGTAACCGGTCAGACCGGTCTCGACGGCGGCGCCCGGCGAGAGACCAACGAACGCCCGCCCGGGAGGGACCCCGTCGGGGCAGGCGCACCTTGGTTTGCCCTAGGCTCGGCAGGCAAGCTAGGGCGCCTCCTCATGCCATGGAGACAGAAGAAGGACAGCATATGGGGTTGGAAAAGCTGGGTAAAGGGAACGAAAAGTAAAAAGATAAAAGTGTAACTGATAGATTCGATTGGTTATATTTTCTCAATCGGCCTTAGCCTTTATTATATAGGCCGGGGAAGTCGTACCCCTTCTGAGTAGTTACAATATGGGATAAAACCTGAAATCCTAAACCTACTCGTATTACAGCCAGCTCTGCCAATTTTGGTCGTCAACATTGCCCCCCTGTTTTTTGTCAAAGCTTGCGTGCCAGAAAATAATCTTCAATGGTCAGGTCATCAATATATCTAATAATTGAAATCTTGATATGGCCATGGAGGCCAACCGTAGTTCCTTGGTGCATCATATTGATAATTATAATAGGGCAGCCAAGGATTATGACCAAACCATGAATTAAACACACCTGAATATGCAGTCCATGGTACATGCATCGACGGGATGAGCGAAAACCAATAAGCAGACGACCGTTGATGCTTTCTTGATCTTGGTGGTGAAGAACTCCTGCTTCGTTTGCCTTCCAATTGATTGCTTTGTTTTTGCGCAGATATTTTCTTGTATTTATCCAGAAGCTCCTCAAAGGTTGGCTTAATCCTATTCTTTGCACCACCAGACTTCCCAGGTTCAGACCGGTCAGACCGATCTGACGAACCGGTCAGACCGATCCTGATATGGTTGCTTTTATCTTGCCCCCCAGCCGAACTTGAGCGTTGTTCAGCTATATTATTTGAAGTATGGTCTCTATTGGGGACAATCTGAGCAACAGAACTAGCCGATGTTACTTCAACGGTCGGCTTTTCTTTATCTTGTGTCAAATCTGAACTTTTATTCAATCGTCCATCTTTTTTGACACGATAAACTTGCTTGATCACCTTGCGCTTATTTTTCTGTGTGGACCGATTCTTTTGATCAAAACGGTCATTATGCATAGGTGATGGCTCATTAATTACCGGCTCCCTATAGGTAATATAATCTGAACACAAATATCTAGGAGGAGACGGCATATATGAATTATAATACCAAGGAGAATAAAAATAAGGCACATTAAAACAAAACTCCCATGACATCGGTGTAGGTGATCCATACGATGGAAACGACATTGATTTGTGAGAATTATTCCATTGCCGATTCCGATTATGGAACTTCTCCCTAGGAGAAGATTTTGATTGTTTGGATTTTGGATCAACAATTTCGGCTAGAGACGGCCGATTTGTTTCTTGACCAACAACATCACAATTTGGCAAGTTGCAAGGATCAACAATAGCATTAGTCGACTTTTCAACAGCCGACTTTTGAACGATAGGAACTAAATCTGAACTATCCTTTTTATTCAGATAATAATTCACAAAATCGGATAGATCATTAGATAAAGTACCTGAAGATTGCATCTCTTTCAATGTGTCGATGGTGGACGGCGGCATCCACTTCTTTACTCGAACAATACCCTTTTCTGTCTTGCAGTAACAGGATCGAAACAATCTTTCGTCCGCCAATCCACTCTCTCGTGTGTACTCCATAAACAGCCCATAACTAATCTTGATAGATCAATGCTAGGGTTTGACGGATCAGTCATGATAACCTGATTTTCGTTCCCCAGCGGAGTCGCCAAAATATGTTGACGCCAATTTCGGCCAACACACGAATCACACTTGAACGTGCGGCGCACGGAGGGGCTCCTTGCTGCTCCTCCACGCAGGTCGGTCTGATCGGTATTGGTAGCCGGTCAGACCGGTCTCGTCGGCGGCGCCCGGCGAGAGACCAACGAACGCCCACCCGGGAGGGACCCCGTCAGGGCAGGCGCACCTTGGTTTGCCCTAGGCTCAGCAGGCCAGCTAGTGCGCCTCCTCATGCCATGGAGACAGAAGAAGGACGGCACATGGGGTTGGAAAAGCTGAGTAAAGGGAACGAAAAGTAAAAAGATAAAAGTGTAATTGATAGATTCGATTGGTTATATTTTCTCAATCGGCCTTAGCCTTTATTATATAGGCCGGGGAAGTCGTACCCCTTCTGAGTAGTTACAATATGGGATAAAACCTGAAATCCTAAACCTACTCGTATTACGGCCAGCTCTGCCAATTTTGGTCGTCAACACAGCCAAACAGATAACCCATTGTATAAGCTGTCTGTTCAGCTGTCGGTTCGTGTTAAAAAGACAGCAGCTGTCTCTACCATTATACTTGCCCTAATAAGGGCTAGCTCTAGGTTAGTACCACGACTGACTTGACCTCAAACGTGTTAGCTCGATCTTTAGTTATGAACACTTTTTCGTCCAAATATATATTCCTTTATCCCGCTTCTCACTATTTGCCCTTCCTTCCCACCCATCCTGTGAGCTCCATCTCGTCATGCTCATCTTTTTCGGCATTGGTGCCGTCGACACCCACGTTTTTCGATCACCCCACCTGCACGTGCCACCAAAGTCCCAAAAAACAAGTCTTTGAAAAAGAAATTCCTCAATGACTAATCCCGCTACTACCCTCGGCATTCCTCCAACCCATCCTTGTCATTCCTCCAACCCCATCCTTGACAAAATGTCACCTCTTAGTCACCCCTAGTAATAACAAATAAACGAAATGCTGACCGAATGGCGAAAACTAAAACGTCCCCATTAGCCTAAAGCCACAGTAAACAAAACACTGACATGATCAACGTCCACTTAAGCTCCAGCAAGTCTACGGCATCCCCCTGGTCCCTTTGCGGCGCGCCCCCCATGCCCATGCCCTGCCGTGGCCGGTATGACTGACCTGACACCCATGCCATGCGCGCATGTGCGGCGAGATGGCGCCACATGCGGCGAGCAAAACTTTCAGGGGGCTAAACTACAAAAGCCAAGTAACCAGCGAATGCCAGGGGAGAAAAATCAAATGCCATTTTAAACCCCGCGTTCATTATTCCTCCTCCGCCTGCTCGCTAACGTTAACATTTCATTTCCCACACTGCTCCTGCCTGCCTGCCTACTCCCTCCCGTAGTGCCGTCCCGTCCCGTCTCAGCCAGCCGTCTCGCGCCTCCGACTCCGTTCCGCGTTCCCCACCTCGCCGCCACCGCCACCGCCACCTCCGCCGCAGCAGCCGCCCCCGCGGAGGCTTCCGCGAGCGCCCGTCCGCAGGACCCCGCGGCGAGCATTCCGAGCTCCGGGTCGCCGGGGGCCGCGGGTTGCCGCGCGGATCTGAGGCGGTTGGGTCGGAATTCGGGCGGGTAGCTGGCGTGCTGGAGTTGGGTCGAGGTGGTTTGGCGAGTTTAGGCGGATTTGCGCGGAGGGAGGAACTTGGGGGGAGGAGCCGAGGAAGAGTTGGTGAAGGTTGCTGGGTGGCCGCGTGTGGTACATGCGCCCCGGAGGCCTCTGCCGCCGCCGCCGCCTCGTCCTTGTCGTCGGGAAGTGATGATCGAGCAGTTCGTGAACTTCGTCATCCGGCCGCCTCGGTAATCACTTTATCCCCGCTCGTGTGGCCCGGAATTTAGTCTGGTTTAAGATGCAACTGCAGGTTGGTTGAATTTTTGGCAGCCGTTACGTCATGGTTAGTGGGGGTTTTCTAGATGCAACTCCATGGATTTTCTAACGATACCTGTACAGTGCTTATGCAGCGTACCAGCCTCTCGCCGTAGAATATGGAAATTCTGGGCTTGAAATGCTTGAATCCGTGTTGAATTGATGAAAAATGTTACAGTGATTGAGAAATGTTGCAGTAGCCTTGCTGTTGAGAATTATGTACCCGGTTGTGGGTGAGCAATTAGCTCATCATAATCACATGTGTTGTAGTGGAAGAACCAAACTGGTCTGTGTAGTAACTGAAAACTGCTTTTGCATTTAGTTAACATGTGCATTCACACCAACTGTACCTTTCTAAAATTACTTTGTGCCTTTTCTTTAAAACACAATGTAAAATGAATGATTGAGGTTCAAAGCCTTCGGGTTTCGGTATCTATCAAATTATTTTGCCTCTGTTTCCTGGTGTGCGGTGATTAACTGGCAATGCATTTACAGTGCAGAGTACAATCCAGATCAGTATTTATGGGAGCCAGAGTTTACTCTTGCTGGAAGGAAGTACAAAAGGCTAGATTTGGAGGCAAGTAAGGGACACAATTGTTGAGGTTTTTGTGTCATTCATCTGTGAAGATTTGGTACCGACTGTCGATATCATTGCAAGCTAGCCTTATTCTTGTACCTGTATGTTGCAGCTTACGAATGAAAGAGGTCAGACCTTAAAATGCAGCCACTATGTTCCTGCTGTCATCCCAGAAGATACTGCCCTTCCATGTGTTATCTACTGCCATGGAAATAGGTACCTACATTTCTTGGCTTGTGCTATTAATTCATTTGTTAAAAAAAAGAAAAAACTGCTATGCTGATCAGATATCTTAATTATTCTGCTCAAATGGATTACTTGTCTACGGCATTATGCTAGTTAACTCTTAAAAGTCTATGACCTATTAAGATGAATGCTATTTCCATTTTAACCGTTTACCATCATCAATACTCAATGTGGCTCATTTAATAAGTTTTTTCATTAATTATATGCAGTGGATGCAGAGCAGATGCAAATGAAGCCGCTGTAATACTTCTTCCCTCAAATATCACCCTTTTTACGCTTGATTTTGCGGGATCAGGGCTATCAAGTGGAGAGTATGTCAGCCTTGGTTGGCATGAGGTGCATAGTCATTATAATTTTGTAGCAACATTCATATTATATTTTAATTGATGTGTTCTGAAAAAAACATTACTATGGTACTCCCAGAAGCAGGATCTCAAATGTGTGGTGTCCTTTCTGCGTAACAATAAGCAAGTTTCGTGTATAGGCCTTTGGGGGCGCTCAATGGGTGCTGTTACAAGGTATTTATCTACAATGCTTGTTCTCTACTTTGCATAGAATTACTCAACATTCTGTTTCTCCAATAATAGACCTTTCTAGAAGGTGCTGGAATATAAGAATATCTTTCTTACAAACATTAAATTGTTCCCACCTCCATTGTGATACTTGCATTTAATCCACAAAATATCTTTAAGATTTAGCTTTTCTGATATAGTTCTATTTTGGTAATTCATCACAATTTGTGTCCATATATTTGCTGCAGCCTGCTGTATGGAGCAGAAGACCCCTCAATTGCTGGCATGGTTTTGGATAGTGCTTTCTCCAACTTATATGACTTAATGATGGAGCTTGTAGAAGTTTATAAAATACGAGTTCCTAAGTTCACGGTATGATTATCTTGTGCAGAATGGTTTGGTTGTCTGTTCTCATTAAAGTAACCATTTTACTGCTGCATTTTATGTATTTTTTGTGATATAATCGTAGGTGCTTATGTGTATTGTAGTATAACGAATGTATGTACTAGGTTTGTTGGTGTAACAAGAAAATTAAAATTGTCTAATCTTTTGTGAAGTCCCACAGCTCTATAAGTTCTTTCTAACGTGGCCACTATGGGGTGCATAATCTTAGGGCCCGATTGGTTTCCTGGTCCAACTTATCCTGGCTCGCATAGGTGAACCAGGCTCTCTCTAGCCAGGCTCGGTTTATGCAAAGTCACTTTGATTGGTTACCTGTTAGCCTGCAGCTTGGACACGGCGAGAAACTGATTGGTTGCCCTGCTGATGCATTTATCCCGCACCGCTACTCTCTGGTCTCGTACAGTTTCATGCTCGCGCCAGCCAGGCCCGGCAGAAACGAGGATTTTTTCCTCACCGCTGGAGCCTGGCTGAGGAACGAATCTTGCATCATACGGGACAGGCCCGGTCACTACTGCAGGCATCCAATCATTCGCACGTTGCACACAGAGAGCCTGGCTCGGTTGGGAACCAGGCAACCAATCGCACCCTAGTGTTGATGTCCTGTGCAGCAACTTTTCTAAATCCTGCGACTATGAGTTTACTACCTGGTTTCTGTTTGCTGTTGCTGATGTTCCATTACGTGGATTACAAATGATTCACCGAATAGGGAAAATGCTGTTGTTAGTGTCATAAGTATTTGCAGCTTGGCCGTTCCTGCTTCATGTTATGTTCAAATGCTCATTTTCCGTTGCTATAATCACATCATTTGATGGTTGTGAAACATATATTTTCAGGTTAAGATGGCTGTTCAGTACATGCGACGCGTCATTCAGAAAAGAGCTAAATTTGACATAATGGATCTTAATGTCGTCCAGGTTCGCTTTCTAAAATAGTATTTCAATCACTGAAGACCCTGGTAGATTTTTTTTTAAAGGTGGATTGGAACAGTCTGTTACCATTGTTATAGCTATGGTTGTTGATAAGGGCAACAGTATGGATTAACTATGTCCTATTGAATGTATCCTAAGGAATAGTTAGAAAATCTATATTGTTAGCCTTAATAGCCTATTCCTGGCCTGGTTAGATCTCAAACTGGACGACTTGACTGCAATGCAAAACGAAGAAAAATGTTTCATTGTATGTGGTTAGACTACCTGCCGTGATTTCATTGCATGTCTGCTCCCAAGTTAAGTTTCACAATTGCCTTGGCCGTGAATACTAGAGACATAGTAGAGCATCTACATGAGATTGATCGAGAGTTGTGACACATTTATGTGTAAAATTGGCTGTAGCATAAAATTCATGTTGTACTGTGCAATCTTTCTTAGCAGTACTGGCAATCTACTTGCATAATCAATTTCACTTTTTAGTCAAATCCATAGAATCTTGTTAGCCCTTTTTTCTGGGTAACATTTTTTTTTTGCTTTCACCAGTTTGCACCCAAGACGTTTATTCCTGCATTATTTGGACATGCATCGAATGATATGTTTATTCAACCACATCACACGGAACGTATTCACCAGGCATATGTGGTAAGTGTCTCTCTGGCTTGCTTTAGGAAGGCTGACGTGCCTTATACATAGAAGCCTCATCAGTGGTGATTGCTCCTGCTGAAGGGCCTTGGCTTGCTGCCAATTTTGTTGACATATTCATATTTCTCTACAGGGGGATAAAAATTTAATCAAATTCGAGGGTGACCACAATTCGCCAAGGCCCCAGTTTTATTATGACTCTGTCTCAATATTCTTCTATAATGTTCTTCATCCACCTCAGTTTCCTTCAACATGCTCCAATAAATTTGACAAGTATTACAATCTTGGTGCCTTTAAGGGTGCTGCTGGTACAAATGAGGTACTTTCTCTTCATTTCTTTTTTTTTTGCGAAAGTTCTCTTCATTTCTTTGAAGTCCAGTGGTAGATTACCAATACATCTACTTGATTTTTCAGAGCTTATTGTATGAGATCATCAATGGTCTACGGGCAGCCGGCACTGACGCAGGCAGTTCATCAGCTGCTACAACTAATTTCACAAATGGTGTGGTTCTTCTTTAATGTTTGTACTTAATGCTTCTAGGTAGCCATTTTCTGTCTACTGACTTCATTTTCATTGTTTCAGCTACAAAATCAGTAGTAGAATTGCTGACAGAGAGGGTAAATCAGCTATCCATTAAAAATGATAATGACTTGGTAAGTTAATTATTGGCTACTTTTCCTGTTAGGAGAGTCAAAGGTCTAATGGGCCGGCTCGGCAGGTCCATTAGGATTAGAGATAATAGTACCGGATTGATAGTCTATTGTTTAGGGGCAAGTAAACCTCTCTTTATAATGAGAGGAGATGTATCAATCTAATCAAGCAAGAATTAGAAGGAAAACCTTCCTCTTGCCCAGCCGTGGGCATCAGCCCCGCGGCCGGCGTTCCTAGCGCTCCTCAGCCCTAATTCTTCACAAATCAGCCCTGTTCCCCTGCCCACAAGTACTGTTCACGCTGGATGGCGGAACTGCGGCGCCAGACGGAAGTCTTCCGCGCAAAGATGGCGGAATTGCAGCGCCTGACGGACGTCTTCCGCGCGCAGGTATCCCCGGATGCTTACGCGGTGCCTGTCTGGTCGCCGCCGGCCTCCCTGCCCTCATTGCCGCCCTCGTCGGGCTGGACGCCGGGGCCCATATGGTCGTCGCCGCCATCGGTGCCTGTCTGGTCGCCGCCGGCGTCCCTGCCATCGTCGCCGCCCTTGTCAGGCTGGACGCCGGGTCCCATGTGGTCATCGCCGCCACGGATGGCGCCTTCCTCCACCGACTCGATCTCGCTGCAGGAGTCGCCAACCACCGAAAGGACCCAAGTCGCGGGCGCGGCGATGCAACAGATCGAGATCGCGCAGCCGGCGGACGCCATGACGGAGAAGCCGGCGAAGATGCGTACCTCTCCAACAACTGCGGCGGTGCGTCTCCAGGCGGCAGTCCGTGGCCTCCTTGTGCGACGCCGGCTCCAGAAGATGCACGAGGCTGGGCCTTTGGTGGGCTGCAGCGGTCCTCGAGAGGCCCGTTTTTGGCGGCTGATGTGGGATCCAGGTGGCTGCACAGGTGCAAGTATGGCGTCCAAAGGGCGCCCACGTTTCGAGTTACAAATAAAGCACCCCACTTTAGTTTCGCTTAATAAAATAAACCGAGATGTAAAAGGTTATTTTTAGGTGTTAGGGTTCCGATTCGTCAAGTCGTTGTTAGGTTGCAGCTCGAGGACGAGCTGCATGTCCAGGTGGGGTGTAGTGTTAGGAGAGTCAAGGGTCTAATGGGCCGGCTCGGCAGGTCCATTAGGATTAGAGATAATAGTACCGGATTGATAGTCTATTGTTTAGGGTCAAGTAAACCTCTCTTTATAATGAGAGGAGATGTATCAATCTAATCAAGCAAGAATTAGAAGGAAACCCTTCCTCTTGCCCGGCCGTGGGCATCAGCCCCGCGGCCGGCGTTCCTAGCGCTCCTCAGCCCTAATTCTTCACAAATCAGCCCTCTTCCCCTGCCCACAAGTACTGTTCACGGGAACAGTAACCAGATTCATAACATTTCCCCTGGTATTTAAGATCTTAACTTTGATATCTCAATTTAAGTGCAGGATTTCCTTTTGGATGAAAATCATAACCTCACTGAGATGGAAGGCAACACAGCTGAGTGTCATTTAGAGGTGAAAGCAGATCCTGTCTAGTTCATTTGGTTGAAAAATAATTACTTTGTGATTTCTTTACTTGAAGTTAATAAGTTTTCTTTACTAGGGTAAAGCAAACAGACAAACTGAGGAGTGCTGCTCATACACCAGCTCAAACAGAGAGAGCTGGGGAAGATGTTCTTCCTTGGGCGCAGCTAGTGATGGATCATCATCAGGTGAACGGCCTGGGATACCCAATCATAAGCATAAGGTACATTTCTTCAGTTTGTAGTTTGTACCATTTCAGTGCAAGAAATCTTTATGTTTATTTGCTGCTTCAACTAATAGGCTATTTTCAAATTGGTGGTATACTTGGACCTTCAGTCACGCGGTAACTGTAGCAAATTTCTTGAATCTCATCATCTTCCCCTAAACTGTAGAGCATGACGCTCAGGGCTTTAGCGACGCCACTGAGACGGATACGAAGGAAACCTCTCACGATCCCAAAGGAGAAGAAGAATCGATCCCTATGGAAGAGGCTAAAAAAGGAGAGACAAGAGATGGGGGAGAACTTATCCCAGCGTCTCCGGCTGTGTCTCCAAGGCCAGGCCCGACACAAGAGGACCAAGTCATCTTGACAACTGTGAATACACATTTAACTCAGACAAATCCGCTAGGAACTCGCTGATGATTCACCAATAGAGCTGCACCGCGGTTTGGAGTTTCTGACACTCAGCGGCAATCATGCTGTGTACATTGGTTGAACATTAAGAGTCTTCTGTCAGGTTAAGGATTGTTCCTGTCCCATGTGTTATCTGCCAAATCTTCCATATTCGTTTGTTCATTCCAATTTAATCCTGTAAATTCCATTTCTGTAGAATTGTTCTCTGTAACTTGTGGTTGGGAAGGGGCATCATAGTGCATTGCTTTCAGGGTTTTGTGTAGGGTTTGAAGGTCGAGTTGTATCGACAGATTCTCTCATTTCTGTTTTACTCGGTAACTTCTCCAATTCGCTATGTTGTACTGTGTTGTACCACGAATTCCACATGCATCGCACAGTCCGGAGCGATTCTCCGATTTGTGCAAGCTTGCCTTCGAACATGGCAATCATGTCCTGAACATGAACCGACCTCTCCCATTTTTACAAACCTGAACCCACAATCTTTACAAGCATATATTTGCATGTTGACTTGCATCAAGGGCTGATTTTGGCAATCGTGTCCTGAAGTGACATTTTTTTAAGCATTATGGGTTCGAAACTTTGAATGTTTTACTTGAAAATTACTATCATTTCTTTAACGCGAAACATATGTGATGCTCTCTCGAAACGAGAACTCCCAAATTAAGGGGAAACAAGAAAATACTGTGTCACATTCAGGTTGATTGAAACTTAAAAACTCTTAAAAAATCTGTCACCTAGGTTTGAGTTTCAGCACATGAGATATTGAGATCATATTTTTCAACTAATTATTTATTTCTCGTGGCCCATGACTTGTTCTCATGTTTCTGGAGTGTGCTAGGGCATGTTTCACCGGTTCCTGCGCCCTCCTTTGTTAGGCCAGTCTTACAGTTTCACTATACAGTTACCAAGATCAGAAACCAGATAATTGTGCTAAAAAGGTTTCACGGGGATGAAACTCCTCTCACGTCTCATGAAACTGTCTTCTCTCTCCTATAACACGTCAGCACATTTAGTGCCATGAAACTCCACTTAGACTGGCCTTACACGACGATGGAATCCATTAGCTATCATTTAGTTCGTTTATTGGGTCTTAAAGCATCTCCAACGAACTCTGTATTTGACTAAAAAAACACCCTAAAAGAAACGCATCAAACAGCATATGTATCCAGCTCGCCATCCTTCGAGGCTCGCTATCTTCCGGTTGTCCCTCGGCAATGTTGACGAGCGGAGCCCACTAGCTATCCCGTCCTCCGCAGCAATTTCGGAGGAAAAAAAAACGTCGGCGGAAAAAGAAATGGGTCGCAGGAAAAAAAAAGAAAAAAAGCGTCGCAGGAAAAGAACGTTCGAGGTAAAAAACAGAAAACAATGTTGGAGAAAAAGAAAGGAAAAAAGCGTCGCACGAAAAAAAAATGTGGGAGGAAAAAAGGCATTCGAAGGGAAAAAAAACGTTGTAGAAAGGATCACACTTCAGGCACAAGAATTATGAGAAAACTATCGTAGCCTTACTTTGACGATCAACCGAGCAACGTCTTTGTGTTCCGTGGCTACCCCGTACATAGCGCGGTAGAGTGTGGCACGAAACCAAACACACACTGCGCTAAATGGCTAAATCTATTCACCAACCAAACATGTATTTCACTCTTGATGGCAGCCACAACTGTGGCATGGAAGTAGTGGCATGGAACCAAACGACCCGGCGTGCCGCCATGTCCGGAGGCCTCGATGCGAGGACGACGGCAGCGGCCCGAGGAAGATTTGACTGCTCGTGCTAGATTCTCCAGGAGTCAAGATGGGTACGGGCCGGTTCGGACCTGACTCATGTGGCGTCTAGGTCAATTTTAAAGGGTCATGGACCGACCCAATTTAGCTTTTAGCTACGGTCTTGATGGTCCAATGGGTAATATAAATCGGTCTTATTAACCAATTACTCGGATAAGTCTTGACCATGGTCCTGTTCGGTTGGCTAGTGGCTGGTGTCGGTTTTTGCTGAGAGAAAAACACTGCTGACTGGTTGATGACTGGTGCTAGTTTTTGCTGAGAGAAAAACACTGCTGGCTGGTGGCTGATAATCCAAACGAACATGGTCCATATACTGCTACTTGTCAACTGCTAATTCGTAAAAGAAGAATAATCGTGTTGACAAATTTTGTGAGCAACACGATTTGATAGGAACAATATGTGAACAGGACTATAGAATACAATAGTATATGTGACCGGTGGAAAGTATATAATTATTTTTTAAAATAGAAATTAAAAGCGCTCTAATTTTGGCTACTTAGAAAAGAAGTAAAAGCGCAAGTCCTATCAACTTCAAGAAAGAAATAATATCTCCAGTAATAATAAAATAAATAAGCAAACTTTCATCTAGATATATTAAGTTAGATATGTATGATAAGAAAAGAGGAGCGTCACTTCTATCCAGCAGAAACGTGGAAAAAATATTATTCAACCAACATCTTACATGTACTTATAGATGAAGATATAAAATTAATTTTTGTGTGAGAAAATTGTATATGAATGTGAACGACATGAGACGGCGGCTCTATGACTTTTTTTTATTTAAGATCGATCCACGACCCATTAGCTTTTGTTTGTATGGGTCGGGACATCTATCCGATGGGTCCATTCCCATCTTGATCCAGGAGCCGAGGTGTCAACATCCCCAGTTCATCCACGCCGGCAGCGTGGTGGCGAGTGAAGTGAAGTCATCGGTCATCCCAGCGCCCAAGCTACAGAGCCATTCGTGTCGCTTCCCCACCGCTCTCGGCAAAGGGCCCACCTGTCGGCGACGCGCAGCCACCGGTGGGCCCACCGCCCCCGCGTGGAGAGGAACGCCAGGGGCCAGCAAGCAGCCCCGGCACCTGCCGTGCCGCCGCCGCACGCTGCTCTCCCTCCACACCAGACCAGCACAAAAGCTTCGCCCCCTCTTTCTCCGCTGCTCTTGCTGCTGACTGCTGAGCTCAGCCGGCTCGAATAATCATCCCCCCTGCGAATTCCCTCCTCCCACGGGCCAAAGCTCCCACCTTTCCCCTCTCGATTCCGAGCGCCCGCTGGATTCCGCGACGGGGGGCGGCGTTCCAGGCAAGCGCTCCTCTTCTTGCCGTCTTCTCCGTTCCCCTTCTCATCGCCGATTGATTCCGCAATTTCTTGTTTCTTTATTTGTTTTGGTGGATTCGGTGGTGCTCTGGGAACGAACGGGCTAGGATTCCCCTTTTCGTCAGGGTGGAATCGGGCACATGGAACACGGATATTTAAATCTTGATATATCATTTATTAAGTTATACTCTGTTTGTTTCCTATGGATGTATGTGCTACTGTTTCTACTGTTAATATCTGATCTCTTGCTTGCAAGCGCTGTGCGATTATGATGGTGAAATTCCTGTTCTTGTGACCTGGCTTGTTTGTTTGGAGTTCAGCGTTTCAGATAGCCTCCTTGTTCGGTGTCACGATCGCTTCCAGTACTCGCAGAGTATTGTGCTAGTTGAACAGATGCCATGCCTGAGCGGTGATGCTTAATCCGGTGCCTGTTCATTTTCAGATTTCAGCTGCTCCGTGTGTAGCCGACTGGGGACTTCTTTCACTGAAAATTTTGTAAGGTTCGTTATCTGAACTACAAGCATGGGGGCTGTACTTGGACGGCAGGATACCCACAAGAGGAGTTTCCATGGTTCAAAGCTGGAGGCGAAGATGGTGGATGCCATGCAGAAGAGAGCGTCACATGGAACTTCACTGAGATCGTTCGATAGTATTGTCATGAAGTTTCCCAAAATCGACGAGAGCTTTAGAAAATGCAAGACAATCTTCGAGCAATTTGGTGAGTTCTACACCTTTGCTTGTGCGCTGAACCTCCAGTAACTCTCTAAATATCCTTTCATGCGCATAGTTTCTAAAATTGGGATGGGGTCAATCCTGTGATGTGATGGTGGTCTGATGGAGCATGTCTTACCAATAGTATTCTCAAGATTCAGAATCAAGACCTGACAGTTTGGGTAACCCATTAAATGGTCTTTCGCATAAAATTGTTCTCATGAGTCATGACCAACTCTGGCTCCTGTATGCTTCTATTTCTTCATTTAAACCATCACATTTATGACTTCTAAGCATTAAAATATATAATAGAATGGATGTAACCTGTAAGGTAGAGAACTAGTGGCATCCTCATCTCTACCTTTTGTACTTAAAAAGAAATTGCGAATGTGGAAGAAATGCTGTGCTCTGACGAATATTCATTAACTGGAGCTAACGGAGACGATTATTCTGGGGTTTATCTGTTTTTCATATTCTCACTCATGTCTCAGGAAGTGATTTGCCTTTTCTTTTGCAGATGAAGATTCCAATGGTGAAATAGACAAAGAAGAACTGAAGCACTGTTTTCAAAAGCTGGAAATCTCATTCACAGAGGAGGAGATATGTGATCTCTTTGAAGCTTGTGATATAAATGAAGATATGGGCATGAAGTTCAATGAGTTCATTGTTTTTCTGTGCCTTGTTTATCTTCTCAATGAACCAGCTGTCTCAGAAGCAGTATCCTTCATATTTCATATCATTCACATAGTAGCAACCTGATTGTTTCCTTAGTATTATTGTCACATTGCATAGTATTGCACAGAGGTATGCCAGTGTAATTTAGTTTGATAAATCTACTTAATGTTCAACAGAAAAGTCGGTGGTTCGCTTATAGAATTAAATGCGGCTTTTACTGCCACAGTCCATGCTGCCGAATTGTGTCAAAAGAAAATCCCTTTTGATAAAATTTTCATCACAATGTACCTGTTCCTGCATTTAGGTTCTACTTTAGATCTCCTATGCTGTTTCTGTCAGGTGCTTGCCTGTTTCCTTGACCTACTTCACAGAAGATAAAGATGGGACTAGGAAATCTTGAGGCAACTTTTGAGACCTTGGTTGATGCATTTGTCTTCTTGGATAAGAACAAAGATGGGTACGTGAGCAAGGATGAGATGATACAAGCAATAAATGAGACCACAACAGGAGAACGCTCATCTGGGCGTATAGCCATGAAAAGATTTGGTGAGTTTTCCATTTCTTGGTAGCTCCATTACCACTCTTTATTGAAGAGTCTTTTATGAATTGAGACACCACATTTTCTTCTGGTTTGGACCAGTATCTGCTACCTACTAGTCTTTTCTGAGAGGGTAAAGCCGGAAAGGGGTAGACCTGGAAAAAGAAGAGTCTTTAAATAAATGCCTCTTTCCAAAGAAAGACACCTACTCAGGAAAATGACAAGCTTCCTAATGTTTGTTGGCCACCTCCTGTCATTTAAAAATGTACTTCTAAAAAGATACAGAATATGTGCCATGAGATTTCTAGTGCCCCTATAAAGCCTCTAAAATACCAATTAACAAAAGGTTGCAGCTTGATATTAAGTTTGTCACTTATTTTTGTGAAATCTAAAAGTTACAATTTCATAATTTCGGTTGCTGTTGTGAAACTCATTGTGGTTCCCCAGTCCTGACGTTTACCATTTATACATGGCACCAGAGGAAATGGATTGGGACAAGAATGGCATGGTGACCTTCAAGGAATTTCTGTTTGCATTCACTCGTTGGGTAGGGATTGACGAAAATGAGGAAGACGATGAGTGAGGACTGTGAAGGCTGGTTATTCTTCAAGTGTTAGGACAAGATCAGCCCTGAAGAGGCTGGAAATGAATGACAGATAAAAGTAGTTGTGTTCATTGGTTGCTTGTTGATCATGATGACATGATGTTCATGTTATTGTCAATAGAACGTCTCAAAATATTCCTAGTAGGATGACTTGTATGTCTGAACACCAGTATCAATGGTACAGTTGTTATCTGCTACAAACTGTTCCTTGTTACAGTTTACTCTTATTACAGTATAACAGGTAAAAAAATCTCAATGTCAATCTAATGCAGGAAACTGATTATTCTATTGTCAGAACCGAGAATGCAAATTGAACTTATGCCTTGTGCTTACAATTTTGAAACCTGAAAAACATCGATTTTTTTTGTTTGTATTTGAAACACCACGCAAACTGCATTATAAACTAGATGTATATTGAACCAAGAACTGGCAGGAGTTCTGCCGTTCATATATCAATAAAGAAGAGGAATAAATTAGATGTACATACATAAATCAGACACATGGCAAACAAGGCTGAGTTTTGCAACTAAGATCAAGAGCTGTACTGGAGAGGGAGAATTCTCGGATGTTACTGCAGTGCAAGGATTAAACCGGAATCAAACATCACTGTGACTAAACGGTTGAACCAGCCGCGGCTGACAACAGACGAAGCGCCCTGTACGGGTACCGGATGAGAGCACCGAGCTCGGCTCCAAAATGCTATGAGCAAGGGCGAGCTCATCATCCCTCCCAACAAAGTTGAAAACCTAGAAATAATTCTCAAAACCTAGTTCAACAATGATGGAAGACATGTTCACATTTCTTTTCAAATTTAAGAAATGTTAAGGGGGTGTTCGCTAGACATTATCGAGTAACCTGACAAGTGAACTTTACTGGGTTAGAGGTATCCACTCTAGCTCCAGCTCCAGCTCCCCGGACTCCACGTTCTGCAGCCTCAGTGAGACCTCCTGCTTCACCTTGCCACCGACAACGTTTACAGCGCTGTCCCTAGCCAGCGCGTTGTCCGGGGACTTGAGCCACTTACCAATCTGCATGTCCCCCAGGAGGTCAGGGTCTCCGAACGCCATAGCAGCACTGATCATTGGCTGCAGGTCAATCTCGGCCTCGCCCATTATGTCGTCCCTTGATAGCATGTCATGGTCGAACAGTTGCTGATTAACAAAGAGAGAAAATGAGTTCTTGAGATGCTTCAATGTACTTATGGACCTGAAGTTTAAAAGGTCGGTGATAATGAGGGTGGACTTACAAGCTTGACAGGTCCGTATTTCTGAGGAACCGACAGCGTAAGCTCTTCATTCCAAACAGGATTCAGATTACGTTTAATCACAGAAGTCTTTGCTTTCTGCAGAGAATAATGCTATTATACTGTCTGAATGTGAGACACGAGTAAACAATCAGGAAGGAACCATCCGCTTGTAGGATTAGTGAAGTTTTGTGAAATGTAATACCTGCTGCCCAAGGGTCAGTACAACATAGGGGTCACTACTTATAAAGTCTCTTACAGCTAATTTAGTCCCTCTTATTACTTTAACTTTTAGGATCCCAATAAACTCAACCATGCCAGCCTGCAAAACATTGAAACCAAAGGATGCTGAAAAGAACATCAAATACTTAAATGCCAAAATTGGCTATCTTATATGGCCAAACTTGTAACTCCAGATTAAGTTAGACTTACCTCACTGTTGAAACTTGAAGAATAAGAAACTTTGCTGCCCATATGTTTTCGAGAATCGGTAGTGTCCAAAAAGCTCTCGCTAGAAACTATCCTTAGGCTTGGCTTCAGAAATTGTTGCAACTCATATTTTGATCTGAGAGGTTGCAAAAACTAGCAGCGTTCAGCAGTTACCATATCAGGTAGAGGCTTTAATTGCATAAAAGCCCTATAATTTATACTTTGGTTGCATGCAAAGATCTTTAAAATGAACTTGTAAAGTGTAAACTAGACACTAGGTAATGTTGTCAGGTATAGTAGCTGAGACAAAGGACATTGCTTCTCACATTTCAAACTGAATAACTAGCTAATGTTGTCAAAAATAAATTTAGTAAGTCAATGAAAGAATCATAATTTTTAATAAGACTTCCCAAGCAAAATATTTTCTTATTGTGTGCCATTTACCTAATGAAATCAGCTCTCTCTTCTTGGCTAGAATCCGGATGTGGTTTGTGGTAGCCCTCTGGCTTCTCAGGAAAATGACAAGCTTCCTAATGTTTGTTGACCACCTTCTGTCATTTAAAAATGTACTTCTCAAAAGATACAGAATATGTGCCATGAGATTCCTAATGCCCCTATAAAGCCTCTAAAATACCTATTAACAAAAGGTTGCAGCTTGATATTAAGTTTGTCACTTAAATTTGTAAAATCTAAAACTTACAATTTCATAATTTCTGTTGCTGTTGTGAAACTCATTGTGGTTTCCCAGTCCTGATGTTTACCCTTTATACATGGCACCAGAGGAAATGGATTGGGACAAGAATGGCATGGTGACCTTCAAGGAATTTCTGTTTGCATTCACTCGTTGGGTAGGGATTGACGAAAATGAGGAAGACGATGAGTGAGGACTGTGAAGGCTGGTTATTCTTCAAGTGTTAGGACAAGATCAGCCCTGAAGAGGCTGGAAATGAATGACAGATAAAAGTAGTTGTGTTCATTGGTTGCTTGTTGATCATGATG